>SJXQ01000745.1:18768-85565 GCA_006408695.1 Aepyceros melampus | reverse complement strand
GGGACGCAGCCTTAAAGACGCCGCCGACGACCCTCACGGTCCAACCCGGGAGGCGGATCCGTCGCCCGGCAGGCAGTAGTCAGGGGCGTGGGAGCTGCGCGCGGCGGAGCGAATGTGGGCGCGCAAACGACGCGGGCGCCGGGGTGTGGACACCGGGAGGACTGGCGAGGGTCTGCTGCCAGGGATGGTCCTCCGCGCGGATGACCGTGCTCTGTCCCCCGGGACACAAGGGTTGCTCTTCTCTCGCCGTCCCGAAGCGCAGCAAACCCACCGCCGCCAGCGGCCTTGGCCAGCGCTACCGGGGGACTGGCGATCGCCGGGGAGGCGGGGCAGGCGGCGCGGGAAGGGACGGAGCCGCAGGTCCCTGGCAAAGGTTTCTCCTCTCCCTCCCGCCTCCCGGGAGGGCGGGGACGTGTCTCCTCCCCTCCTGGCCCCACCCTACCGCTCCAAACACCCATCCCTATTCATACAGCTTTCTCCCTCGGTTTGTGAGAAAATTGACTAGGCGCCTTTTGTGCCATGAGGCAATCCCGCGCTTGAAATATACTCTTCAGACCAGTTTTTCTCCTCTTACACCGTGTCTTGTTTCTTCATAGGCAGAGCATGAAGGTATCTTTATATCTAAAAGGCAGAAGACTCGCTGTCTCTTGGGCAAGAGACTAGGGACGCAAATCTTTCTCTGTGAGTCCCTGCTGGTTCCCGGTCTTCCATTTCTGGTATTGTAGTATTCCCTGCACGGCCGCCTTTCCTCTCTCAATACCACTGCCAAACAACCTCTTTTTAGCTAGGAAAATAACAGCAGAGACTACTTTTAAAACTTTACACATCCAGTTCGGTTCAGTTGCTCAGTCGTGTCCGACTCTTTGCGACCCCATGGACCGCAGCACGCCAGGCCTCCCTGTCCATCACCAGCTCCAGGAGTCCACACAAACCCATGTCGGTTGAGTCGGTGATACCATCCAACCGTCTCATCCTCTGTGGTCCCCTTCTTCTCCTCCTCCCAATCTTTCCCATCATCAGTGTCTTTTCAAAAGAGTCAGCTCTTTGCATCAGGTGGCCAAGGTATTGGAGTTTCAGCTTCAGCATCACTCCTTCCAATGAATACCAGGACTGATCTCCTTTAGGATGGACTGGTTGGATCTTCTTGCAGTCCAAGGGACTCTCAAGAGTCTTCAACACCACAATTCAAAAGTATCAATTCTTTTGCGCTCAGCATTCTTTTAAGTCCAACTCTCACATCCATACATGACCACTGGAAAAACCATAGCCTTGACTAGACGGACCTTTGTTAACAAAGTAATGTCTCTGCTTTTTAATATGCTGTCTAGGTTGATCAGGAAGGAAAGTTATGACCAACCTATACAGCCAGGAAAAGTTATAAATGAATGAGTTTCTTATAAGGTTTAGGGCAAGGTGATGGAGCAGAAGTTATAAGCAGAAAACTGCATGGGCATGTGTATAAAATTATTGGGAGACATATATTTATGTGGTATTGGTACATAACAATACATTTCTGTTCAGACCATTGAAAGAAATCACAAAGATACTCAAACACAAGTAAGTTGCTTGTACGAAATTCTTTTAAATGCTACTGGGCACTTCTCAAGGTGGCTGAGTGGTAGAGAATCTGGCTGCCAATGCAGAAGACAAAGGAAACTTGGGTTCAATCCCTGGGCTGGGGAGATCCCCTGGAGGAGGCAATGGCAACCCACTCAAGTATTCTTGCCTGAAAAATCTCATGGACAGAGGAGCCTGGTGGACTACAGTCCATTGGGCCACAAAGAGTTGGACAGCACAGCAGCAAAGGTTACTAGCAGCTACCTGAGTTTCTCAGGGATAAAGAATTAAGTCAATTTCCTCTGAACACTTTGTTCAATGGAGAGAATTCTAGCTAGGCCCTTAGATTCACAGCTGTAAAGACATAAAGACACTGGATATAAAGTGGCCAGAGGTTTGTTCTGACTCTTCTGGCTTTGCATCCAGTTCCCTGGTTTCTTCTACCCAGGTTTGTGTCTGCTTTATTCTTTCGTTTGGGGTTTTCCAGCCGGAACATGACTGTGAAGGGATTTTCCTAAAGCATTCCATGCCCCATGTTCATCATGGGGACATGTCTGGCCTTGCAGAATGAAAGGAAAGATCTAGTGGAGAATGGTGCATGCATGCTCAGTCACTTCAGTTCTATCCAACTCTGCAACTCCATGGACTGTAATCCGCCAGGCTCCTCTGTCCATGGGATTATCTGGTCAAGAATATTAGAGTGGGTTGCTATTTCCTCTTCCAGGGGATCTTTCCAACCCGAGGGTTGAAACTGTATCTCCTACTTCTCCTGCATTGGCAGAAGGATTCTTTACCACTGTGCCACCTGGGAAGTCCCTAGGTCTTGGACCCTTCTCATAATTAGAAGGGGTTGAGGCTAAAATCCCTGCCCCCTGGAAGAGGCCAGCTGTCCTTAAGGTGGTAGTTTCCTATCCAGCTACTCATGGAGAAGGGAGACAAAGCTATCCTGACTTGCTCCTAGAGACTGATGAGAATTCTCCCTATGACCTCCACCCCCACCTGCCTTAGGGGGTGGATCATTTTAAACCCTGTGCTCATAATCAAGAGGGCAAGCACATCAACAAAAAGGAGCTTTGTCAGCCAGGCTGAGGAGGCAGAGGAGGGTAGGCAGTGATCAACAAGACTCTCCCCCCAACCCAGAGAGAGACTAAGCTTGTCTCCCTCCAGACATCTGGCACTTATTCAAGTTAGCTAGCACCAGCTTGAACCAACTGGACTAACCAAGAGAATTTCGTTCAAAACAAAAACAGCTAAAATTGTACTTCATGAGGGAGAAACTATATAAAACCTCAGCCTCATTCTGGCACTGGGGCCTGGCTATTCCCATTTATTTTGAAAACTGTGCCTGGGATCCAGAAGTGTGGCAAAGAGTGGGAAATTCCAACTCCTTATTTGAGTCTTTGGACAATGAATTCAGTCATTCGAGAATAACTTCAAAGGATTTATAAAAATTCAGTAAGTTCTTTCTGAGAATTTCTTGTGCCAGTTTTTTTCTCACTGTATAAGATGCTTTTTCCTTTATGCTTAAAATTCAGCTTTCACTTTCATGACTTCAAAAGTGACAAGTAATAAGAGACATTTAAAAAGAAATTTAGAGTTTTTGCATCCTAACTTGTAGAAAAATAGCCAGAGAGGAGTCAGCCTCCTTCCAGAGGTACACTGACCTTCAGATGCCCAAATGAGTCACCCTGACTTGGAATTATAAGTTGAACTAAACAAAAGTCCCCTCTTCCTATAAATCCCATAGCTCCACCCAGAACATAATTTACCTTTTTTGTTTTTAACTTAAGAATATACCATGGACATCTTTTTGTTGTTGTTGTTTTGCCACACTGTGGGCATGTGGGATCTCAATTCCCTGCCTAGGGATCAAACCTGTATCCCCTGCATTGAGAGCTGGGAGTCTTAACCACTGGACTTCCAGGGAAGTGGAACATTCAAAGTGAACTGCACAGCCCCATTCCCACCACAAATACACACACACACACACACACACACACACACACACACACACAACTCTCCATGTTTGAATAATCAAAACTCAATGTTCAAATCTTGATGGATCATAGAATTACTGTTTTTTTGCAGACTTCAAATACTGAAGACAAAGTATTTGGGAGCAAAGGCTAGAAAACATTTACACAGTGAATATTTAAATTCAGTAAAACCAAAGATATTTCTTATCTACAAGACTTATGTGTAAATTTGTTCAGGGCAAACCCTTTCTTTTCTAATGGCAGTTAATAAAAAACAATTAATCAATTCAGTTCAGTCTGTCAGTCGTGTCCGACTCTTTGCGACCCCGTGGACCGTAGCATGCCAGGCTCCCTGTCCATCACCAACTCCCTGGGAGCTTACTCTAACTCATGTGCATCAAGTCAGTGAGGCCATCCAACCATCTCATCCTCTGCTGTTGTCTTCTCCTCCTGCCCTTAATCTTTCCCAGAATCAAGGTCTTTTCAAATGAGTCAGTTCTTTGCATCAGGTGGCCAAAGTATTGGAGCTTCAACTTCAGCATCAGTCCTTCCAATGAACATTCAGGACTGATTTCCCTTAGGAGTGACTGGTTGGATCTCCTCACAGTCCAAGGGACTCTCAAGAGTCTTCTCCAACACCACAGTTCAAAAGCATCAATTCTTTGGCACTCAGCTTTCTTTACAGCCCAAATCTCACATCCATACATGACTACTGGAAAAATTCTAGCTAAAGGTTGTTAGAAAAGGGTGAAAATCAAGGGTTCCAGGGCTTTCTTCATTCTTGGAGGAAAGAAGGTCTAAAATACAAATGTTCATACTTAGACCCAATTTCCTTACTTTTTAAAGGCTAATTGTCTCAATAATTATGCAACACTTGGGAATCTACCTTGAGATTGTGATAATTACAGCCCCCAAAGCTACAGACCTCAACAGAGAATTCTTATCTTGACTCATACAGGTTAGTGATAAGATGCCTGCCCCTGATTTCTCTCAAAGATGCGATAAAGCAAAAATACAAACAAAAAGTAACTTAATAAGTCTGTTTTTTATTATAAAGGTACAGAAAATATCATCTGTTCTTTGGGATTCTATCAACTGTCCACAGTATTTTTAGTTTTCAGAATACAGTCCATTATTTCATTATTCTTTATGGAGTGAGAGAAGTGATATTGTTAACCTGTATCAGTGTAGTTTCCTTTTGGCTACTACTTCATCTCCTCTTATCCCACTGACTTGTTTTCCCCCTTCCTAATTCTGGGCATTTGATTGTATTATGTACTACAATCTGAAATCATAATTCCTAAATGAACTTAGCCACTATTTGCATAAATAACCAGAATCAACAGCAGTCACTGTCACAGTTCTTTGTCTTAGCAATTAACAGAAATTCTTATGTGACAGTTCAGAGACGATGAAAAACAGGAGGAGAAACCCATAGCTTCATTGCATCCCTTCTAACAAAGATTAAGTATCCCTGTGGCTTCCTGTAAGCCTCACTTATCAAATATTTTGCCTTTTTCTGTGAGACTAAACTCTTGAGAGAAGCCGATTCTCCCCTGTCCAGCCAATGGCCTCCTGCCCTCCCTCTTTCGCTGTCCAGTGTTCTGGAAGAGGTGTCCATTCCCTAACATCTCTGTCTTCACTCACACTCAGCCCTCTGCAGTGTGACTGCCACCACTGCCAAGCAAAGTCTTCATGTAGCAGTCGCTGTACAGTTCTTTGTCTTAGCAATTAACAGAAATTCTTATGTGACAGTTCAGAGACGATGAAAAACAGGAGGAGAAACCCATAGCTTCATTGCATCCCTTCTAACAAAGATTAAGTATCCCTGTGGCTTCCTGTAAGCCTCGCTTATCAAATATTTTGCCTTTTTCTGTGAGACTAAACTCTTGAGAGAAGCCGATTCTCCCCTGTCCAGCCAATGGCCTCCTGCCCTCCCTCTTTCGCTGTCCAGTGTTCTGGAAGAGGTGTCCATTCCCTAACATCTCTGTCTTCACTCACACTCAGCCCTCTGCAGTGTGACTGCCACCACTGCCAAGCAAAGTCTTCATGTTGCTCAATTCAGTCTGTGCTTTTTCAGCTCTTCTCTGCTTTGAACTCCCGCCACACTCGACAGTCTTGAATCTCCCCTGGCCCACATTCTCCTGCTTTTGCTCCCACCTCTGTCTATTCCATCACCATGCATCCGTGCACGCTAAGTCACTTCAGTCGTGTCTGACTCTTTGTGACCAGGTTCCTCTGTCTTTGGGACTCTCCTGACAAGAATACTGGAGTGAGTTACCATGCCCTCTTCCAGGGGATCTTCCAGACCCAGGAATCAAACCCATGTCTCTTTGTCTCTTACATCACAGGCAGGTTATTGACCATGGGGCTTCCCTGGTGGCTCAGCTGGGAAAGAATCTACCTGCCATTCGGGAGACCTGGGTTCAGTCCCTGGGTTGGGAAGATCCCTTGGAGAAGGGAAAGGCTACCCACTCCAGTATTCTGTCCTGGAGAACTCCATGGACTGTATAGTCTTTGGGGTCTCAAAGAGTCCGACACGACTGAGCGACTTTCACTTTCACTTTCTTTACCACTTACACCACCTGAGAAGCCCATCACAGTGATTCTGGTGAACTTTTCCTTCATCTCCGCCTTCAAGAGCGGTTCTCCAGGGTTCTTCCCTATGCTTCTTTATTCATTCATACACTCACTCAAGGTGACTTTGTCTCCTAATGAATCTTCTGCTTTGACGACCTACCATCCACCTGTCACAGGCTCTCCAGATGAACAATCTCCAGCAGAATCCTGGTCCAAGCTTTAGACTTATAGGTACCTCGCCTTTAGTGCCCATGCACTATGCAAGTGTGTTTACTGTTGAAGTACACAGATACAGGGGGCTTCCCTGGTGGTTCAGTGGTAAAGAACCTGGGAAATTCCATGGACAGAGGACCCCAGTGGGCTACAATCTATGGGGTCACAAACAGTTGGACTTGAGTTAGCAACTAAGTAACAACACAAATATATAATGATCTCAATTCATTTGAGAGCAAAACAGTACGGTGAATGTTGTTTTGGTCATGGATGGTTAGCACAGTAAAGGCTACTCTAGCCCAGTTCGTTCAAACATTTTTTTACCGCAAACCACAATAAGAAATACATTTCTGGCATGACCTAAATATACGTCTACACACATAATTTACCCATATTACATGTAATACACTCTGACACATCCTATTCTATTCTGTTCTATTATTTCTAAAGACTGCTGCTCACAATCTACTGAACAGATTTCCCAACCTACTAAAGGATTGCAACCCAGAATTGGAAAAGAGCTGCTATCAGCCAGAACTGTACCTACGAGTGTCAATCCTGGCACACTCCAGCATGGTTTATTTCTCCAGTGCTCTCTTTCTGTCACTATTAAATTAAGTTTCTGGTCAACAATTTTGACCCCAAATGACTGACACAGAACTTGAGTGTGATCCTCTTGGAAATGCTGCAAAAGAACTAAAAGGAATGTTCTGGACATGAGCATGGGCCTTTGCTGAACCTCCACACTCCCTCAGGAAATAAGGGAGTCCCTGGAGGGTAAAGACAGAAGGCCATCAGGTATTGGTAGAGCCTCCAGCCTCAGGGCAAGAATAGGGTGCTGGGAAAGATGGAAGGCAAAGGATGAGATTGTTAAAGAGCATCACCCACTCAGTGGACAGAAATTTGAGCAAACTCTGGGCGATAGTGGAGTACTGGAGGATAGACCTGGGTAGCGGAGCCTGGTGTGCTGCAGTCCACGTGGCGCAAAGAGTGGGACGTGACTTAGTGACTAAACAACAACACCAAAAGCCCAGCACAAAGCCTGTATCCCAAGTGCCTGGATTGAATCTGACCTCTGCCCTTATGGAGAAGGCAATGGCAGCCCACTCCAGTATTCTTGCCTGGAAAATCCCATGGACGGAGAAGCCTGGCAGGCTACAGTCTATGGGGTCACAAAGAGTCTGAAACAACTGAGTGACTTCACTTTACTTTTTCCGCTTAGGCACTGTGTGACCTTGGCAAGTTACTTAACCTCGCTGTGCCTCCATTTGTCCATCTATAAAGGGATCAGTAGCACTCATTTCCTGGGTTGTTCTGAGGGAGAATGGGCACCTGGAGAAAAAGCACCTTGAACAGTGCCTGCTGTTAGGTGTGAAGAGATCCTAAACACCGCAGAGAACTCACCATAGTTCCTATAATGTCGCAGAGAAACTACGGCCATAGGCATGTCCTGACTCCAGGGATGTGGAGTGAAGGATGGGAAGCATCTCCACAGGGAACCTGCTCCAGTCGTGACACAGCAGACTCAGCATTCCCATAGACAAGTTCCAATAAATGGAGGCAAACACACACAGCCACTGCTTACCCAGTTGGCGCCTTCACCTACATGTCTTGAAGTCACCTCAAAGTAACAAATTCTAAAGACATCACCGACTTCATAGGTCCTATTTCCCTTTCCTACTTTCCTTTTGCCAGGACTATTTAGCCCCACTCACTTCTTTGTTTAATCTAGAAACTTGAGAACCATCTCCCTCATTCTCTTGTCCACCTTGTCCAATCAATAAGCAAATCTTTATGGTCCTGTGTGTGTCTGGATCTAAGATATGCCTCCTCCTCTGGTCCTCACACTCTCCCCTGGATGTTTCCTATGCTCTCCGACTTTGTCTTCATGACCTGCCTTCCATCCGTTCTCTATACTGCTCCCACAGAGAGATTTCCGAAAGCAAATGTGATCAAGATCCTATGCTTAAAAAATCCCTCCATATCCCCCATTCCTCTCAGGCTAAAGTACGAACAACCTCGCATTGCACACAGGCTTTTCTTGCTCCAGCCCTTGCTTTTTGCTCCAGCATCTGTTCAAACATGCCGCATCCCGACACATACACATACATGCCTCACTCTGCCCAACATCTCACTGAATGTGGATTCCCAAATAGAGAACACTCACCATCTAATTTTATCTGTACCTATACACCCCTTCCAAGCTCCCCATGGTGCCAGGCTGACCCCTCACCCCCTCCAGGATCATCTCAGGTCTCACTTTCTGGACTAAGCTCTTCAAGATGTCCTTGGTCTCAGCTTGGTGTTGCCACCATCTGCCACATCACCCATCAAGCCTTTTTGTGATCACGTCTCTGCTCCAAGGTCACCTTCTCAACAGGCCTCCTCTCTGCACCCTCTCACCCCTTGATCGCTTTCTTTTCTCCTCCTCATTCGAATGACTTCTTGAAAAGTGCATATATACTTGTTAACTGACTCACTCTCCTGCTGGAATGTAAATTTCATGAGGCCAGGGACTCCTCTGTTCACTTTTTCCACTTCCTAAAACAGTAATTGGGGAAGGAAATGGCAACCCACTCCAGTATTCTTGCCTAGAGAGTCCCATGAACAGAGGAGCCTGGCAGGCTACAGTCCATGGGGTCACAAAGAGTCCGATATGACTGACAACTTCACTTTCATTTTTCAAAACAGTAGTAGCACTAGGCTTCTCATTGTCAGCAGAAGGTGTCTGTTAAGTCATCTGTCCTTCCCACTAGATTGTAAACTCTGGAAGAGGAGGAGGTGGCTAATTGGAGTTTATATTCTCAGCACCAAGAACAGTGTGCTTACCACATGTTAGGTGCCCCAAAATAGGGAATGAGTGAAACTAATCTCCACTTCTGGCTATATGCTATTTTCCCTCCCTTGGCTCTCCAACACAAATATACAGAAATGCAGGTCTCTCCCATCTCTCCTCAGGATAGGCTCAATCTGGTGGTGGTTGTTCTTTTAAAGTCACAGGAAATCACACTTCTCCCCTCTACAGAGATGCTCCAGGGTTTTTACTATGTTTCCATAGTAAACAAAAGAAATAACTGTCTCTCTGTTCTCCCCAGGGCCCACACACCAGCTGGAGCTCTAACGCCCTTTCAGTATTTAGTTTCAGCTTTTCAACACCTTGTTGGTTTGAGGCTGTTATGAGACAGTGGCTGAGGAATCAGGTGTGAAGTCCGATGATGACTCCAGTTCCCCTCTCACCTGAGTCTGCTGTGGGCTGAGCAGTTGTTTTTCCATCTGCAAAATGAGGAATGATTCCAAAGGCTACCACCTCAGGCCATCTATGTGTGGTAAAGGACCAGGTCATCATGGGCCGAGGCGTGGTCCCACAGGGCACAGCTAATCTGCAGCCAGTGTCGTCTTCGACTCACCAAGCGAGTGTCACAGGGCTCAGACTGCTCCGAACCCTGCTGTCTGACCCCTGTCTGTACCACTGGTCCTCTGGCAGCATCGGTTGTCTCTAAAATTTTTCAAACATCTACTCTCACGTTCTGTGCTTATCTTGCCATGACCCAGAAACAGACCAGATGAGCCACTGGCACCAGCTCAGGAACAACCCTCTGAAAATCCCTGTGCCACAGGTCCCGTGTTGTCATGATGAGTGACTTACCAACTCTAATAGCTGTAATCATATCAATAGCAATAATAGCCGGGTATTGCCCTCCAGCTTGGGAGAATGAGGTGCTGGTCTTCACTTCCTCCTCTGGAAATCTGTTAGAACGGGGCTGATTCTAGTGACCCAGAAGAACGTTCACCTTCTGAGAAGTGTGTGTAGCCTCTGTACTTTGCCCACCATGTGCTGTGGAGGATGGCACAAGACTCCTTCCTTTAGAAATCCACATCCCAGACTTCCCTTGTGGCTCAGTGGTAAAGGATCTGCCTGCTAATCCAGGAGACGTGGGTTCCATCCTTGCTCCAGGAAGATCCCACATGCCTCTGGGCAATCAAGCCCATGTGCCACAGCTACTGAGCCTGTGTTCCTGAGCCTGGGAGCCACAACTTCCAAAGCCCGTGTGCCTTAAAGCCTGTGCTCTGCAACAAGAGAAACCACCACAATGAGAAGCCCACACACCCTGAAGAAGAGGTGGCTCCACTCACTGCAACTAGAGAAAGCCTGAGCCACAACGAAGGCCCAGCATTGGCAAAAACAAATGAATAAATAAATATGATCATAAAATTATGTTTTAAAAATAATAAAAGAACAAAATCCATCTCTTATTCCTGTGTGTCTCTGAGGACTGTTGGCCTCACTGCATTGCATCCTGTGGTACCGAGTGTTGCGTTGTGTTACAGTGAGCTCCAGCACAAGGCAAAGGGGCTGGGTATATCTACGCCAAAGCCTTTGACTGTGTGGACCACAAAAAACTGTGGAAGATTCTGAGAGTTGGGGACACCAGACCACCTGAGCTGCCTCTTGAGAAACCTGCATGCAGGTCAGGAAGCAAGTTAGAACTGGACATGGAACAACAGACTGATTCCAAATAGGAAAAGGAGTATGTTAAGGCTGTATATTGCCACCCTGCTTGTTTAACTTATATGCAGAGGACATCATGAGAAACGCTGGGGTGGAAGAAGCACAGGCTGGAATCAAGATTGCTGGGAGAAATATCAATCACCTCAGATATGCAGATACCACCACCCTTATGGCAGAAAGTGAAGAGGAACTAAAGGGCCTCTTGATGAAAGTGAAAGAGGAGAGTGAAAAATTTGGCTTAAAGCTCAACATTCAGAAAACGAAGGTCATGGCATCTGGTCCCATCATTTCATGGCAAATAGATGGGGAAACAGTGGCTAACTATTTTTCTGGGCTCCAAAATCAATGCAGATGGTGATTGCAGCCATAAAATTAAAAGACGCTTACTCCTTGGAAGGAAAGTTATGACCAACTAGATAGTATATTTAAAAGCAGAGACATCACTTTGTCAACAAAGGTCCGTCTAGTCAAGGCTATGGTTTTTCCAGTGGTTGTGTATGGATGTGAGAGTTGGACCATAAAGAAAGCTGAGCGCCGAAGACTTGATGCTTTTGAACTGTGGTGCTGGAGAAGACTCTTGAGAGTCCCTTGGACCACAAGGAGATGAAACTAGTCCATCCTAAAAGAAATCAGCCTTGAATATTCATTGGAAAGACTGATGCTGAAGCTGAAACTCCAATCCTTTGGCCACCTGATGCTAAGAACTGACTCATTGGAAAAGATCCTGATGCTGGGACAGATTGAGACAGGAGGAGAAGGGGACAACAGATGGTAAAGGATCTGCCTGCTAATCCAGGAGACGTGGGTTCCATCCTTGCTCCAGGAAGATCCCACATGCCTCTGGGCAACCAAGCCCGTGTGCCACAGCTACCGAGCCTGTGTTCTAGAGCCCGGGAGCCACAACTTCCAAAGCCTGTGTGCCTTAGAGCCTGTGCTCTGCAACAAGAGAAACCACCACAATGAGAAGCCCACACACCCTGAAGAAGAGGTGGCCCCACTCACTGCAACTAGAGAAATCCTGAGCCACAACGAAGGCCCAGCATTGGCAAAAACAAATGAATAAATAAATATGATCATAAAATTATGTTTTAAAAATAATAAAAGAAAAAAATCCACCTCTTATTCCTGTGTGTCTCTGAGGACTGTTGGCCTCACTGCATTGCATCCTGTGGTACCGTGTGTTGCGCTGTGTTACAGTGAGCTCCAGCACAAGGCAAAGGGGCTGGGTATATCTACACCAAAGCCTTTGACTGTGTGGACCACAATAAACTGTGGAAGATTCTGAAAGAGATGGGGACACCAGACCACTTGAGCTGCCTCTTGAGAAACCTGCATGCAGGTCAGGAAGCAAGTTAGAACTGGACATGGACCAACAGACTGGTTCCAAATAGGAAAAGGAGTATGTTAAGGCTGTATATTGCCACCCTGCTTGTTTAACTTATATGCAGAGAACATCATGAGAAACGCTGGGATGGAAGAAGCACAGGCTGGAATCAAGATTGCTGGGAGAAATATCAATAACCTCAGATATTCAGATAACACCACCCTTATGGCAGAAAGTGAAGAGGAACTAAAGGGCCTCTTGATGAAAGTGAAAGAGGAGAGTGAAAAAGTTGGCTTAAAGCTCAACATTCAGAAAACGAAGATCATGGCATCCAGTCCCATCACTTCATGGCAAATAGATAGGGAAACAGTGGCTGACTATTTTTCTGGGCTCCAAAATCAATGCAGATGGTGATTGCAGCCATAAAATTAAAAGATGCTTACTCCTTGGAAGGAAAGTTATGACCACCTAGATAGCATGTTTAAAAGCAGAGACATCACTTTGTCAGCAAAGGTCCATCTAGTCAAGGCTATGGTTTTTCCAGTGGTCGTGTATGGATGTGAGAGTTGGACCATAAAGAAAGCTGAGCACCGAAAACTTGATGCTTTTGAACTGTGGTGTTGGAGAAGACTCTTGAGAGTCCCTTGGACCACAAGGAGATCAAACTAGTTTAAAAGCAGAGACATCACTTTGTCAGCAAAGGTCCATCTAGTCAAGGCTATGGTTTTTCCAGTGGTCGTGTATGGATGTGAGAGTTGGACCATAAAGAAAGCTGAGCACCGAAAACTTGATGCTTTTGAACTGTGGTGTTGGAGAAGACTCTTGAGAGTCCCTTGGACCACAAGGAGATCAAACTAGTCCATCCTAAAAGAAATCAGCCTTGAATATTCATTGGATAGACTGATGCTGAAGCTGAAACTCCAATCCTTTGGCCACCTGATGCTAAGAACTGACTCATTGGAAAAGATTCTGATGCTGGGACAGATTGAGGCAGGAGGAGAAGGGGACAACAGAAGATGAGATGGCTGCATGGCATCATGGAGTCAATGGACTTGAGTCTGAGCAAGGCCCAGGAGTTGGTGATGGACAGGGAAGCCTGGTGTGCTGCAGCCCATGGGGTCGCAAAGAGTAGGACATGACTGTGTGACTGAGCTGAACTGAACTGAACTGAAGAGGGAAGCGAACCCACAACCGGGTTAGCAGGTCCCAAGCTGGTCTTATCTGAAGCAGGTGTCGCAGGTTTATGAGAGAGTTGGACCATAAAGAAAGCTGAGCGCCGAAGACTTGATGCTTTTGAACTGTGGTGCTGGAGAAGACTCTTGAGAGTCCCTTGGACCACAAGGAGATGAAACTAGTCCATCCTAAAAGAAATCAGCCTTGAATATTCATTGGAAAGACTGATGCTGAAGCTGAAACTCCAATCCTTTGGCCACCTGATGCTAAGAACTGACTCATTGGAAAAGATCCTGATGCTGGGACAGATTGAGACAGGAGGAGAAGGGGACAACAGAAGATGAGATGGCTACATGGCATCATGGAGTCAATGGACTTGAGTTTGAGCAAGGCCCAGGAGTTGGTGATGGACAGGGAAGCCTGGTGTGCTGCAATCCATGGGGTCGCAAAGAGTAGGACATGACTGAGTGACTGAGCTGAACTGAACTGAACTGAAGAGGGAAGTGAACCCACAACCCACAAGGTTAGCAGGTCCCAAGCTAGTCTTATCTGAAGCAGGTGTTGCAGGTTTATAATAGTTTGAATCTTATAATCCCCAAAGCTCCCCATCAATGATACCCAATGATGTGTCAGATGCTACGTTATAAATGCTATCTCATTGAGTACCTGCCCCCAACCCTGCAGATTGCCTACCTTCAAAATCGACATTCCACTCATTTGAAAGAGAAAGAATCCAAGCTGCAAGAGACTCTGCCTTCCACCCTGAGGCTTTTTGGGTAGTGGAGCTGTGATCTTATCTTTTACCTTCCAGTCTGGTCATTAGTAAGACCTTACCCAAAAGTCCCAGCCTCCTCAGTTCTGCACAGGCCCTTTAGGGCTGGGCTGTGAGCCTAGGACTGAACCAGGGAGTTATAGACATGGAGCATCCCCTTTCCTTCCTTTGGAGCTTGGCTTGGTGGAGCCAGGGTCATTGTGAGAGAGCCTCGGGGCACAAGCAGCGTTTAAGGGACCATAAACCCACACCTCACAGAGATCTCTAGTCTGGTTCCAGATTTGGAGTAGTCAAGTTTTATTTTTAAGTGAGTAAGGAAGTTTTTCCTTTCCCCTTCTCTACTTCGAGAACTGAGATGTTCTGAAATCAATTGGCAATTATATATGGCATCCACTATGTGTGCAGTTTCTGGTTCCCTGACACATGGAATGAAAATCTGATGCTGGTCCACCTCATGTCAATGAAGTCAATGTCTCTGGGGGTCAGGCCTGGGCATCAGTGCTAAAAGCTCCCAGGTGAGTCCACTGTGCAGCAAGGGTGGAGGGCCATGGCCCAGGACCACTTGAGGACAAGCTTCATGACTCCCCAGACTGCCCTCTGTTCTCAGCCTTATTCTGTTCTTTCTCACTCTTATTTACTCTCACTGGCTTTGCTCCACAAAGACCTCAGGAGCAGCAGCATCAATCCTCCATAAGTGCTTAATCAAATACATCGATTTCTATAGAAATGACTATTCAGTCACAGTATGAGTTTGATGGTACAGTTTGAAACTGGTGATGTGACTTGGCAATTGTTTTGAAATACAAAAAGAATGGATCTTTATGACAGACAAAATCATCTCCGTTGTGGAATAATAAAAGGATCAGACATAATTGTAAAGTTACATAAATATGTAAATTGATCATGTCACCAAGAAATCTAATTACTTAACTGGAAAAAATTTTTATTTTAACTGGAAGAGAATGGTCTGTCAGAACCTTGTGCAGAGAATTATGTTGATCCTAGGAAACATAATAGGTTGAAAAAAGCAGAGAATGGTATTTCTTTCCAGCTTTTATGTTTAAGATAACAGAAAAATCTATGTCACTATGTTGCATACATTATGTTTGAAAAACAAGCAAAATTATAACAAGGTGCCGCAACAATGCTACTGCCCAGAAAATAAGGCGGGAAGTGAGTGTGCATAATGTCCTTAGTGTAGACTGCAAGGCAATAAGCTGTAGAATAAGTAATAAATGGCATCAACCTTCTCTGCCCCAACTGCTCAACCCACGGAGAGAGAGAATTATTAAAAATTCCACAGATGCCGTTTGGCTGTCTGAACCCTTAGAAAGAGGTTCTGTACAGAGAAGCCCAGAAACGCTGCAGAGCGTAATGAGTGAAGATGAGCCTCCAGGTACGTCTGTATCTGTCACCACAGATATTGCAGGACTGCAACTGTGACCGCGGTCGACATTGTAGAAAATAAAACTTCTAGTAAATTCGTGACTCTGGTGAACCAAGAAATGTGGAGACTTTTCAGGAAACAAGATCAGAATCTAACTTACCAACTGTGCTGTATGCCCCATTATTTTAGCCCCACAGTAGGCAGGACCTTAGTTCCCCGACTAGGAATCGAACCTGTGACCTCTGCAGCGGAAGGGCAGAGTCTCAACCACTGGACTGCCAGGGAAGTCCCTATACCCTAGTTGGTCCTGTACAATCAGTCGGGCTGGGAGAGGAACAAGCCAGACCCCACACAAGGGATGCAGAGGGGGGAGGTGGAGGAGTGGAGGAGGGACGGTAAGCAGGGCAGTCTGCAGTTGTGGGTTGGATCCAGCTGTGAACCAAGGCATCCCTCTTCCTAGTGTGCAGGCCCTCACCTCTCCCAGGTGCATATACCAAGCATCTCATCCATCATCACTACCCTTTGCCGGCAGACAGAGCATCTCATGGCCTCTCCCCATCACTTGTGTCCCCTGTCTCCCATGCCAGCCCTCTTTCTTACCCTCCAAGACCAAGCCAGCAACTACCGCTGGGGAAAAGCCAGCTGTGTGATGAAGACAGAAGACATAGAGCCTGTACCAGACTGAATAGTGTTCCTGTCTGTTAAATTCAAGTCCTTCTTAGAATCACGAACCTATCACCTCAGTTGACAATCTTTCCACAGAGCCCATAGGCACCCCCAATGTCCTGGGTGCTAAACCCACACCTCCCCACACTCTGGAACCAGCAGCTCCACAAATGTGGCTGAATTTGGAAATATGATCACGTAGATGTGATGGGTGAGGTCATACTGGAGTAGGTGGGCCCCTAATCTAACATGATTGCTGTCCTTCCAAGAGGAAAAGAGACACAGCCACTCAGACTTCCAGACACACCGTGTCTGGAGGAAGACAGAGTGCAGATGCCCAGGGAATGCCATGTGAGGTGATGATCACAGGATTGCACCTACAAGCCAAGGATTGCCAGGACCATCAGAAACTAGAAGAAGCAAGGAAGGATCCTCGCCCAGAGCCTTTGGAGAGCGCACAGCCTTGTCTCATCTCCAGTGTTGGACTTGGAGCCTCCAGAACTGGGAGACAATGTGTTTCTATTGTTTAAGCCACCCAGATTGTAGTACTGAGTTAGCCCAGCACTAGGTACTAATACAGAGCCTTTAAAGGTAAGCATGTACCTGACTGCTAACCACAGTCTCCTGCAGACTTGGGGTGAGAACAAGTCTCACCTCAGATGAAGACTCCCTGTGTCTTGCGGGGGAGTCACTTAGTGCTCTGCTTGGAGCTGGGCTATGAGGTGGCATCCAGACTCTACAAAGAAGAATGCCATCAGGCACATGGCATTCATGCACCCAGAAGAGGGAGTGACAGCTTGCGTCAGCTACTGCCAGCCCTGCTGGAGGCACCTCCCAGGGGTCACAGCCTCGGCACCCTCAATCACCGACTCTCCTACTATGTTGAGATGCCTTCTGTTTTTCACTCATTGGGGGGGGGGAATAAACAAATATAAAATAATGCACTTAGAACTTTTTCCAAATGTCTGTTTCAAATAAATCTAATCTATTTTAAAAACTGAAATTATTCTTATACAAATACACTGAACGTCAGTTGATTTCTTCTTTAATGGAAGCTTTGTTAGTAAGCCAAAGAAAGCTGCAAAATGGTCCTGTGAGGACTAGTTTATGTATAAATACTTAAGATACAAAGTCAAAGTGGTTTCAGAAAATTTGTGAGACTGGACAAAAAAAATATTTTTTAACCAATAGGATTTAGATTATAAAAACTTAGAAGAAAAACAAAGAATGACTTCGTTTACCATTCACTTTCGCTGGAATGGCTACCCACTCCAGTATTCATACCTGGAGAAGCCCATGGATGGAGGAGCCTGGCGGGCTACAGTCCATGGGGTCACAAAGAGTCAGACACAATTGAGCGATTAACATTTAACTTTCACTAACTGCTTGGTTTCCTTAGTACCTAGCATGGAATTTGGCAAGCAGTAAATTTAATGAATAAGTACTCAACTGCATATGTTAATTAAAAAAAAAAACTTCAAGATTTTTAAATATCAAATGTTATTTGGACATGAAGATATCATCTTGATAAGCTATAACTCCTATATTCTTCTAATGAGCTTATGAAATATGGAGAACCACTTCAACATTCTGAAAGTCAGCATTCAAGGAGGATATTAATAATTCTACTGTAATAACAACAGCAACACTTACATAACCCTGCTAAATGCCAATTACTATCATAACTGTTTCTTTTACATCTGAAGAAAAAAAAAGCGAAAATGTTAGTCTCTCAGTCATGTCCAACTTTTTGCAACTCCATGGACTGCAGTCCACCAGGCTCCTACACCCATGGAATTTTCCAGGCAATAACATTGAAGTGGGTAGCCATTCACTTATCCATAGGATAGATCCTACCCAGGGATTCGAACCCAGGTATGTGGCATTGCAGGTAGATTCTTTATCAGCTGAACCACTGTTTAATCCTCACAACAATTCATCATTTTGCAGATGAGGCAATGGAAACACAGACGGGCTAAGTAACTTGTCAAAACCACACAGGAAATAAGGGGCAGAGCTAGCCAGTGTAGCCCCATCTACACAATGCAGCCTCTCACTAGTTCCTCCTCCAGTAAATGTTTATGAAGGAGCCACTGAATGTGAATACTGTGTCTGGGCATCATTTTGAGATGAAGAAGCACCACCGAGTCACTGCCGAGAAAGCTCTTCTGGGACATAGCTCATGCATGTTTCTCCAAACCTGAGACTCTGGCACTGCGCAGCCTCCTCCATGAAACTGCTTTCAGACTCAAAGAGCTCTCATTTACTCAATTCTCTCCCCGGAGTCAGGCAGTTATAGAGAATCCTTTCAGATATTAACATCCTATGGCCAAGGTGTGGGTCATAGTGTATTCATTGGGAGAGACCTAGAGTGCTGGTTTGCCTTCCTAAGAGAGAAAGTTAGTGATTGTACATACATTCCTATAGCCTGTTTTAGAAGCTGAACTCTTTGTTTCCTTAAATAGCTATCTTTCCAGATGCCACATTTGCCCTGGCTATGGTTTGAATGACCATAATTGAGATTAAATTTTAAGCAGACAAGCAAGACGACAGCAGCAATGGTTTTGTTTGCAGGGTCAAGACTCGTAACTTCCTTTGGCCAAACCTCCTGGAGGTTATTTAGAAGCTGAACTCTTTGTTTCCTTAAATAGCTATCTTTCCAGATGCCACATTTGCCCTGGCTATGGTTTGAATGACCATAATTGAGATTAAATTTTAAGCAGACAAGCAAGACGACAGCAGCAATGGTTTTGTTTGCAGGGTCAAGACTCGTAACTTCCTTTGGCCAAACCTCCTGGAGGTTTTAGTAAATTTTCTGAGTGCACATGAGAAATTAGAATGGGAATGAGGGAGTTTTGCTAGTGTGGCTCATTCACGCTAAGATTATACATGGATCATGTTTATTTACAGACTATTTACAGACTTGTTAGACCAACCCCAGGACATGTCCCAGGATGTAGCTAGTTAGCAGACCTTTTATTGGCATAGTTAGCAGACCTTTTATTGGCATTAAATGATGTCTTAAAGCAATTCAGAAAAACTTTAGTCGATGCATCACTTTTCTGGGAAATAAATATCATGCATGGATTTTATGCGTCACTTATTTCCATCTGGCCCACGAGCCGCACACTTCGCTTATGCACCTGCTTCTGGATCAGTAGCACAGCATGTGTTCATTAGAACAGCTAAGTGTTATTGCAAATGCTCCAAAAGTGTACTGGCTCCATCACTCCAGAAGTTCACTCTCTGCTCACTTATTAATCCTGGATGGATGAACAGGAAAGAAATTTTAGAGATTCAAGCTTCAATACCATACCAACCCAAGCATATCAGTTTTTAGGTTGGGCCTGAAAGTGACCAGAAAATAACTGTAAATAACCAGGAAATCTTCTAGTTCTTTCAGCCTGAACAAGGATAGGACTAAGCCTACAGAGAAACTTAAGAACAACAGACAAAAGTGCCACAGCCCGTGATCACATTCAAGGATTCCTACACATTCACTATAACAGTTACACCCTTGTTCATGAAAGCTACTCTCTTTAATGTAATATTCATAGACTAGAATCACCTCTTGTTAATAGCATTGTAGTACTAAGCACTATAGCACACATTAAAAATACTGAAGTTTACTAATGAGGCCAACATTTGGGGAGCTTTAAGTGAGATCTAGATATAAAAAAATATGGAGTGCCTCTTTTTCTTTTAAATTATAAATCTAGAGACTTACAAAGAATTGGATTTACCCAAAAAGAAAAAAAAGATATATTTGAGGAAGACCTATATATTTCAGGTTAGTTTCCTAGGATTGCTGGCTGGCTACCACAACCTGGGTGGCTTGAAGCAACAGAAGTGTGCTCTCTCACACTTTCAGGGGTGAAGTTCAAAATAAAGGGCCCTCAACAAGCTGGAGAGAAGAAGCCTTCAGAGCCCCATCCCTTACTGGGGTGGCCGCCAAACCTTGACACTCACCGTCCAGCAGCTGTAGTGTTTCACCTCCACCTCGGTCATCGTCATGTGGCTGTCTCACCTGGGTGTCTATGCATCCTTCGCTCTTCTTACAAGGACACTGGTCACATTAGATTAAGCTTCTACCAACTCCAGTGTGATCCCATGTTAACTAATTACATCAACATTGACCTTATTTCTAAACAATGTCACATTCTGAGGTACTGGGGCTTAGGACTTTAACATTTGCTTTGGTGAGGACACAATTCAACCCAAAACAATCTATCAATTCCTTTTTTTTTTTTTTTTTTGCTGAACCATGCAGCTTGCAGGATCTCAGTTCCCCTACTAACGATCAAGCCTAAGTTCCCTGCAGTGGAAGCACAGAGTCCTAATCATTGGACCACCAAAGAATTTCCTCATTTTATCTTTTAATTACTATAAGGTCCACATATGAGCTTCCCAGGTGGCACAGTGGTAAAGAATCCGCCTGCCAGTGCAGGAGATGCAAGATGTATGGGTTCAATCTCTGGGTCAGGAAGATTCTTTGGAGGAGGAAATGGCAATCCACTCCAGTATTCTTGCCTGAAATATTTCACAGACAGCGGAGCCTGGAGGGCTATAGTCCACAAGGTCACAAAAAATCAGACACAACTAAGTGACTGAGCACAGCACCATGTATGAGCTAGAATTTTAGCAAAAGACTCTAATTAATTCAGTTCAGTTCAATCTCTCAGTCGTGTCCGACTCTTTGTGACCCCATGAATTGTAGCATGCCAGGCCTCCCTGTCCATCACCAACTCCTAGAGTTCACTCAGGCTCATGTCCATTGAGTCCGTGATGCCATCCAGCCATCTCATCCTCTGTCATCCCCTTCTCCTCCTGCCCCAATCCCTCCCAGCATCAGAGTCTTTTCCAATGAGTCAACTCTTTGCATGAGGTGGCCAAAGTACTGAAGCTTCACCTTTAGCATCATTCCTTCCAAAGAAATCCCAGGGTTGATCTCCTTTAGAATGGACTGGTTGGATCTCTTTGCAGTCCAAGGGACTCTCAAGAGTCTTTTCCAACACTACAGTTCAAAAGCATCAATTCTTCAGTGCTCAGCCTTCTTCACAGTCCAACTCTCACATCCATACATAACTACTGGAAAAACCATAGCCTTGACTAGATGGACCTTTGTTGACAAAGTAATGTCTCTGCTTTTGAATATGCTATCTAGGTTGGTCATAACTTTCTTTCCAAGGAGTAAACGTCTTTTAATTTAATGGCTGCAATCGACATCTGCAGTGATTTTGGGACCCCCCAAAATAAAGCCAGCCACTGTTTCCACTGTTTCCCCATCTATTTCCCATGCAGTGATGGGACCAGATGCCATGATCTTTGTTTTCTGAATGTTGAGCTTTAAGCCAACTTTTTCACTCTCTTCTTTCACTTTCATCACTCTAATATACTTACAGAAATACTCCATCGAGGGGGTTTAAATTCTGAAAGCATTTGTCTAAGTTACTGTTGTGGCAGCCAGGTATTTATGTGCACTCCTTTGGAAGGAAAGTAACAACCTTGAGAAGATTACTCTCCAGAGGTTTCCAAAACATTTACATTTACTTGAAGGCTGTGAGCATTGCAGTTTCACAACACCACAACTTCACATGTAGCCCAGCTGACTCAGGTCCACCCATCCAACAATTTGGAAAATTTCTTAAAGCATAAAAGATGTTGTTAACTTCAGCCCCCTGAGACAGCAGCAGCCCTCTGATTACTTAACAGTGTGTTAAGTTGTTTCCACATTGTCTTGGCAGCTCCATCGTCTATTGACTGGATTCTCTAATTTCACTGATGGGCACAACTCACATGAAATCACTCTCTGCTCAGAGCACCAGAGCCCTGGGGGCATCCATCAACATTTCAAGTCTCTTTAAAGCATCTTATCTGGGGAATTCCCTGGTGGTCCAATGGTTAAGACTCTGAGTTCCACTGCAGGAAGCATGGGTTCAATCCCTGATTGGGGAACAAAGATCCTGCATGCCAGAGCAGGGTGGTCAAAGAATAATAAAAATTTGTAAAAAGTGTCTCATGTGGAAAATATCTCTTTGATGAGATAGGTGGTCCTGGGTTGGTTAAGCTCTGCTAGGACTGGCTACATAATTGGGGAAAATTGCTTGATAGTGAAAGTGTCAGTCGCTCAGTCATATTTGATTCTTTGCAACCCCATGGACTATAGCCCACCAGGTTCCCCTGTCCATTGAATTCTCCAGGCACAAATACTGGCATGGGTTATCATTCCCTTCTCCATAGGATCTTCCTGATCCAGGGATTGAACCCAAGTCTCCTGTACTGCTGACAGATTCTTAGTGCAAATGAAACTATGAGACCCTTGTTCAAAACATCAATTTAAGATACATCAGCAGAGCGTTAAACCAAGCACAGACCCTATGTGACTATAGGTCACTTGTCCCTGAAGCCAGCAACCCCCACCCTTCCCTTCCCCTGGGGCCTCCCCAAAACTGATTTTCCTTGACCTCTGAGGAACTTCCTGAGCGACACAGCCTCTGAGTTGGTTAGAAGTGTTGACATCAGCGTCATTGAGAAACCATGTTTATTCAGGTGCAAGTCTGTCACTTATTTGCTTTTGATTCCAGACATGCAGGTACTGAGCAGAGAATCCTGACTCTGAATTTCTCCAAATCCTTGCCTGGCACTGGTTACCCAGGGGGCTGGTGGCCCCTTGCCCATCCCCTGGGGAAGCAAGACCTTCCCCAGCCCGAAGCCCTTAGGGCCCCAGGAAAGGAGAAAAGCAGCCCCAGTGGCATGTTAAATTCAGGCACAGGAATTTCCGTGGCAGTCCAGTGGCTAAGACTCTGAGTTCCCAATGCACGGGGCCTGGGTTTGATTCATGGTCAGGGAACTAGATCCCACAAGCCACAAGTGAGAGTTCATAGGTGGCAACTAAAGATCTTGCATGAGATCAAAGATCCTATGTGTGACCACTAAGACCTGGCACAGCCACATAAATAAATAAATTCTGGTATAGTCTTTAGTCCCTGTAAATCTACATGTGGCCGTGTAGATTCCACATGGCTACATCTTCAAGTTTTCAAAAGACTCCAGAAATACAGTTTTTCATGTGAATTCTCCTAATTGTACAATGTTGACAAGCACAGCCACATAAATAAATAAATTCTGGTATAGTCTTTAGTCCCTGTAAATCTACATGTGGCCGTGTAGATTCCACATGGCTACATCTTCAAGTTTTCAAAAGACTCCAGAAATACAGTTTTTCATGTGAATTCTCCTAATTGTACAATGTTGACAACTAAATGGGCTTCCCAGGTGGTGTTAGTGGTAAAGAACCCAGCTGCCAATGCAGGAGACTTAAGAAACACTGGTTTCGTCCCTGGGTCAGGAAGATCCCCTGGAGGAGGGCATGGCAACCCACTCCAGTATTCTTGCCTAGAGAATCCCAGGGACAGAGGAGCCTGGCAGGCTCTAGTCCATAGTGTCATAAAGAGTTGGACATGACTGAAGTAACTTAGCATGCGTGACAACTAAATAAGAATTTTAGAAAATTGCACAAGCAAAAGAAAAGTGGTTTGTGAGCCCTGTTTAGCTGTGGGCTGAAGTTTGCCAGAAAAGAACCCAGCTGCCAATGCAGGAGACTTAAGAAACACTGGTTTCGTCCCTGGGTCAGGAAGATCCCCTGGAGGAGGGCATGGCAACCCACTCCAGTATTCTTGCCTAGAGAATCCCAGGGACAGAGGAGCCTGGCAGGCTCTAGTCCATAGTGTCATAAAGAGTTGGACATGACTGAAGTAACTTAGCATGCGTGACAACTAAATAAGAATTTTAGAAAATTGCACAAGCAAAAGAAAAGTGGTTTGTGAGCCCTGTTTAGCTGTGGGCTGAAGTTTGCCAGCTTTGTCTCATTGGAGGGTTACCATCTGGCCCCTAGATATGGTCCCCACATCCTCCCCATAACCATGTTCCTTAAGGTTGCGCTTTCTCCCCAGACAGTCACCTCTGGGTTACCGAAGCTCTGTGTGTTATATTCGTGTGCACAGAGCATTGTAGGATGTGTGTGTGCTCCCTCAAGAGCAGAGAAGGCTCTGGAAGGTGCTGAGGTCTCTAACTGGGGCATCAGCAGGGAAGACTTTATCAAAGTACCAGCCTGGAGAAAGTGAGGAGGTGAAGCTTGGGGTCTTAACAAGCTAGAGGAGACTGGTCTTGGATGAAGCCCACTGGCCTGGGTAGTGGGGGGCTGGTGGTAAGAAAGGTGTGGTCATAGGAACAGGGCTGGTGAGAGGACAGAATGAGGAAACTGGAGAGGATGTGGCAGAGGAGAGAGGACCACAGGAGGGAGACCACAAGACAAGCCCACTGCTGCAGAGCTTCCTAGCCCAGCCACTGATGGACCAACAGTCCTCCTGGAGAACAGTGTTTCCCTCCAGACTTTGCACACGTGACTCATGACTGATTTAGGGGCAGCTGGCTGGGTGGCCCCCAGAGTCTCCCTGAGACAAGAAGCACAAAGTGCTTTTCTGCCCTGACTGCCCCCAGGGGAGCAAACACTTGTAGAATTTGTTCATACTTCTCATTGTGGGTTTCTGTTTGATGAATTACACGTTCCCAGGAAGCTTCAGTAACACGATAGCTCTTGTTGGGTTTGGGCGGGGTGGAGGTGGGGAAGGGGACTGTGTGGAGCACCTGATTGACACTGTGAATAGGAAAAGGCGGTCACCATTCTGTCCCAGAATGTGCTGTGTCACCTGGAGCTGGTCTGAACTGACCAGCCCTGGGCAAGCAGGAAAGAGAAGTCAGGAGCTTGAGGGGCAGATGGCTGACCTTGCCCCTATAGACAGGCTTGGAGTTGACCATGATCTTCAGTAAAGGCCTGAACTTCTAAGGAGGCTGAAAAGGACCGGAATCACCTGTCCTCCCTTAGGCCGGGGACTCAGCTAAATTATCAGCAGTGTGTTGGACCACCAAGGTCACTGTCATGGGCACTTGGCCACATCTGACCTGTTCGTAGTGTGAGCATCAGTAGATTAAAACCCTAAGTGATCTGAGGTGGGCAGTGACAGGTGTTGTGTGTGTCCCTAAAGCAGGAATTATTGAGAATATCTTTCAAAAACTCTATCCATGAGACAGGAAGCCAACTGAAAATTTGGCAGCTACAGGGTCTTGCAGATGTAATCAAAGTAGATGAAGTATATTTTCATACCTAAATGACTCGGTATGGTTTTGAACCCTGAATACATTAACCATGGAGCTTTTAACTTGCATTTCTCTCTAAATTATATGGATCCACCACAAATATTTAAGTTGGAGATGACTTTGTGTTCTTAAACATTTTATGGGAAAGCATGTACATACTTAATATATATATTTGCTTTGGTTATGATCTTTGTTAAGTAACAAGATGCATTCCTACAGAATTTTACACAATGTTTTCCATACTCCTGGCCAGTAAATTACTGCAGAATTCCATTAAATAATAAAGTGCCCTAAACACACTATCTAGAAAAATACATTAACCATGGAGCTTTTAACTTGCATTTCTCTCTAAATTATATGGATCCACCACAAATATTTAAGTTGGAGATGACTTTGTGTTCTTAAACATTTTATGGGAAAGCATGTACATACTTAATATATATATTTGCTTTGGTTATGATCTTTGTTAAGTAACAAGATGCATTCCTACAGAATTTTACACAATGTTTTCCATACTCCTGGCCAGTAAATTACTGCAGAATTCCATTAAATAATAAAGTGCCCTAAACACACTATCTAGAATGGTAAAGATGGACTTTATAAGTGTGCTGGCGTCGAAGAGGGCAGAGAAGGAGGAAGGTAGAGAGAGGATGATGGGGAGGAGGAGAGAAGTGTTTAGTGTTTCAGGCTGGTGGTACAGACAGCCCCCAATGGCCAGAGGCCCCTTCTGAAACAGGAGCGGGCAAGTCCATCTTTTTCAAGACCAGAGTGAAGCAGTCCACGACTGGACTCCTGCTGTAGCTGTCTTTGTCAAGGTCCCCTTGACAAAGAGATGACTGTCATATGGGAAGATGAGATCCCATTTTGTGCAAGTTACTGTTGGTGATTTTACCTGCTCATTCAGGTAAAGGGGTCTGTCTGGCTTTGGGACTGGTTCACTCTGTCAAAGTCATGAATGACTCACATTCTCTGGCCCAGTGAAAGGCAGACTTCACTGCCTTCGGCTCTTTCTTCCGGTCACCAAAAGAAGACGTGGCCTCTGTTGGTTTTGCACTTGCATCTGTGTCTCAGCAGGCCATCTCCTCTTCTGAGGTTAATGAAGAAAACATTTCATGAAGTTCAAAGTCACAGCATCCTCATCAGAGCAGTTGGGATGCTGGCAGATGGAAGGCGTGTGGATGTCCAGGTTGCCCGGGGGGTTGGGTGGGTGCCTCTGTGTCCTCATGGCAGTGATAGTGCGCTGCGAGGAGGCGAGGGGTCAAGAGCAGGGAGTAGAGGAGCTTGGGGAGGAGCAGGAAGAAGACGTGGCCTCTGTTGGTTTTGCACTTGCATCTGTGTCTCAGCAGGCCATCTCCTCTTCTGAGGTTAATGAAGAAAACATTTCATGAAGTTCAAAGTCACAGCATCCTCATCAGAGCAGTTGGGATGCTGGCAGATGGAAGGCGTGTGGATGTCCAGGTTGCCCGGGGGGTTGGGTGGGTGCCTCTGTGTCCTCATGGCAGTGATAGTGCGCTGCGAGGAGGCGAGGGGTCAAGAGCAGGGAGTAGAGGAGCTTGGGGAGGAGCAGGTAAGGGGAGCTTGTCTTGGGGCCGTTCCAAGCATCCAGGCACACCCAAAGGAGGGAACTGAGGCAATCTCGCTATGCTGAGCATTTGACCAAACCATGATGATCTTTCCATTTTCCTTTCTACATTGACTTTTAATTTCAATCACAGAGTCAGACTCTCTGTAGTGCCAAAAGGATTATTAGAACTGAAAACACAATAGAGCAATAGGCTCTCAAAGAGCCTAGAAAATGCAATTTCGTGTACCATGTATATTGCTTGTGGCCGCACAAGCAGTTAGTGCCAGACTTGGCAGCTTAACACAAACATAAACATTTATCATCTCACATGGACTCTGTAGGTCAGGATCTGGGGAGCCACTTGGCTGTGCTGACCCAGCTCCAGTCTCTCATGAGCTGAAGCTGGGGCTACAGTCGTCCCAAGGCTTGGATGGGGCTGGAGCATCTGTTCCAAGATGGTTCACTCACATGGCTGTCCTGAGTGCTGGCGCCTGGCAGGAGACCATTCACTGCCACACGGGCCTATCCATGGCCACACTTTTATGATTTAGCTTCTAATCACACCCATCCCTTCTGCAATAGCCCATTGTTTATAGAACTGCTCCCCTACTTTGTTTGGGAGGAAATAAGACAAAAGCCTGACTCCAGAAGGTGAGGATTACTGGAGGCCATGTTGGAAAATCACCGCCATGTCTGGGAAAATGCACATCTATGTAAGAAGATGACAAACACAAATACATTCTTGGCTGAAATCCTCAGAAAATCCAATTGTGTTCAACTTTCAAATCTGTCCTGCATTTGACCCAGAAATACTTGTGGCAGAAGTGACTGAACTCCACTTTCCTTTCAACTTGCTGCCCACCCCCGAGAGAAGAGGGCCGCAGGCTTCACAAAAGGCTGAAGGGTGGAGACCTGCAGGGAGGGAGAGCACAGGAGTGCTATTCTTCTCTTTCCTTGCAACTCCCTGGAACATATATTACCACATGCTTGAAAAGTGCCACCAGGATGAAAGGCTGCTCTTAATCAATAAATCAAAGCTAAGAAATAATTGAAACCCAGTGAAAATCAGTTCTAATATAAAGACCAAAGGGACAATTTGCTAACATGACACAGATGAGATGTGGTAGCATCCATCTCAGAGAAATGAACACAGATAGAGGATGAAGGGAAGTGTTTTGATGTTAAAAAAGTCACTCCCACACAGGGACTGGGAATCCTAAACTATGGTGGCCAAAGTGAGGAGGGGTAACATTATTATCTCTTGTTAAGTGCAAGGCATTCAAGGAAACTTTCCTTTCTCTTAATTGCAATCAAGAAATATAACCCAAAGATTGTGTGTGTGTATACTGTGCCCACTGCTTGCAGAGGAGATCTAAAGACATATATATAGTCTCAGCACTCAGGGAACTTATCCTTTAGAGAGAGAAATAGACACAGATAAGTGAACCATGAGTGTCTGTGGGCAAGGGATTATGGGAGTGCAGAATGAAGGTGACTGAAGGAAGGCTTCCCAGAAGAGGTGGCAAGGAATGGGGCTCTGAGGGATACCCACTCCAGTACTCTTGCCTGGAAAATCCCATGGATGGAGGAGCCTGGTAGGCTGAAGTCCATGGGGTCACTAAGAGTCGGACATGACTGAGCGACTTCATTTTCACTTTTCACTTTCATGCATTGGAGAAGGAAATGGCAATCCACTCCAGTGTTCTTGCCTGGAGAATCCCAGGGACAGGGGAGCCTGGTGGGCTGCCGTCTATGGGGTCGCACGGAGTTGGACACGACTGAAGAGGCTTAGCAGCAGCAGCAGGATGCACAAGATGCTGACAGGTGGGACCAAGGGAGAAAGAGAATGGGCAACAGAGCAATTCAGAGAGCAATGAAAGTAAAGGTGACAAATGCAGGATTTGATTAGAGGACAGAAACAATGTAGACTGTAACTGGAATGAAGGGTTGGAGCGGTCAGAAGTAGAGGGTGGCCCTTGATGGGAAAAGTGATAGGATACATTGGGAACATAACTGGAAAGGCCGTTAACTCAGAGTTTATAAGACAGCAATGGAAACCATATTACCAAGTTCAAATCTTGGCTGTACCACTTACCAGCTGTGTGAACTTGAACACATCAAACTCTGCACCTCAATTTCTTTGTTGGAAAGAATAATATGATAATATTGCCTTACTTCATAGGTTATGAAGATAAAGGACTTGATGTACAGAAAGCACTAGGTCAGTGCCTGGAACAGTGGTCCTCCAACATTATCATCATGCCATCACTTGTTTAGAGAGATAGCTGTAGCACCTCTGTGAAGGGAAAGGAGGGGCAGGCCTGTGGGAAGCTGCAAAAGTAGAACGAAAGACTAATCATCAGTCAGATGTGAAATTATGAGTCCAAATATGTGGCTAAATTTACACTTTCAGATGAACTAGGAGGCTGAAGACTTTACTGCTCATGATAAACAAAGTTAAGCAGAAGAAACAAACTAAACCTTCCAAATCCCCGGCTTAATACAGTAATGAACTCTGTCTCACCTGGGAGACATACTCTACATGGTTGGGGGAGGCTTTGCTCCGCTCAGTCTCCCAGGGACCAGATGGAAACCCCACCATCTTGGAGCTCCCCCTCCAGGACTGTTGCCTCCTTGGTCACTGGGTCAGGGGGTAAGATTGTGGATGCCCACATGCTAGCTAGTGCACAGCCCCCCCCCCCCTTGCTGTGGGTGGGCAAGTCTTTCAGGGGAATTACATGGATGTTCAGTGAGTAGTAAATTCCTTTGCAGAATGAATGGCTTTGAACAGGCAAGTAAAAAATTTGGGTTTGGGTGTTGTATTAGTTTGCTAGAGCTGCCGTAGGAAAATATCAAAGATTGGGTAGCTTAAATAATTGAGCATTATTTTCTCATAGCTACTGAGGCTAGAAGTCCAAGGTCGAGAGGTCAACATTTTGGTTTTTCCTGAGGCCTTTCTTCTTGGCTTACAGATGCTGTCTCCTCACTTGTTCTCACATGGAGGACCTCTCTGTCCACCTCTGGTGTCTCTTTGAGTATCCAAATTTCCTCTTCCTACATGGACATAAGTCAGGTTGGATAAAAGCTAAACCTAATGGCCTCATTTTCACTTAATCACCTCTTTAGAATCTCTCTCAAAAAGATTGTTTTATTTTGAGGTAGTAAGGATTAGGGCTTCAACATATGAATTTTAAAGGATACAATTCAACCCATACCAGATGTGTTGAGTTTGACCCAACTGAAGGAATCATCTAAGGTATGTCTTAAGAATAAATTCCTTCTGTTAGATGTTGGAAAGTTTTACCATAAGCCAAGAAGTCCATTCAGCCTCAGAAGCAGTGATCATAACTGTTATTTTTGTTCAGTTTTTGACAGAGCCAACAAGTTAAATATCCTAAACATGAAACAAAAGGAAAAATCCCAGTTCCATGAAGAAAGAAAAAAACATGACCTCTATAATATGCAAATATTAACAAAGATTGGAACCCATTCACATCTGTGAAGTAAGTCATGGATTTAACCTGGCATTCATCAAAGAAATGGAGGCCACAGTGATGATCCTAATTAAAAGAAAATTAATCTCCATGTCATACAGTAAACACTGACAGAAGGCAACATGTCCATGGTTATTTCCTTACAGATTTCATTAACCATGGTTAGAATCTCTTATCGTTTTCTGTGTCTCAGTCTACATGCTACCAACATTTAAAAGAACAGTTTAAAATTCAGTCCTGCAAAGTAAGCAAAAAGCAGACAGATGACTGAATTTTTCTATCTTCATACCCCTGTTTCATTATCCAGAAAAATAACCAGTAACTAGAACTACAAGAAAAGGTGCCTTATGAACTTTCAGTGAAACCCCAATCAAGTCAAATGTGTTCTCACCATAATACTCTGTGAAAACCAAACACACTGGATAAGATGTGAACTACAGTTCCAAAATACAATATAAGGCCCCCAAGTGGTTCCTTCATAGATTTTCCCCCCATTATTAGCCTTCAGGATGTTGTAAAATCTTCTCCAACAGCTTCCATCTCTGCCCATACAATTCCGCACCTGATGCTCTGATCTTGTGCTAATGGTTCATGTGTATAAGTGGCCTCCTGCATTTTGAGAAGGCTGTATCTTACATGTTTTAAGTCTTTCATAATGCTTCTCATGAGACTGAACACAGCTGGCCCACGAGAAATCTTTATTACTACAGCATTAGGGGATAGTTTATATGTTCTAAAGCACAAGGCTATTCTAGGTCAGTAGTTTTCAAGCTTTCAAACAATGTTTTCCAACCACTGCTCAATTAAATTCTCCCTCGTCTCTCAGGGAGTTTGACAAAAATCATCTTTTTTCCCCCCTAACCAAATGGCAACCCACTCCAGTATTCTTGCCTAGAGAATCCCATCAACAGAGGAGTCTAGCAGGCTACAGTCCACGGGGTCACAAGAGTTGGACACGACTTGGCAATGAAACCACCACCAACAACAACCAAGAACTGAGACAGGAAACCAAGGCTAGGTTGAGTCAGGGAGGCCTGCTGGCCAGTGACTCTCTTCTTGGCAGCACTTCCTGTGGTATTTGTGGCGAAGCTTCTGTCTTGTGGGTCCAACATCACAAATACATGAATGCAGACCTCCAACCACCAAATACATAGAGGAAAGCATGAGCAATGACTCCCGCTCAGTTTTCTGACACTGTGGGTTCCACATGTAAGACTGAGAAGGCGAGAGGGGAAAGTTTTGGTGCTGATTTTTGTCTTAGATAATTAGAAGAGGGCTTTGCATTCACCCTAGGCCAGATCATCACCTCTAATCCACACAGTACTACTTTCAGCCGTCTACTAACAAGCCCAGGGTTGCCAATGATTCCCAAAGACCATAAAGAATTCAGGAAGCTCCACAGCTTGGTTCTGAACTTCCTCCCAGCACAGTTTTCTCCCAGTCCATGCCAGGCCTCCTTCAGGCTTTCTCCTCTTATTGAGCCCTGCACCGCTCATTCTGTGCCCAAGTCCTTGCTATTCTCGCCCACCTGCAACCAGGCCAACAAGACCAAAGCCCACCCATCATTCCTCAAGTCCTAGTGCTCAGGCTTCCTTCTCCCCAAGCCTTTCCTGTACTGCCCCAGCTGAGCTAGCTCTCACCTTCTCTGAGCCCCACAGCACTGGCTCTGGATTTCCATCTTTCACTTGTTATTACTTAATTCAGCTTCTCTAACAGACCTGGGTCCTCCAAGTCTACTTGGTGTATGCTTCATCCAGAGCTAACCATGCAGTTCCTCATGATGGTATTTAACAACACTCACTGAGTAAATGGGAGACTATGAAGTCACTGCATGTGATAAGACACATGATATTGGAATACGGAATCTGTGTTTTCATTTATTACTTCTTTTTCCTTCTTTCTTAGTTCATTTTGCCTATTTGTTTGTTGTTGATTGCCATCTAAATTGAAAGTCTCTGTCCCCTAAACTCCACCTTTAAAGTCTACTTGTTCCAAGAAATCTGTTTCTTCTTCTTCTTCCAGTTTTTCCCTCTCCAAATAAAATAACTATCTTTGACTAGAAAAATATGAGGAATGAAAAAGCCACCACTCAGGAGAAAGTGTGATTTCAGCAGGACAATGTCAGGATGCCATGAACTCTAATAACTGTTTCCGAATGTATTAAAGACCTGGTAAGACTTATATCAACTCTAATGTGGTCTTTCTCCTACTCAAGATCAGGATCCTTTCTGAGACCTCAAATTGCTCCCCATGCTTTAATCTCTTTGTCAGCTGAGATGGCCAAGATTCAAGCTACTTCATCCCCAACAGAGCAACCCCCTCCCACCCTGCTGTAGACTATTCTCCCCAGGTTTCCTAAGTCAGCCCTGCTACCTCCCTCCTCCTCTTTTTGCTGCCCAGAAATCAAGTACATAGACTAGCCTTTTTTTCTTATGTGTTCTCACGATGAGAAAACAGGTCCTAGCTAAACAATCAGGGCACATTTATAGAGATTCCAGAAGTTCTACAATCATGACATAGATCGGATGTAAGCTCCACATCTGGGCTGAGCATAAAGATTACTTTTCCCTTCACCCTTCTACGAAAGCCGGTGAGTCCTTTTCTCCACTGCAGCCCCTGTTCCGAAGACAGTAAAGCAGCACACGTATGATCCCCTTTACCATGTGGGCAAGCCTTTGTCCATTTCTATAGGAGGAAACATAATTAGAAATGAATTCCAAATTGCCAGGTGGAGGAATTCAATTCACTATTAAAAATAATTACCCAATTGTTACACATGAGTTACAGAGAAGAGTGGAATCTCCTTCTCTAGGAAGCTTTTCTTTTCCTCTTTTTACTTTTTTTTTTTAATTGGGGTATAGTTGCCTTACAATTCTGTTTGAGTTTCTGCTATTCAATGAAGCAAACCAGCCATATGTATATATATCCCCTCCCTCCCCAACAATATCCCACCCTTCAAGGTCACCTTGGGCTTCCCAGGTGGCACAGTTGGTAAAGAACCCACCTGCCAATGCAAGAGACACGAGACATGAATTTGATCCCTGGATTGGGAAGATCCCCTGCAGTAGGAAATGGCAACCCATTCCAGTATTCTTGCCTGGAAAATTCCGTGGACAGAGGAGCTTGTTGAGCTTCAGTCCATAGAGTTGCAAAGAGTTGGGCATGACTAAGAACGAATAAAGAGTAGGTCACCTACTCAGAGCACCAAACTGAGTTTCCTATGCTATACAGCAGGTTCCCACTGATTATCGATTTTCCACATGGTAGTGTATATATATCAATCCCAATCTCCCAATTCATCCTACTTCCTCTCCCTCCAACCCCCCTGTCGTGTCCGTACATCTGTTCTCTACATCTGTGTCTCTATTTCTGTTCTGCAAAGAGGTTCATCTGTACCGTAGATTCCACATATATATGTGTTAATATACGATATTTGTTTCACTCCTTCTGACTTCACTCTGTATGACATACTCCGTCCATCCACATCTCTACAAATGACCCAAGAAGAGCCAAATAGACATTTCTCCAAAGAAGACATACAGCTAGCCAACAGACACATGAAAAGATGTCAAGATCACTAATAATTAGAGAAATGCAGACCAAAACGACAATGAGTATCACCTCACACCAGTAAGAATGGCAATCATCAAAAAATCTAGGGGTATTTTAAACTAGTAGACTCCATCTATCAGAAATGATTAGCTCTATCTTTCCAAAGCTGGGGAACTAAAGGAACCAGTTGCTCAACATTCTCCCACTCTATAGCAGCCACTGTCTATGATGACAGTTTTCTCTTACTTGTTTGAATATTCATTCCTTCTGGCCCAAGAAAGTGTTCTCCTTAACCACTAATTTGTCAGAACGTGTGTCAAAGCGGTTTGGACTATCCCAAAAGAAACACCTTTAAGAAACCAAGAGTCACAAAGCAATCAAGTCACTCTGGCAGAAGGGCCAGTGGGTGGACTGTCAGTTACTGGGGAAACTGTTTTTCACTTGGAAGACTTCCCAGGGAAACCAGGAAGCCAGGCAGAACATCACAAAAGAGGGGCAGCCTCCACCCCTGAGAATGGAAGGCTCCACTTCAGCCCTGAAACAGGGATTAAAGGCTACACTCCTACCAGGTTGAAAGGAGAGGGGGTTCTGTATGGTGAGAGTCAGTCTTCTCCCCAGTGAGCAAATATTTGGAAGTTGCTTTAGAAAAATTAGTTGTAGGAACAATGTATTTTAAAAGGAGAGAGTGATTCTATAGCATAATATCTAAGAATAAGCAGGCTTTGGGCTCCAATATGGCAACCCACTGCAGTACTCTTGCCTGGAAAATCCCATGGATGGAGGAGCCTGGTAGGCTGCCATCTATGGGGTCGCTACGAGTTTGACACGACTGAGTGACTGCATTTTCACTTTTCACTTTCATGCATTGGAGAAGGAAATGGCAACCCACTCCAGTGTTCTTGCCTGGAGAATCCCAGGGACGGGGGAACCTGGTGGGCTGCTGTCTATGGGGCCGCACAGAGTTGAATACAACTGAAGTGACTTAGCAGCAGTAGCAATAGCAGACTTGGCTTGAGTTCTGGCTCCAGCTCTCCTGCAACCTTACTCCATTGATTTAACCTTGGTAAGTTTCATTAGCCAAGAATAAAACAGTTCCCAGCTCACAGCATTGTTATGGGCCTTAATGAGAGGAATCCATCTAAAGTGCTTACCCCAGCTGCCTGCACAGACTCAAGGATAAATGCTGCTGCTCAGTGGCTTCAGTTGTGTTCAGCTCTTCATGACGCTGTGGACTGTAGCCTGTCAGGCTCCTCTGTCTGTGGGATTCTCCAGACAAGAATAATGTCTGGAGTGGGTTGCCATTTCCTCCTCCAGGGGATCTTTCTGACCCAGGGATTGAACCTGCATCTCTTTTTGTCTCCTACATTGGCAGGCAGGCCAATGCCTGCCACTAGCACCACCTAGGAAGTCAAGGGGAAATAAATGTTAGCTATTAGTATTATTACTGCAATTGTATGGTTATGATTTTGTCATGTGCATGATGCTAAAGTAAATGTGGACTACTGATATTGGTCTGATTGTTACGATTATTACTGTGTCATATATATGATACTTGGAGAAGGCAGTGGCAACCCACTCCAGTACTCTTGCCTGGAAAATCCCATGGATGGAGGAGCCTGGTAGGCTGCAGTTCATGGGATCACTAAGAGTCAGACACAACTGAGCGACTTCACTTTCACTTTTCACTTTCATGCATTGGAGAAGGAAATGGCAACCCACTCCAGTGTTCTTGCCTGGAGAATCCCAGGGATGGGGGACCCTGGTGGGCTGCCGTCTGTGGGGTTGCACAGAGTTGGACACGAATGAAGCGACTCAGCAGCAGCAGCAGCATATATGATACTTCCAGGAAGCTCTGCGTTCTGGAGAGTTAGAAAAGGAAGATTGGGCCCTGGACTAAACTGGGGAGAGGTAGTGAACTAAGGAAAATCCAGGTGACACATGTGCTCAGGTACAGGTCACCAGTGTCTTGGTCCATATATTCCACAGACTTCTCAGGATTCATGACATTACCATGCCTGGACAATAGCCAAACCACACAAGGGCTTTCTAAGCCCTTTCCTTCAAGGCACTAATTCTGAAGTTTTACCCAGTCCTAATTGAGCACAGAATTGAAAGAATTGTATTAAACTAGACTTCATAGTCTGAATAAACAACCTAGCTTTGTCCTACTCTCTTTGAGATGCTAGCAAGCCTCAGTTGCTTCCTCTCCAGGTAAGCACCAATACCAACTTTGTCTTATTATAAAAATAAAAACATTCTCTAAAACCATATACAAAAATAAACTCAAAATGGATTAAATGTTTAAGTGTGAGACTAGATACTATAAAACTCCTGGAAGAAAGCAAGCACAACACTCTTTGGCATAAATTATAGCAACATTGGATCCATCTCCTAGAATAACAGAAATAAAAGCAAAAATAAACAAATAGGATCTAATTAAACTTAAAAGCTGCACAGCAAAGAAAAACAATAACAATACAAAAAGACAATCTATTGAATGTGAGAAAATGTTTGGAAACAATGCAACTCCAAAATAAACAAACAGTTCATATAGTTCAATATCAAAAACAACAACAACAATCAAGAATTGGGGTAGAAGACCTAAACAGATATTTCTTCCAAAAAGACTTACAGATGGACAACAAGCACATGAAAATGTTCAACGTCATGAATTATTCGAGAAATGAAAATCAAAGCTACAGTAAGGTACCCCTCCCAACAGTCAGAATGGCCGCCATCAAAATGTAAACAAATAATAAATGCTAGAGAGGGTGTGCAAACAAGGGAGCCTTCTTACACTGCTGGTAGGAGTGTAAATTGGTAAACCATTATGGAGAACAGTATGGAAGCCCCTTTAAAAACCAAAAATAGAATTACCGTATGATCCAGCAATCTCACTTCTGGAGCAAGAGAAACTTCCTGTCTAGCATGGCAGACTATATTCAATATCGTGTAATACCCTATAATGTAATAACCTATGTAACAGATACATGACTGAATCACTCTGCTGTACACCTGAAAATAACAGGACATTGCAGATCAACTATACTTCAATTAAAAATTTTTTAATAAAATCATAATAAACAAACTCAAATCAGAAAACAACACAATTGGCTGTGCAATGGACTGTGAAGTCTGCCTGTTCCCCAGACTGAAGAGAGTCAGGGTGTCACTGGCTCCTGAAAACATCCCTTTGGGACCTTGTAAGAAATATTTCCACATTCCACATCATTTTTGACAGCTTAACAGTGAAGTGTGTGGGCAGATTGAAATGGAGACCCAAAACTGGTGAGTTTCCAAAGAAAATTGCCATCAACTGGAAACCTGAATATAGCCATTCATCCTCTAGTCTTGGGATATGAATGGGTCATTAATTAGAGCCAGGAAAAAAAAAATGGTGTGGTCTTGGACAGGATAGCCCAAAGGAAAGACTCTTCCTGAGCAGTGTGAGCTCCTTGCAGGCAGGGCCCACAGCCAAGACACAGATCCCCTTGGTGCCCATCCCAGCTCCAGGCACATGGTAGACAGTACAAATGAATGAATGAATATAAAGTGGATGGCAAAGGATTCGAGTTTGATCTCCTGCTTTGTCGTTGCCACAGTGCACAATCCAGGAGGAATTCTTTCCAATTCCAGATTTCCATCTCTTGAAAGCAGAGATGAAAAATAACATATTTCTCTTAAAATTGTAGTGAGAATTATATAAGCTAATTCTGACCACATTTTTTTTTTACAAGCCACCAAGAGACGTGTCTAAGAAAAAGAGAAAGAAGAGTTAGACTGTGTCTAACATTTCCTTCTTGTTGCTGTTTAGTCGCCCAGTCATATCCAGCTCTTTGCAACTCCATGAACTGTAGCCCACCAGGCTCTATCCATGGAATTCTCCAGGCAATAATACTGGACTGGGTTGCCATTTCCATCTCCAGGGGAAGTTCCCAACCCAGGAATCATCCTTGGTTGATGCAGGTTGCATCCTGAATTGCCAGGCAGAGTCTTTGTTGCTGAGCCACCAAGAAAACCCAACATTTCTTTAGAACATGCTATTTGCTAAACAGACAGGCAAAGATTTTTCATGCATATGACCTCCTGTGATAGAATACAACAGGATTACTGTTAGGTCTTCATTAGTGAATATGCTTTGATTGACTTGTTTTCTAAGTGGATTTGGTTGCCATCATCACTTTGCTGGTGAAGGGGGCTGCCCTGGACTGGTGTCACTCAGAACCTGCCCGCGGTTCCCACTGCATGAGACAAGCAGCATCCCCAGGACCAGGAGCTCAGAGAGGATGCTCGGAGCTGTGGCTTCTTATGGCGTCTTCCTCACCTTATGGCTTCTGTCTCACCCTCTCCTCGCCCACTCCCACAGTCCCCTTCTAAAAGAAGATAAGAGGATATGCTGACAAGCAGGAATCCTAAACTTACTCAAGAAAGGACAAATTCAGTAGTGCTGTGAGAACTAAACTAGGCAATATATTTAAATAAAAATAACAACTCCCATCCATCCATTACTCTGTGCCAAGTTCTGTGCTAGGTGCCTTATCTGGACTGCTTTGAATCTCTGTGAAATGAGTAAAATTATCCCCATTTTACAGATAAGGAAACTGAGGTCCAAAGAAAATATATAATTTGTCCAAAGACACAAAGGTTTATTTAACAGTAGCTGTAGGTTTGAAATCAAATCTGACTCCCAAATCTATTCTCAACCAATACATCACTTCTGTAGCCCACCCATTACCTCCTGTGCTCACAGCCACCCAGTGAATGTTATATCTGCTCCCCTCCTCTAGAAATGTCAGCATCATAGAGCTTCAACAACATTTCATGAAAACTTGCCAATCAATTAAAACATGTATGTGAACATGTATGTGTATATGTGTGTGCATGAATATATGTGTGTGATCACTTATTGATTTATTTAACCACTGATCTACTTGTAAGCCTATTTCCCAAGAAGGCTTAAATGATAAGATTTGGCAGTCACTCAGATTCCTATCCCTTTTTTGGGTACAGAGGAATAAGGAACGGGTATCTGACAGACCCAATTCTAATCCTGATTCCACTTCTTCCTGCATGCATCAGTTGGCTTATCAACTGCAAACAACAGAAACCATATTTAGCCAGAAGAGCTGTTGAAAGAAAGTCTCTCAAGACAGAGGGCAGAGATGGAGATCAAGACTTGCAAACGACAGGGACTTAGCCAGGCAAGGCCAGCCAGGATCACCCTAGGAGCTCTCTGCTTAGAAAGCCACTTAGGAGGCCCACTGGGCCTCACGCAGCTGCTGTGAGTAATCCCTGACTCTCCCTGCATGTGGCCAACCATCCAAGCCAGAACCTCAGGCAGAAGCTTCCAGGCAGCAGGCTGAGGCCACAAGCCAGGAAGCTGGAGGAGAGACTGCCCTTATTGGTCCACTCCTGTCACTGTGATGTCCAAGGAAGTACATGCTCGTGTCCCATAATGTTAACTCCCTGCTCCCCGCTCCCCTTCTGGCCCCACCATGGCTGATGGCCCAGGCTCACCCTCTACCAGTCTCCCACAAACAGCCCAGACACTGGCCAACCTCTGAGAAGCACCAATTGGTTGAGATATCTTGACACATCACCCACTCTTTCCTAGAATGAGTTGTTTTTTTTTTTTCCCCCTGTGGCCAAAAATGTAAGATTTTCATAGTCTCTGAATGGTTCTAAACTACAGGTCACAAAAGATGTTAATACTCTGTTGGAAGTTTAATAATGGAAGTGCAGCAAACCAGTGCAGGCTGTATTCTGAGACTCTCCTTCAGAAGTAACCAAGCATGCAGAGAGAGCTTCACCCTGGACTTTAAGTGATTTGGGCTCAAATTCAAGGTCCTTTACTAACCAATGTGTCCTTGGGCCCACCCCACCAGTTCATCTTTCCATGTCTATGTCCTCACCTAAGAAGTGGCACAAGGAGTTTCCTGGCCAACCTGCAACACCAGAACCAACTGGGGACCATAGAAAGAGCAGCCCAAACAGGAATCTGGCTTTCTGAGGGAGAGATGTGGTTGTTGAAAAGAAGGAAAGGAGAAAGGCTTTGAAGCTTCCACCTCACTCTTCTAGGCCTAGTTCAAAGGCAGATGTGGTACAAATTCCCCTGGCTATGCACTCTCCATACAAAAGGTGGTAAGAAACATTTGAATCAGTTTTAATGAGGTGGATGACGCTGGAGCCGATTATACAGAGTGAAGTAAGCCAGAAAGAAAAACACCAATACAGTATACTTACACATATATATGGAATTTAGAATGATGGTAATGATAAACCTGTACGCAAGACAGCAAAAGAGACACAGATGTATAGAATGGCCTTTTGGACTCTGTGGGAGAGGGAGAGGGTGTGATGTGTTGGCAGAGGGGCAGTGTAACATGTGTGATATCATAAGTGAAACGAATCGCCAGTCCAGGTTTGATGCAGGATGCAGGATGCTTGGGACTGATGCATGGGGATAATCCAGAGAGAGGGTGTGGGGCAGGAGGGTGGAGGTGGGGGTCGGGATTGGGAGTTCATGTACACTCATGGCTGATTCATGTCGATGTGTAGCAAAACGAATACAGTATTGTAAAGCAAAACTAAAAAATAAAAATTAATTAAAAAAAAAAAAAAAAAAGGTGGTGCTGGAGCAGAATCTTGCCTCCTTAAACTAGATTCACTCTTTCCATGGAAGTCTCAATGGCTTGTTCTGATGACTAAACTCTAAAAAAGTGTATACTTTTGTTTTTTTTTTTTTTTTTCCTTTTGCTCTGGATATATCATCCAGGTTCTCATTGTGGATAATTAGCACAGCTAACACATCATAAGAGAAATTTCACTTAGTCCCAGATGACCACCTATACATTCAAATCCATTTGCACATGAACAGAGGGGTCACCCTGTAAGAAGAGTGCATTTATGCTCCCCTCTCCAGCCTGAATGCAGTAAAAACATTCCCTTATTTTTTAAAAAGGCACAAAAGTAAACTTAAAAACTCACAATATCAAGGTTTGTTTCTTTCTGAAGATGGGAAAGTAGTTTGATAAAAATGAATGGCAGCTCAAATTTGACAAGGAGAAACAACATAGTTATTTTTAAACACATACTGTAGTGGTATAAACTATTTCCTCCCTTCTTGAGAGAGTCTAGTCCATTTTTCCCCCTCAGAAGCCTTAACTTGGAATTAAAAAAAAAAAAGGTAATTTATATACTCATCAGTATTTCTTAATTCCAATATGCAATGTTCGTGCTTACATTTCCTCTTGTATTTTCTACTAGAAATCAAATAAATGGCCATTTGCATGTCAGAAAGGACACACAAAGAAAACAGAAAATTACAATTGTTATTGAATAGCCACTGCCATTCAAGTGACTTTTTAAAAACAATTTTGAACAGTATAAATCTTTTCACAACCCAGACTTTAAAAATCAGCAATGACTTGTTGATGTATGGCAGAGACCATACATCACATACAACACAATATTGTAAAGCAATAATCCCCCAATTAAAAATAAATAAATTAAAAAAAAATCAACAATGACCTATTTCTGATGACAATATAGAGATGAAAAAAATCACTCATTGAACAATAACATTATAAATCATCCTCAGAGAAGCTATACTATAAAACTTAGCCTCATATGTGGGATCAAACTTAAGAGCATGAAGAACCCTTGCTCCATCCCCTTATTTCATATCCAGATGAGCAAACTTGACTTGCAAAGGTCAAGTGACTTGTTCAAGGTCCCCCAGCAATAGTGACCAAGACAGAAAAGGAACCAACACATCTCTTCTGACACTGGTGTTCTTCCACTGCCCCACCTGAATATAGCAGGAATTAATTTGTTACCACCCAACTTGCTATATGGAAGGTGAAGTATATAGGAGGCACTATATCAGGACAAACAAAGCTTCCCTAATACAAAGAATATCAGAAAGCATTCAGCAGGAAGAGAGCCATTTCAGGTGGTGACAGGTTTTCATCTAACTTGTTTTGGAACTAGAAATTTGCATTGATTTATCCTTAATCTCAACCCAGTTAAGTCACCACGTTTTCATCATCAGACATACTCATGTATTGAATATTCTTGCCAAACTTAATTTTTGTTTATAAATATCTCATCAAGATTTAAAATTTTTATTTGAATCCAATACACTATTCTAGAGCATATATATGGAATTTAGAAAGATGGTAACGATGCCCATATGTGAGACAGCAAAAGAGACATAGATGTATAGGACAGTCTTTTGGACTCTGTGGGAGAAGGCGAGGGTAGGATGATTTGAGAGAATAGTATTGAAACATGTATATTATCATATGTGAAACAGATCGCCAGTCCAGATTCAATGCATGAGACAGGGTGCTCAGGGCTGGTGCACTGGGATGACCCACAGGGATGGGATGGTGAGGGAGGTGGGAGGGGGGTTCAGGATGGGGAACACATGTCCACCCATGGCTGTTTCATGTCAATGTATGGCAAAAACCACTACAATATTGTAAAGTAATTAACCTCCAATTAAAATAAAAATTTTAAAAATGAATTAAAAAATAAAATTTTTATTTTATTTTATTTTATTTTATTTTTTTATTAGAGCCTGGAACTTGTTTTCTATCAGAAACAATTCTACCAGTGGGAATTCAGTCCCCGGCTAGTTCTCATCAGGGGTCTAATCCAGGATGCCCATCAAGTAGCTCAACAAGCACACAGGACCCTGGGATAGGAGGTCCTTTCTTCCCTGTTCCTCCCTCACTCCTACAGAGAGAACTATTCCATTCCTTTCCCTCATGCAATGCCTACCAAAATAATACGAATAATCTGAACTTTAAACTCTACAAGCAAACCAAGAGTTGGCTCCGCGATGTTTTTCACTTAAATTTCTTGTGCTGCTGTGTAAGAAAAACCCAAGCCTCTCCTTCTGCTCAGACCAATGGGCTGTGAGCCTCTTGCATTAGAAATTAAGGAAAATTTTACTTCATAAATCTAGCTGACAGTGAGAGTTCCTGAAAATTCTGCCGGTTCCCTCCTAATTCAAAGATACTTAGTTAAGCAGTTTAAGGCATGCCTCAGTGTGTTCTTGTTTAGTCACTAGTTGTGTCTGATTCTTTGCAGCCCCATGGACTATAGTCCACCAGGCTCCTCTGTCCATGGGATTTCCCAGGCAAGAATACTGGAGTAGGTAGCCAGTCCCTTCTCCAGGGGATCTTCAAGACCCAAGGATCAAACCGAGTTTCCTGCATTGCAGGCAGATTCTTTACCACTGAGCCCCCAGGGAAGCCCCTTGCTTCAGTATACATAGGTATTAATATATATGCATATACACATGCTTTTGGAGTCTGATCAAGCACCAGCTTAAATCCCTGCCCTACCACTTCCTAGAGGGCCACCTATGGAAGATATTTCACCTTTGGAAATTTTAGATCTGCTTTTCAATGTTCTCCAAGGTAGGGGTTCCAGGTGCTACTGGTAAAGAACCTGCCTCCCAGTGCAGGAGACGTAAGAGACGCAGGTTTGATCACTATGTTGGAAAGATCCCCTGGAGGAGGGCATGGCAACTCACTCCAGTATTCTTGCTTGGAGAATCCCATGGACAGAGGATCCTGGAGGGCTACGGTCCACAGAGTCACAAAGAGTCAGACATGCCTGAAGCAACAGAGCAAGCATGCATGCACGCATGGCACTGATGTCCTTTTCCAACTTCACCTTCCGTCACTTTCCTGGCGCAGCTGTTAAAAGCTCTTCCCCAGACCCTCCGTGCCACCCGGTTTCACATCTTTACTCCCACCGGAACCCCTGCCCCATCACATCTCTGACCCTCCAATTTCCACTCCAGGTCTCCCTGCCCCACGCAGCATTTCTGCCTGTCCAGTGTGATTCAACAAGGTTCTGACTGCGCTCTAGTTGTTGATGCTATCCGTGTTATTTATTTACTAAAAATAAGCTCCATGAAGACAGAGCCTGTGGTTCGTACATCCTGTACTTTCTGCTGTGGCTCCCACACAGCATCTTCAATGCCAAGGATGTTCACCAAATGTTTGTTGAGTGAGTCGTGATTCCTAACTTATACCAGCTGTTAAGTGCCCATAAATTCATCCCAATCAGAAAGTAGAGGAAGGTAAAGTAAGAAATACTAACCAAAGGAAGAGCAGTCTTTCTCATATTTCTTCAAAGTCCCAACTATTCACTGGGACAGAGAGAAGGGGGCGGTGGCTGGGGCTCTTCTATCCCAGGGACTCCCTGTCCACCAAGCTCATTCTCATTAGGAGATTGGTTTCCAAGTGTGTTGAAAGGAAGGATCGCAAATACTTTTCTCACCCTTAGCCTGCCTAGGCTTCATCCTGCCATCAAAACTACTTGTCAACATCAGGGATTTTCCCTGTGCTAGTGAGGAGGGTAATAAATTTAATAACATATGTTTGTTTTATAAAATTATCCATTCACTTCTTTCCTGGTAAACCCCCCTGATTTGTCAAGACCCACCTCAGTGCCACCACTTCTGTAAAGCCTTCCGTGACTTCATTCATTCAACAAGCATACATTAAGCACCTATGTTGTGCCCACCACTCTGCTGAGTGCTGGAAATACATTGCTGAGTGAGACAGACACAGTCCCTACCCATGGAGTCCATGTCTAGTACAAAGGTGACATAGAGGCTTGTAACTGGGAGATTCAACCATGCTGGGGGAAATCAGAGCAGGCTTCTCTAAGGAAGCAATGTTTTACACCGTTTCCCTCCCCCCATGTTTCCCTTTCTTGTTACATCTGTAATCACAGAGATATGGGATTAAGGGCCCCACTTACCTGTATATGTTAAAGATCGGGACGTATGTCAATAATATCCTGACCACAGAGCCTGGCACATAGCAAAAGCCTGTAAGCAAGATGAATGAACCAGTCTGTGACCCTGTCCTGCTTCGGGGAGTGAACAGTGGTCACTTAGGAAGGACAAACATCAACACACCGTATCCCAACAAAATCAGAGATGCCACGAGCAAGCTCTTCAGGGAATACTTGGAAATGGCTCTGTGTGACCTTCTAGCAGACTGAGGTGACCTTGTATCCCAGTCCCATAGCTGTCAGATCATCAGCCTTTTGTTCTGACAGAGGTGCAATCATGACACAATTGATAAATAACACCTTCTAATAGAATGGTTCAAATTTGAGGTCAGAAGGAACCCATAGCTCCTTGATGTTTTTGAACTGTGGTGTTGGAGAAGACTCTTGAGAGTTCCCTGGACAGCAAGGAGATCAAACCAGTCCATCCTAAAGGAATCAGTCCTGAATATTCATTGGAAGGACTGATGCTGAAGCTGAAGCTCCAATACTTTGGCCACCTGATGCAAAGAACTGACTCATTGGAAAAGATCCTGGGAAAGATTGAAGGCAGAAGAAAAAGAAGAGGGTGACATGGTTGGATGGCATCAGTGATTCAGTGGACATGAACTGGGGCAGACTCCATGAGGTGGTGAAGGACAGGGAAGCCTGGCATGCTGCAGTCCATGGGGTCATGAAGAATCAGACACTGGCAACTGAACAACAGCAAAAAGAGCACAGAGGATTAATTAGTATGAAATGAGCTGTGGGAAGGCTGGAAACAATTGCCAACAGATGAGCTGCTTTAACTGACCTATTCCTACACAAGCTGTATGTTTCTTCACAAGACCCTGCTCCATCATGGAGCTATGAGGCTAGCAACAACCTCAAAAGGGTTGGTTGGGCTGGAGCCAGCATGGTCTAAACAAGTTTCTAAATATTGTCTCAGTGATATTTGAACTCTTACCAGCTGGGATGGGGCCAAGGCTGTTAATATTAATAGCTGTGAAGAGGGAGACTGGGTAAGAAGTTCCAGGGACTCATAAGCCAGAGTGGATTTCTCATCTGGGGACTTGGTATCTTAAAGCATTTTTTATTCATTCATGTACCCATTCACTCATGTGTTTGCAGAGTCCACACGTCACACATGCGCAGCTCTTAATCTCTCAATCCATCTCTGGAGGTAGAGGCAAACACTGGGGCGGAAAGTGAGAAACCACTTCACAGGAGCATTTGGGAGGGGACCCCGAACTGGGGGGCCCCTGGAGGAGGTGACAGGGAGCTGAGAGGTAAGGAGGGGGCAGGAAGAGTTCACCAGCCGAGAGTCAGGGGAGGCATGGCAAACAGAACACATGAATAAAACACTTAACTTCTGTGCCTTCAGCGTCTGTATCTATAAAATGAGAGAAGGCGCAGCACAACCTAAAGGCGTTTTTGAGAGGGTGAGGCAGCAAGGCTGAGCCCAGGGCTTGACAACAACCACACCCAGCAGATCCGGGTTCCCAGCAACTGGGGGGAGGGAAAGTGTTGGTGGAGGTTCCTTCTTGCTCTGACTCCTCCTAGGGGCCTGGGTATGAATTTCTAGTTTCCATGGACCAGGATTAGGAAAAAGTCCGTAACCAAGGAACAAACAAAACTTGGCAGTGGGGGCAACCTGATGAGTCACGAACCACAGAACCTGCAGACAAAACAGCAGTCAAGAACACAAGCCTGAAATTAGAATTGCTCATGAGAAGCCTGCTTTCAACCCTTATTAAAGCAGCTTCAAGGGGTGGATTTGAGTCTTTGGGTTCTCTCTCTCTCTTCTAATTGAGTAAAATATACATAAAATTTAGCACCTTAATTTGTAAGAGTGCAGTTCAGTGGTACTAAATACATTCATATTGTTATACCATCCATCCACATTAATATTTATCTTGTAAAACTGAAATTCTATACTTATTAATCAGTAACTCCCCATTCTCTGCTCCTCCAGCTCCTGGCAACCACCATTACACTTTCTTTTTTAAATGGATCTATTTTAATTTATTTTCTGTTTTGGCTGTGCTAGGCATTCGTGGCTGTTTGCGGGCTTTCTCCAGTTGCGGCAACCGAGAGACAGCCACTCTCTGGTTTTGGTGCTCGGGGTTCTCATTGCGGTGGCTTTGCTTGTTGTGGAGCACAGGCTCAGTAGTTGTGGTACACAGGCGTAGTTGTTCCACAGTGTGTGAGATCTTACTAGACCAGGGATCGAACCTGTGTCTCCCTACATTGGCAGGCAGATTCTTAACCACCGGACCACCAGGGAAGTCCCATCATTACACTTTCTGTCTTTATAATTTTGACTACTCCAAATTTCCTCATTTAAGTGGGATCAATACTTTGGCCATCTGCTGCTAAGAGCTAACTCATTGGAAAAGACCATGTTTCTGGGAAAGATTGAAGGCAGGATGAGAAGGGGATGAGAGAAGATGAGATGGTTGGATGGCATCACTGACTCAATGGACATGAGTTTGAGAAAGCCTAGGAGACGGTGAAGGACAGGGAAGCCTGTTGTGCTGCAGTCCATGGGGTCACGAAGAGTCGGACATGACTGAGCCTCTGAACGAAAACAAAGAGGGGTCATACCATACTGTGAGTGCCTGTGTGTGGGCGTGCTTGTGACTGACTTATTTCATTTAGCGTAATGTCCTCAAGGTTCATGCATGTAATAGCACCTTGCAAAGTTTACCTTTTTAAAAGGCTGAATGTACACAACTGATTTGCTTATCTTTTCATCTTTTGATAGACACAGGTTGCTTTCATGTTTCATGTTTTAGCTATTGTGGAATAACACTGCTATGAACATGAGGTACAAATATCTCTTCAAGACCCTGCTTTCATTTCTTTGGGTTACATACCTGGAAGTGGAGTTGCTGAATCATATATAATTGTTTTTTTTTTTTTTTTTTTTTGAGGAACTACCATGCTGTTTTCCACAGTGGCTGTACCATTTTATATTCCCACCAACACTTGGAGTCGTTCTAATGAGTGAGGTGGTAACTCATTGTGCTTTTGATTAGTGATGTTGAGCATCTTTTCCTGTGCTTATTGGCCATTTGTATATCTTCTCTGGAGAATAATCTATTCAAGTCCTTTGCCCATTTTTTAATCAAGTTGTTTGTCTTTTTGTTGGTGAGTTGTAGGAGTTCTTTATATATTCTGGATACTAATCCCTTCTCAGATATATGATTTGCAATATTTACTCCCATCTTGTGGGTTGCCTTTTTACTGTGGATACTGTCTTTTGACATACTATTTTTTTTTAATTTTTCATGAAGTCCAAGTTGTCTTTTTTTCTTTTCATACCTTTGCCTCTGATGGCATAGCCAAGAAAAATTATTTCAAGTCCAAAGTCATGATTTGCATTTCCCTCAGTGATTAGTGATGAAGAATTTATCCTGTTTTATTCTAAGAGTTTTATCATTTCAGATCTACATTTAGGTCCTTGATTCACTTTTGAGTTAATTTTTGTATATGGTGTGGAGTCCACCTTTATTCTTTTGATGTGGATATCCAGTTTTCTCAGCACCATTTGTCAAACAGTAGATTCTATCTCTTTTTACAGCATTTCAAACTTCACATATGCTGCCTGGCTTGATCTGTCCAACAGCCACACAAGGCAAGTACAATAGGTTTTTTATTTCTTTATTTTAAAATGCATTTCTTTATTGCTGAGGGGCTGGGATACTAAATCCCTTGTTTAAGTTACACAGGCATAACAAGGACTAAATTTATGGATAGCTGTATGTTCTTCAGTATTACTAAATCATGCTTTCTCTGAATTTTCTACTTGGGTTTGGAAATGGAAAGCAATATCTGAGGTTAAAGAGGGAAGGTATATAAAGCTCAAATCACACTCATAAATGAAAAGTTTTCTCTTTGTGTTTTGGTTTTCTTGGATGTCAAATGAAATTGCTAAACAAGAATTTCAGATGTTTCTCCTAAAATACCATTTGTGGTGGAACATGAGCAAGCAGTTGCTTCCTTACATTAAGACCAAGAAGCCCAGCCCAAAGAGGCCTTCTGCAAGACAAAAAATTCTTTGAAGTTCCATGTTTTCTGTGAAAAAAAAAAAAACAAACAAAAACGTCAATACAGTTCTGCATTTTCCTTCATAATATACTAGATAGCATCGCCAACTCACTGGACATGAATTTGGGCAAACTACTGGAGACAGTGAAGGACAGGGAAGCCTGGCACGCTGCAATTCATGGGATTGTGAAGGGTTGGACATGACTTAGTGACTGAACAACAACAATACTTGGATCTGTTTTAATATAAACATAAATTAGGGACTTCCCTGGTGATCCAGTGGTTAACAATCGATCTTCCAATGCAGGGGACATAGGTTCAGTCTCAGATAGGGGAACTAAGATCCACAAATTATGGGACAACTAAGCCCATGTACCACAGCTAGAAAGAAGCCCACGCACCGCAGCAAAAGGTCCTGCATGCCACAGCTAAGGCCCAATGCAGTCAAATAAATAAACATTTCTTTTAAAAAAGCATAAATTAATATACTTATCCATACAATTTTGACCAAATGGATTCTCTAAGGTAATGCACAAACTTATCTTCCGATTTTTAACAGTTGTCATTCAGCATTGTACTAACCGTTCCATGTACCCCAGTGTGAGATACAGAAAATTATCTCTTAAGTTTCCATCCCCCACTTTGAAGGCCTATTGTTGTTGTTCTTGTTTAATCGATAATTTGTGTCTGACTCTTTTACAACCCCATGGACTATAGACCACAAGGCTCCTCTATCCATGGGAATTCCCAGGCAAGAAGGTTGAGTGGCTTGCCATTTCCTTTTCCAGGGAATCTTTCTGACCCAGGGATGGAACCTAAGCCTCCTGCATTGGCAGGTGGATCCTTTACTACTGAGCCACAAGGGAAGTCCTTAAAGTCTTATACCTGGATTTCAAATAAGGTGTGAAGTCACACTCAGGTTTGATATGAGTACTGACTAAGTTTAAGTTTACTTAAACTTAAAAATAATGCTCTTTTACATTTATACCAGCCCTGAAAGAGGACAGACCCTCAACTTGCACCCACTCCAGGCTGGTACAGAACTCAGGTGTTCCCTGAAGGAGGACTGCTCCAGGCAAAACCAATGAGCATATCTCAGGTTGTGTAGAGTAACACTCAAGAGCTAGAAATCAGCTCAAATGCTACACACCACCACATCATTTATTAATCACTAGGGAATGGCTCCCCACTCCAGTATTCTGGACTGGAGAATTCCATGGACGATATAGTCCATGGGGTCACACAGAGTTGGACAGGATTGAGCAACTTTCACTTTCAAGTAAGTCTACTATCAAGTTCTAATGGAAAGCATCCACACTTCTTTTGATAGTTCCTGGTTGCTGCTAAGTCACTTCAGTCATGTCCGACTCTGTGTGACCCCATAGACGGCAGCTGGGATTTTCCAGGCAAGAACACTGGAGTGGGTTGTCATTTTCTTCTTCCTGGTTACCAAAAAGATTTTTTTAATTGAATTTAAGCCCTTCCTTTCATGGAAGTAACTAGTGTACTGTATAGTATCAGTTTTTTGAATTTCCATAGGTCAGAGCTACAATTACAGCTAGTGAAACTTCCCAAGTTTCTAATCATGTAGTACCTTGATAAAGACGGAAGGCAGCAATTAATGGAAATCTTTTGTTTTCTATGAGAGGTTTCATTTGCCCAGCTTTTCATTATTTCTGAACCATAGGACAGTTTATTGTATTATAAAAGGACATTTGCATAAAGATCTTTTTTTTATTGTTGCCTTGAACTGATGTTAACTGGCAGGGGGAAGACTATAGGACAGTATATAAACCTTTATCACATTAACAGACATAGGACGATCATCTATGAGCTCTGTGAACTGAACATTCATGAAGTCATAATCTGAAATTGCTTGTATTTCTAATTTTTAAAAACATCATTTCTGTGAGAGTTAGAAATGGTTCATTTAGGTAGTGTAAATTCAGTGGATTATATTTCAGTTATTACGCATTCATCTTTATCCATCACCAAGGTTTATTATGGTCTAATGTGATTTTCTTTGAACCTGTTTTTTTCTTGGGAACTGAAGTCACACCATGTGTAGACTACCACCAGGGTAGTTTACTCCCAGGGTTCCTCTCCCTGAGTCATGGAAAGGCCTGGAATGCTGACAAACACGGTAAACAAGTACATTTTCTGGTTCACCAAATGCCAGACATCTAGAGACAGCCACATAGCATAAGAATCCCCAGCAGAAGATGAACACTTTTGTCTTTGCTGTTTGTTTTTAGTAACGGGACGCTTTAAGCTTTATACTTAAAGCTTATATACTTATACTTATACCTGCACAACCATCCTCCCATGTCATGCACGTCCAGGAAGCTGAAAATGAAATTAAATAACATTTTTCACATGATTTTCATGAAAGACTAAAATCCTACTACTTTCGCCACCAGGCCTCTTGCTCTCACTTTCTTTTCACCTCCTAAAAAGACTGCCAATGTTTACCTTAGCCTTTTTCCACCTCAGATATGCAGATGACACCACCCTTATGGCAGAAAGTGAAGGACTAAGAACCTCTTGATGAAAGTTGAAGACGAGAGTGAAAAAGTTGGCTTAGAGCTCAACATTCAGAAAACTAAGATCATGGCATCTAGTCCCATCACTTCATGGCAAATAGATGGGGAAACAGTGGAAACAGTGATGGATTTTATTTTGGGGGGCTCCAAAATCACTGCAGACGGTGACTACAGCCATGAAATTAAAAGACGCTTACTCCTTGGAAGAAAAGTTATGTCCAACCTAGACAGCATATTCAAAAGCAGAGACATTACTTTGCCAACAAAGGTCCATCTAGTCAAAGCTACGGTTTTTCCAGTGGTCACGTATGGATGTGAGAGTTGGACTATAAAGAAAACAGTGCTGAAAAATTGATGCTTTCGAACTGTGGTGTTGGAGAAGACTCTTGAGAGTTCCTTGGACTGCAAGGAGATCCAACCAGTCCATTCTAAAGGAGATCAGTCTTGAGTGTTCTTTGGAAGGAATGATGCTAAAGCTGAAACTCCACCACCTCATGTGAAGAGTTGACTCATTGGAAAAGACTCTGATGCTGGGAAGGGATTGGGGGCGGGAGGAGAAGGGGACGACAGAGGATGAGATGGCTGGATGGCATCACGGACTCAGTGGACGTGAGTCTGAGTGAATTCCGGGAGTTGGTGATGGACAGGGAGGCCTGGCGTGCTGCAATTTATGGGGTCTCAAAGAGTCCGACACGACTGAGCGACTGAACTGAACTGAGCTAACTGTTCCATCTCACTCTTTAACTCAGGTGCCCTCTGGTGTTTTCCTTTATTTTAGCAACTGAAGTCATGGAGTCCTGTTTAAACGTGCTTCCCGGTGCATTATCATATTTCTCTTAATTAGCATCTAGCGCTAAAATTATGACTTTGTGCAGAAAAAAAGAAATTAAAAATTACAATGTCTAGATGCCAGGCTCTCCAACCTAATTCCTTAGTAGGCTAACAGCTTTTTTCAGTGCTTCGCTTTCTCCAGTCATGGATCTAGAGATTTTTAGCTCAGAAACTCACCTTACAGACATGTAAGACAAGGCCCTCATCTGAAAAGCAGAGAGATCAGGACTCAGGATTTAAGAGACTTGCCAAGGCAATATAATGAGGGTTAGCAACTAGATCTTTTGTCATTCCTATGATGAACAGTTAAAATTTTCTAAGTACTTATTGTGAGGTCTATTAAAGGCCTTATTTTATTTGAGCCCCACAGCAATTTTTTAAGCTCTATTTTCATGCAGACCATTTTTAAAGTCCTTATTGAATTTGTTACAATATTGTTTCTGTTTTATATTTTGAATTTTTGGCCACAAGACACATGGGATCTTAGCTTTCCAACTAGGGACTGAACTTGCACCCCCTGCATTGGAAGGTAAAGTCTCAACCTCTGGACCGCAAGGGAAGTCCCTCCACAACATTGTTTTAAAGTAGGTACTATCATATATCTATTTTACAGATGGAGAACTAGAAGTTTGAGAGAGCATGGGGAAATACTCTAGGTCACAAAAATACAGGTTTTAAACCAGGCAGCGTGATTCCAGAAACCAAGCTTGAAGTCACAACTGATCTTTCTGCCTTTATAGAAATTGTCTACATAGATGGGGGCATCCCTGGTGGCTCAGATGGTAAAGTGCAGGAGACCTGGGTTTGATCCCTGGGTTGGAAAGATCCTCCGGAGGAGGGAATGGCAACCCACTATCACTTTCACTTTTAATCCAACCTGACCGAATTGGAGCACAAATGCCAAGTTTCTGCTGCTCCTGCTGGCAAGCCCAGTTGCGAAGACATTTGGTACTTCTGCAAGAGTAGTAGCAGAGCTGCTGGGCTCTGGTTACTGGCCTTGCAGTGTTGAGAGCAGGGCTTGTGGCACATGGCATCCATTCATGGAAACCATCGCCTGCATGCCTGCACATTGTGGTTCTGGAGTTCACAAAATCAGTTGTGACTTCTGATTGTGGTGATTTCCTGAGTAGTTTTACAGTCCTAATCTTGGCGGCTTTCAAACTGTAACAGTATTGATATAATAATGGCATCAGCAGTTTTTTAATCCAGAAGCAACATTTCTGTCTTGGTGGCTTATGCAGGCTTTGGACAACTTCATGGGGTAGAGCAAACACTTATTGAAGTCCAGGGCCTGCCAAAGGTAGGGACCCTGGTAAGCTTCCTGCTCTTTGGGTGGAGATGCTGAAGGACTGTACCCTAGGAGTAAAGGTCAACTGCAGGCAAACCAGTCCTCAAACAGACTGCAATCCAGCTTCGATGGTTCTGCATGGCCAAAAATATCTAACTCTTTGATTTACAGCAACCAAATGCCTCATGCTTTGAAGATAAGACAACAGAAGCAGAAAACACACAGAAGGTCTAGATCAGTGCTCTGATAGAACTAAAATGCAAACCATAAATGTGAATCATGCATGTAATTTCAAATTTTCTAGTAACCACATTAAGAAGCAAAATGAAACAATTGAAATTATTTTTTAAAATTTTAACTCAGTATATTTTAACTCAAGTTTTTATTTAACCCAAATTGCTATTTCAAACTATTTCAGCATGTAATCAATATAAATATAAAATCAATATAAAATTCATAATGGGACATTGGACATGTTTTGTACCAAGTCTTCAAAATCTGGCATGCATTTTACAGTTACAGTATCCCAAATCAGACTTGCCGTATTTCAAGTGCTTAGGAGACAAATGTAGCTAGTAACTACCGTTTTAGATCTTACTGTTTTAGATTTTAGAACTATCAGGCAGGAATTAAAAATAGCTATACTTCGCATGTTTAAGGAGCTAAAAAAGATGGAAATTCAATGTAGAAGTAGAAATTATATACACTTGATATATAGAATAACCTATGACTGTAAAACTGAGTAACTAAAATTAGGAATTCAATACATGTGTCTAATAGCAGGTTATACGTGGCTGAAGAGAGAATTAGTAAACTGGAAGGTAAATAAAAAGAAATTATCTGGAATGAGGTACAAAAAGTCCAAACGGTGAAAAAATACAGAAGAAACAGTAAGAGACATGGCAGACATGATGACGTTTACCCCACATTTCCCTGGAATCCAGGAAGAGGTAAAAGAAAACAAGAAAGAAGTCATATTTGAAGAGATGATGGTTCAGAATTTTTAAAACTAATTTGAAGTCTGTTGTCAATTTGATTGTCTTTCCATTGCAGATAGCCTGTATTTTATCAATAGTCACTTTTAATTTTTTCTTCTTTTTCTCTTTTAAGATCTTGAAGATATTTTGCAATTTCACTATAATACATCTAGTAATTAATTTATTTTTGTGTATCTTTCTTGGGGTTTGTTGTTTCCAGAAATTAAGAATTAATGTCTTTCATAAAAATCTGGGAAATTCCTAACTCTTTGAAAATTTCCTCTCTCTCATTTTTTTTCCTTTTTGCTTTTGAAAGTCCTGTTAGATGTAGGTTACACCCTCTTACTGTATAGCTTTCTCTTATACCTCTCTCTCAGTTTCAGAATGAAACTCTCTGCTGAATTTTGATTAATTTCTTCAGATCATTCATCTAGTTCACGGATTGTCTATGCTGCTTCGTCTAAAATGCTGGTTCACCAGTGCAGTGAGTTTAAATTCAGAAAACATTTTCACTGCTAGAAGTCTATTTTGACAATGTCTCATTATTTGCAATTATTTTTGTTCTTTCCTATATGCTTTTATGATTTACATATATATATATACATATATTATGGTTCCTACTGAGTTGGACAGACTTGTTTCACTTACTGTGGTTTGAGTCCTGTGATTTCTAAGTTTAAGCCGTGAGGTTTTCTTGGCTGGGCTTTATCTATGAGTAATGTCAACAGCCTACTTCAGATTGTGTTCTTCTGGAGGGGTATTAGTCTAATCTTGTTAGACATACATGGATCTTTACTAGTGGGAATCATTTTTATGTTAGTTTTGTGACTTGGAGATCCCTTGATGGGTCAGGCTGAGTAAATTCTAACCCTAAAACCAGGTAAAGAGCCTATAGTTATTAATTCTCAGTGGAGAGTTTCTCGTTTGTTTTACACAGATCTCTCGGGCCAAGACAGAGAAGTACGCCTGCTGTCCCCTTTTACTGTTGTCTCTCTGTGGCCCTGAGATGTCTTTCTAAATCATCTTTTCACTCTCTCTCAGCATTATATGGTGTCCCAGGTCCAACTCCTCACCTTGACAAAGCCCATAGGCTGGTGCCTAGATAGGAGTGAAATCCAAACACTTAGCATCCTGAGGCCAAGAACATTCACCTCCTTTCCCTGCCTTTCCACCAACCTCTGGAAAGCCACAGGGTCCCCTACTCGGCTTACCACTCTGCCTTTCAATTCTCTTTTCTGGTTTGGCCCTCACAAATTTCCCTCTCGTGCAAACTCAGCTGTGCTTTAAGAAAGGAGTTATGTGTCTCTCTAGCTTTGGAGACTCAGAGCCAAAACTCTAAACTGAAACTATCTCAACTCTCAGTTAAAGGTGAATATTTCATCGTGAATCTTACTCCATTAGAATACACAGGAATGGTTCTCATGTGTTCTTACCCAGCTTAAACTTCAAGAGAATAAAATCTAATCTGACTTCACTGTAGCCACATAAACATTAGAAGGTTCTCTATATATTTCCATCTTCCCATCTCGCCATCTGAGCAAGTAGTTTTCTGGGTTCTTTCCCTCCAGGGAGATTCATAGCAAAGTGAAAAAGACTCCCTTCCCTCCACCCCTACCAAAATCCTAAACCCTGAGAGAAAGTCTTAGATGGTGTCTTCAAGAACTATCAAGAGAAGGTTTCCCCCACACTGGAGAGAGCCAATGGAGATGGCGATAAACCACTCAAAGAACTCCTGGGCAAGTGTTCTTCACATGAGGAACAGCAGGGCACCATCTAAAACCTGCTGATGACTTAGAGCATTCTGTCTCATACTTCCTCTCCTTCTTTTATTTTTACTTCTCCTTCCCCTCTCTTATTCCAGGGCACGTCTTAACTGCTCACGCCAGGACCCAATCCATTCTCTTTCTTACCAATGGTTATGGAACAAATGAGTAAACCTAACTTTGTGAGAAAATGAGCATGACTTGCTGTAAATTCAGCCAAGGAGAGCCAGAGACCAGATTCATGTTCTTTAGGAGAAGAAGCAGAGAAGCTAAGTACTATCATCGCAAAGATGAATCTTATGGCTCAGAAGGGAGACCAAAGGAGTCCTTTCCAAAAGAGAGAGAAGTGAAGGAGAATTCAAATTACCGTGGGTAGATAGGAGCTTTTCAAAGGAGTCTTTGAGAAATCAAGCACACTCCTTTGAGATAAGATTTACTTTTATGAAGAGATAAAAAAATGTTTTGATAGTAATTAAAATGAATAGCATTCTAACAGGAACAAATTTCAGGCATTCAATATTGTGGAAAAAAATAAGAGAAATGTCTTACATAATATACAAAAAAATCAGAAAAATGGAAAACAAAACTATCTGATTTGTTAAATATTAATATAAGTGCAATTACATGTTTAGCACATACCTGCTAATAAGGCAAAACATGTTCATGAAAAGCATATGTTACTAGCTTTCCATTTTATACCTTTTTTCCCCAGATAAATATTACTTTCTTCCTTTGACAATTTTCATCCATTATTGTAGAAATCAGAGGTTTAAGTGTTGTTCATCTTTGTTGCTATTGCTTGTTCCTTGTTTGTTAGTTCATCATGAGGAAGATGGGCTTTAGCCAAAATGTTTTGTAGAAGATGATCTGAAACTGATTGTAGCAGAAAAAATGTGTGCTTTTCTCGCTCTTCTGCTACTATGTCACATGGTATCTGTTAGCTAAAACTGACAGTTAATTATGTAGTTTCAAGGTTAAAAAAAAATTCTCATATTGCAAGGAAATGTCTAACCACCTGATAAAGTAACTGTATAATATGGATTTTCACTGCTCACTTGTATTCATAAAGGCACAATTCTCCCAATTCATCTTTTCCTATGGTGCAATTCTATGTTAAATCCAAAACTAATGATTTCTCCTCAACAGCAAAGTGTTACTATAATTCATGCTGTTTAGATATATTCTAAAAATGTATTTTAAACTATTTCAAACTATTCATTAAGCTTCTCTGAGAGTCTTCAAACTATCTAGTGTATCTGATTTAATTTGGTTGAGTTCAGTTTTTAAAGGGTGCCATATTCTACAATATGACTTTAAATTTTTTGGTTTTTTTAGTAATCTATTTTTTTATTCCATTTTTGAGATTTAATTGACATACAGAAACATGAGTTTAAGGTATACAGGATAATGCTTTGACTTCAGTTCAGTTCAGTTCAGTCACTCAGTTGTGTCCAACTCTTTGCAATCCCATGAATCACAGCACGCCAGGCCTCTCTGTCCATCACCAGCTCCCGGAGTTCACTCAAACTCAAGTCCATTGAGTCGGTGATGCCATCCAGCCATCTCATCCTCTGTGGTCCCCTTCTCCTCCTGCCCTCAATCCCTCCCAGCATCAGAGTCTTTTCCAATGAGTCAACTCTTTGCATGAGGTGGCCAAAATATTGGAGTTTCAGCTTCAGCATCAGTCCTTCCAATGAACACCCAGGACTGATCTCCTTTAGGATGGACTGGTTGGATCTCCTTGCAGTCCAAGGGACTCTCAAGACTCTTCTCCAACACCACAGTTCAAAAGCATCAATTCTTCGGCACTCAGCTTTCTTCACAGTCCAACTCTCATATCCATACATGACCACTGGAAAAACCATAGCCTTGACTAGATGAACCTTTGTTGGCAAGGTATACACCATAAGATGATTATACAGTTTTGTAAATATCCATCACTTCATTTATATACAAAAGAAAAAAAATGTTTTTTACTTGTGATGAGAATTTTTAAGGTTTACTCAATTAAAAAATTTAACATATGACATTGTTGTTCAGTCGCTAAGTTATGTCTGACTCTTTGAGACCCCATGTACTGCAGCCTACCAGGCCTCCATGTCCTTTACTGTCTCCCAAAGTTTGCTCAAGTTCATGTCCATTGAGTCAGTGATTCCATCCAACCATCTCATCCTCTAATGAGATATACATACAGCAGTGTTAATTTTATTTACTAAACTATATATTACACCTCTAGTAATTACTTATCTTATAACTAGAAGTTTGTACCTTTTGGCTAACTTCATTCAATTCCCCCTCTCCCACCACTTCCACCCCCACCCTGCTTCTGGTAAACACAAACCTAATCTCTTTTCCTGAGGTTGTTATTTGTTTTTGAAATATAACTGACGTACAACACTATGTTAGTTCCTGGTATACAGCATAGTGATTAAATATTTCTATATATTTCAAAATGATCACTGTAAGTCAGTAAGTTGAGCTACTTTCTATCACCATGCAAAGATGTTAAACTCTACTGACTATGTTCCCCACATTGTACTTTTCAAGCCCTTGACTCATTTATTTTGTAACTGCAGGTCTGTTTGTCTTAATCTCCATCCCCTACTTCTTTCACCCTCCACCCACCCTGACAACCACTTGTTTGTTCTTTATATCTATGACTGTTCATTTGTTTTGTTTTTTAGATTCCACATGCAAAGGCATACAATATTTGTCTTTCTTTGTCTGATTTATTCCCCTTAGTTTCCCTGATAGCTCAGTTGGTAAAGGATCTGTCTGCAATGCAGGAGACCCCGGTTTGAGTCCTGGGTCGGGAAGATCCACTGGAGAAGGGATAGGCTACCCACTCCAGTATTCTTGGACTACCCTGATGGCTCAGCTGGTAAAGAGTTCACCTGCAATGCGGGAGACCTGGGTTCAGTCCCTGGGTTGGGAAGATCCCTGGAGAAGGGAAAGGCTACCCACTCGAGTATTCTGGCCTGGAGAAGTCCATGGACTGTATGGTACATGGAGTCGCAAAGAGACACGACCGAGCAACTTTCACTTTCACTTTCTAGGTCCATCCATGTTGTCACCAATGGCTGTGGCTTTTTTTAGGGGGTGGGGGCCCACACCATGCAGCATGTAGAACTTCCCTTGCCAGGGGACCAAGCCCATGCCCCTGCATTGGAAGCACGGAGTCTTAACCCCTGGATCACCAAGGAAGTCCATATTTATTAAAGTCTATAATCAACATAAGTGTTTCCAGTGACTAAAAGTGAGTGGGCAGTTCATTAAAATATCTATCATACTTGTAATTAATATAGTATTATGTGGACTAATTTTATGGAGCTCATAAACTATAAACATCATTGTAAGTGGAAGTGACTTCTAGTTCTGGCATTCACTTTGTCTAAAAGATCAAGAGCTTCACTGAGAAAAATCATTAATTCTTTCAGTTCTGCAAACTTGAAAATAATACTGCTTGGAAATATGATTCTCTGCAGAATTTTCAGGTTGGTGTGGTGATTCATGGCTGAAGTAATATCATTCATCTGCTCTTACTTCCGTAGCCTGGGAACATGTCTTGTAATTTTGCCAAATGCTTACATGTTTCTAATATACTCCCAAAGATAAAGGACTTTAAGCTGCTTTATTCAAAAGGAAGGCACTCTATAAACTATATCTCAATAACTTTCTATAAATTATATCTCAATTAGAACTGTCTGTAAATTGTGTCTCAGTAATTGATTTACATTAAAGATGGAAAGAGAGAAGACTAATAATAGTGGAACAAAAGAAAAACAATGAAATTGTCCCACCTATGAGCACATCTACTGATCTGTTGTTTGAAACATTTTTGAAACCTTCCCCCACCTCCACTAGGACTAAATGACTGCCTGTGTGTGCATGCATCACGCTAAGTTGCTTCAGTTGTGTCCGACTCTTTGCAACCCCACAGACTGTAGCCCACCAGGCTCCTCGTCCATGGAATTCTCAAGGCAAGAATACTGGAGTGAGGTGCCATTTCCTTCTCCAGAGGATCTTCCCAAGCCAGGAATGGAACCCAGGTCTCCTGCACTGGCAGGCAGATTTTTTTTACCACTGACCCACCTGGGAAGCCCCTAGGAGCTCTATCCCCAAAGTCTTAAAGGAAAAGAGTTTTGGGGCCTACAGTTTTATATCCAAAGTTTCATTTAAATGGGAAGGGTATATGTATTAGTTTTCTATTTCTGCCATAATACAGACTCAACTGCTCAAATCAAACCCACTATTTTCACACACTTCTTGTCTGCAGAACAGAAGTCCGAGGTGACTCCCTGAGTTTCGCTGCTCTGGTTCTCCCCAGCCTGAAATCAAAGTGTGGACCAGCTGAGCCCTTGGCCTGGGGCCCTGGGAGGAATCAGCCTCACAGCCCACCTCCCCCACCTCACGAGATCACTAATAGAAGCCATTTCCTTAGAGTTTCTGGACTGGGAAGCCATTAAGACCCAGGACTAGGAGGGGTGCTGCAGAAGTTTCTTGCTGGTGGTTTCCTTACCCCTGACTCATTTCTCTCTGCAGGCTCTTCCTCCTTGTAAATTCTCCTGGGGCTGGTTGACATCCTTCGGTCAAGGCAAGGCCAGATAAAATTTAAAAACTGGCAAAAAAAAAAAAGGTACAGTATGGAGGAGAGGTAGCACAGAGAAGAGGGCGTGGCAGGAAATGCTGCTGCCGGCAGACAACCCCACCGCCTCAGAAATCAGGAGCCCGAGGTGGGCAGGGCAGGACAAGGCAGTTCCTCCTTGTGGTTTCCTGGCGAACCGTGAGAAGACCTGAAATACTCTGAAAAGCAAGTGAGCGAGTGAATGCACGCACGCGCACAGACACACACACAAACACACCCCTCCCCCTCATTTGATAAATTGATGACACTTCTGCTTTTACCCTTGAACTTGCCAGAGGAAAACCACTAACCAAAGCGAGTTAGCGCTCACTTTACCCAAACACTGGCATGTTACCCTTTGCCTGAGGACAAACCCCAGTGAAGCCCTCATTTCCTGAAGTAGGAGGAATGGAAGTACAGTTTCCCCAAGTGGGGCTTGGGCTGTGAGGGTGAGGATGGGCACCCCACTTCTACCCTCTGGTCCCAGATCCGTATAGCTACCTGCTGGGGACACAAACATCACGGTGGTACTTGACTGAAGCGGGATTCTGCAAACTTTTCCCTGCAGGCCGTTTGGTTCAGTCTCTGTCTCAGGGGTCCAGCCCCACCTTTGTAGAGCAAAAGCAGCTGAAGACGACAGGCGAATCAATGCAGGGGACAGGAGTGCTGCTGTTCTAGTTTACCATCCTCAGATTTAGGGTATATGGGGTCCCAGAAATGGGTGCCTCTCCCCTAGTGAACCTGCTGAGGGGTTCCCCAGCCTGCCTTTGAAGACCCCTGGCTATGGTTTCGGGGCACAGTGGATGTGCTAGGAGTGTGGGTGTGCTATGGAGTGCCTTCCTGGTCTAAGGGGCCACGAGAGATGATTCGTGAAGCCGGAGGTGGAGAGGGTGTATCTGATGACCACTGAGCCCACCTGACCTAATGAGCACTGGGTGGAGGAGTGCAGATCACGGCGGGCACGCCTGGGTTGCCAGGTTCCTGATTTCCTATGGTATCCAGATTTGGATTCTGTGCTCCTCGCTCCCTCTGTCATCCCGCTTCCTCAGGAGCAGTCTCCACATTCTTTCCATCTCCCTGCAACTTCCTCTTCCACCTCAAGCCAGCAAAGGGCACCCTTTTGACTGGTGATGGGGAGGGCTGGGCAGGGACAGTCCTTGCTCTGCCAAGCACAGACCTTCAGAGAGGTGCACTTGCTGTCACAGGGATCAGGAAGGGATGCCCGTGGGTCCTTTCCTCCCAACCCCAACCATCACCTACATTTCTCTGTCACAGACTGTCATGCTCTTTGTGATGACTTCACCACCAATCTTGAGCCCAGACTAGGACAATCATAGGGCGTGGTCCAGGCCAGGTCAGTAAGACTTTCATTTACTATCCTTTTTAGTGAGAAGGTTAAATTCTTTGGTCCTCTGGGACATGAAGGTGAAAGGCCTGGGAAGACAGACAGAGATGCCAAAAAATCTAGGGAAGAACTTTAAAAAAAAGCCAGCTTGACATGAAGCTGGGAACTGTCACAACCAATGGGAAATAGGAAGGCCTGGGGCAGAGGCAGAAGAATCACTGTAGGGTTACAGAACTACGTGTCTGCATACAGACTGGAAGTTGGTCCCACCTAAGAGGCCCCGCAGCCAGGGCAGGGACAGAGAGGATAGAGCAGGACCAGGAGATGGGCAGAAAAGCAGAGAGTGATGGGGCATTGAGGCAGGTTGTCTAGACCAGACACTGACCTCACCTACTGGGGGTAGGACTTCCCATCCTGCAGGGAGGGTGATGTGTCAGGGCAAAGCAATGCATGCTCCAGCAGATCCTGGCAGTTTGGCTTCCAAGTATGGAAATCCTCTTCTTTTTGACCCATAGAACAGAAACAGAACAGCGGTTCATCTTGGAGGCAGAAATTGGACAATCAGAGAGCTATGACTGAGTTCCTCATGAAAATCCCAAATGGAGACTATAAGGGCTGGCTTGAGCAAGTTTTTGTGCATTGGGATAAATTGCCAAAGACAATAGGTAATTGAGATGCTCAGGATGGAGTGGTAGTTCTCTTGAAATGAGATAGACCTATCCCACTGTGTGTGTGTGTGTGTGTGTGTGTGTGTGTTCAGGAAAATGGTCCATGTGCCATGACTTGTTCCTGGGAGGACAAATGCCCTGGGGATGCTCTGTCATCCTCCCTTTCTCTTCCCACCTCCTGACATCTCTTCCTCACACCACAGGCCTCTGGACTATTCACTAATTGAAATGATTCAACTATGGAATCATTCTGATTCCAGAGATGTACTTCTTATTATTTCCTCTTTCCAGAATCTTTTGTTTTTCATCTCACTTGTTCTATTTCTGGAATACCTTCATACCACCTGACACACCAGCTTCTGGAAACACTCTCTACTACCTTCCTCATGAGCACTCATTTTTCATTACAGCAGGAGTGACTGGATATACAACCTATGCTTCCCTTAATAGGTGTTTGAGCTGCGTGGGCCCAGTCCTAAGACCTGAGCCCTTTTCTCACCAAACAACAGAAGTCACAGCTCTCCTACTCTACACATTCATCAACTGATGGGCAAGGCATCTATTGCCAATAAATTCTACTGTGCTGCGGCTGTGGGGAGGCAGAAGAACCTGTACCAGGATACAGGATCTGTCTCTGCCCTGGTGCAGGGCCATGGGACAGCAGGTTTTGTAAATTACCAATTATAAAGAAAAGGCATTACTCTTTCAATATTCTTGGGCTTCCCCTGTGGCTCAGCTAGTAAAGAATCTGCCTGCAATGTAGGAGACCTGGGTTCGATCCCTGGATTGGGAACATCACCTGGAGAAGGGAAAGGCTACCCACTCCAGTATTTTGGCCTGGAGAATTCCATGGGCTATATAATCCATGGGGTCACAAAGAATTGGACACGACTGAGCGACTTTGACTTTCACTATGTCACTATTCAGGAGGGGGCCTGGATGGTTTGGGGACAAAAGACACAGGGGGGCTGGGAGAAGGACAGGACACAGGCTTGGGTGGGTCACCAGCTTGGTGGTTTCAGGTAATCAATGTGTCAGGGGAAGACTCATGCATAGCGCTGGGGGACAAGGGCCTAGGTTTAATCCCTGGAAAGAGGCAACATGGGGGACCTGGTAGCCTCAGTGGAGGAAGCTGGTGAAAAGGCAAGTGACTGGGAGAGCAGGAGAAAGACAGAAGGACAGCATTAGAGTCCTTATCAGGACAGCCAGGTGGGGGAAGACGGGCCTCTCCTGACACCTGGACAGCCCTGGCCAATCCTACCCCGTGCATGCTCCTGCACATGGACACATTGCAGACCCCAGATGGGAGTGAAATCAACTGGGAGGTGATTTTAATGGGTGTCTGCAACAGAGCATACTTCCAAGAACCTGATTGTTCTTGCTACTTCCTTAAAATTCTGCTTGCACCTATAATAGGAAACCCAGCCTCACTCAGTGACAAGACATGAATGGGGCACTGCCCATGCTGAGGACTCCACATGCCCCTCCTAGTTCAGGACTCAGTCACCCCCGAAGCCAGCAAAGGCCAGGACCCCCATGATAACAGAGATGGAGCCCTCTGTCACAGATGTTGATGTCACTGGCAGTCTCCTGGAGTGAAAAATAATGTCCAAAGACAAGGACCCACTTTCAAAGAATTAAGAGGGCTTGTCAGTCCCAACAGATGATGAGCTCACTCTTCATCACTAGATAGATAGCCCCAAGAAGTTAATTCAGAGATGCTGAAATCTTGGTTGGAGGCAGCACAAAAGACTGAATGAATGAGACAAAGTTGGGGGGGGGGGAAATCCTTCACAAAGGCTCTGTTACGGGAACCACTGACCAAAACCACGGGCCCTGGCCAGGCCTGATACTGACCACTTGCATGAATTATCTTACAACCAGAAGTCCTGGTGAGGAATGCAGAACTTACAAGATACCATCAACCAGAAGAATTGGGGGAAGGTCCAAAGGGGAGAGGAGATGACAGTCCATATGTCCTACCAGCTTGCCAGAATCCTTCCTGCAATCCATCTTGGCTGAGAGATGCCTGCACCTCCAGAAAGGATCCTAAGACCAAAGATGGATCAAGCAAGATGATCGGCCAGAGACAGCCTGGAAATTAACCCCATCACCATAAAACCCGAGACCGTGAGCCACGTGGCAGAGCAGTTCTCCTGGGTTCCCTTACGCCGTTTCTCTCCACCTGGGCGCCCCTTCCCAATGAAGTCTGTTGCTTTGTCAGTGCCTGTGTCTGCTCGGACAATTCATTTCCAAATGTTAGACAAGAGCCCACTCTCGTTCCTGGGAAGGGCTCCCCGTTCCTGCAACAAAGGGCAACTCTGGTGGGATTTCTTCAATACAATTGACCACTCAGGTACTCAGGGACCAGCTCGTCTTCTGACCAACCAGATGCAGTGATAGAAACAGGGACTCTTTTGTCCCTGTTCTCCTCCGACACAGAAACTGGCTAGTGCCCCGACTGGGTAAGAAACGAGAGACTTTATTGACCTTTTTCCCCTTTCTTCTTTTCAGTCCTTCCTTTTGTGTACTTTTTTCTTCTGTCCTGGTCCTGAATGCAGGAGCCTAGTTGAAGGGTCTCAGCCTAAACTGAGGGTCGGAGCCTGATGACCTCCAGTGAGCAGAGAACTCGAATTCTGGTCTGCTATCTGGTTTCTGGAGGGCTGAGTTCCAGTCCTCCCTGCCTGGAAGGCAAGGAAAAAGTCCTGCAATGCCTGGTGGCAGGTGATGTCCACAAGGCCCCCTTTAGTCGCCCCCTCCTTCCCCTCTTCTTTCAACCTGGCCTCCTTTCTTCCCTTTGCAACATTTCAAGACCAGAGCTATTTCAGTTTATTCTGTTAGTACTTGGAGCTGAAGTTCTGAGTTTCTGTAGAAGGTTTTCTGAGAGACTGCAGCCTTTCATTTAAAGGGGCGACCAATTAGGGTAGTTGGGCCTAAGTGTATAGTTTGTGTTCTGTGTTATGATATGTGATGGCCATTCTGCCTTCTGAAATTAGAAATTCTGGTTCTGTTGCATTGTGGAGGTATCTTGAGTGAACGCTGCTAAGCTAAGTCACTTCAGTCGTGTCCGACTCTGTGGGACCCCATAGACAGCAGCCCACCAGGCTCTGCCATCCCTGGGATTCTCCAGGCAAGAACACTGGAGTGGGTTGCCATTTCCTTCTCCAATGCATGAAAGTGAAAGTGAAAGTGAAGTCGCTCAGTCGTATCTGACTCTTCGTGACCCCATGGACTGCAGCCTACCAGGCTCCTCCATCCATGGGATTTTCCAGGCAAGAGTACTGAAGTGGGGTGCCATTGCTTTCTCCATGAGTGAATGCTCAGTTCAGTTCAGTCACTCAGTCGTGTTCATCTCTCTGTGACCCCGTGAACTGCAGCACGCCAGGCCTCCCTGTCCATCACCAATTCCCGGAGTTCACTCAAATTCACATCCATCAAGTCAGTCATGCCATCCCACCATGTCATCCTCTGCCGTCCCCTTCTCCTCCTGCCCCAATCCCTCCCAGCATCAGAGTCTTTTCCAATGAGTCAACTATTCCCATGAGATGGCCAAAGGACTAGAGTTTCAGCTTTAGCATCATTCCTTCCAAAGAAATCCCAGGGCTGATCTCCTTCAGAATGGACTGGTTGGATCTCCTTGCAGTCCAAGGGACTCTCAAGAGTCTTCTCCAACACCACAGTTCAAAAGCATCAGTTCTTCGGCACTCAACTTTCTTCACAGTCCCACTCTTGCATCCATACATGACTACTGGAAAAACTATAGCCTTGACTAGACGGACCTTAGTTGGCAAAGTAATGTCTCTGCTTTTGAATATGCTGTCTAGGTTGGCCATAACTTTCCTTCCAAGGAGTAAGCGTCTTTTAATTTCATGGCTGCAGTCACGATCTGCAGTGATTTTGGAGCCCAAAATATAAAGACCATCCCCATGGCAAAGAAAAACTTGGTAGTCAAGATAAATAATAATATAGTAATGTAATATT
>SJXQ01000745.1:0-14550 GCA_006408695.1 Aepyceros melampus | reverse complement strand
GAGACAAGGCCTTATTCCGGTAAAGAATCTGCCTGCGATGCAGGAGGCCTAGTTTCGATTCCTGAGTTGGGAGGATCCCCTGGAGAAGGGAATGGCAACCTACTCCAGTCTTCTTGCCTGGAGAATCCCATAGAAACAGGAGCCTGGCGGGCTACAGCTCATGGGGTCGCAGAGTCAGACAGGACTGAGCGATTAACACTAATCCTTTCACCTGTTAATACCCAGCTAGACAAATTCCCTGCCCTTCACTTGGCTTGCAAACTCAGAGTTTGAACATAAAGCAGGTTTCCAAGTAAACGATTTCGTGGGAATTCCCTCTTCAACTTTTCTAGTTGGGGGCAGTGGCCACGCCTTGTATCAGTGTTTCGGACTGAGTTTTCCTATTCTGGCAAAGTAGATTCTGAGGTTATAAGACTTCTCTTCCAATGCAGCTCTACTTGACAGCAGTCTTCAAAAATCTTTGCAGTCTTAACGTTGAAACGACAAAAAATGTGCCACAAAAAATTTGAAGAAGTAAAAACTTCAGTTTGTACAGAATCACTAGCAGAACTATTTATGATCCTGTTCCGATAGTTTCCAACACGTCCCAAGACATGTTGCCGATGACTCAGTATCTGAGAGGCGGCACACCCAACAGCGCAACTCCCATCTCCAATTATTTTCCCCTTGGGATAGAGGAATGGGAGCTGAAAACTGTCACTTTTTGGAGACAAAAGCTAAGGTGAAGGATATGGAGAGATCCAGGGAGATCAGTTTTTATCAGTTTACTCGCTCAGTTGTGTCCCACTCTTTGTGACCCCATGAACCACAGCACGCCAGGCCTCCCTGTCCATCACCAACTCCCAGAGTCCACCCAAAGCCATGTCCATTGAGTCAGTGATGCCATCCAGCCATCTTATCTTCTGTCGTCCCCTTCTCCTCCAACCTTCAATATTTCCCAGCATCAGGGTCTTTTGAAATGAGTCAGCTCTTCACATCAGGTGGCCAAAAGATTAGAGTTTCAGCTTCAACATCAGTCCTTCAATGAACACCCAGGAATGATCTCCTTTAGGATAGACTGGTTGGATCTCCTTGCAGTCCAAGGGACTCTCAAGAGTCTTCTCCAATATCACAGTTCAAAAGCATCAATACGTCTGCCCTCAGCTTTCTTTATAGTCCAGCTCTCACATCCATACATGACCACTGGAAAAATCACAGCCGTGANTCTTCTGCAACACCACAGTTCAAAAGCATCAATTCTTCTGCGCTCAGCTTTCTTATTAGTCCAACTCTCATATCCATACATGACCACTGGAAAAACCATAGCCTTGACTAGACGGACCTTTGTTGGCAAAATAATGCCTCTGCTTTTTAATATGCTGTCTAGGTTTGTCATAACTTTCCTTCCAAGCAGTGAGTGTCTTTTAATTTCATGGCTGCAATCACCATCTGCAGTGATTCTGGAGCCCAGAAAAGTAAAGTCAGCCACTGTTTCCACTGTTTCCCCATCTATTTGCCATGAAGTGATGGGACCAGATGCCATGATCTTAGTTTCCTGAATGTTGAGCTTTAAGCCAACTTTTTCACTCTCCTCTTTCACTTTCATCAAGAGGCTCTTTAATTCTTCTTCACTTTCTGCCATAAGGGTGGTGTCATCTGCATATCTGAGGTTATTGATATTTCTCCCGGCAATCTTGATTCCAGCTTGTGCTTCCTCCAGCCCAGTGTTTCTCATGATGTACTCTGCATAGAAGTTAAATAAGCAGGGTGACAATACACAGCCTTGATGTACTCCTTTCCCTATTTGGAAACAATCTGTTGTTCCATGTCCAGTTCTAACTGTTGCTTCCTGACCTGCATACAGATTTGTCAAGAGGCAGGTCAGATGGTCTGGTGTGCCCATCTCTTGCAGAATTTTCCAGTTTATTGTGATCCACACAGTCAAATGCTTTGGAATAGTCAATAAAGCAAAAATAGATGTTTTTCTGGAACTCTCTTGCTTTTTTGATGATATTGGCAATTTAATCTCTGGTTCCTCTGCTTTTTCTAAAACCAGCTTGAACATCTGGAAGTTCATGGTTCACGTATTGCTGAAGCCTGGCTTGGAGAATTTTAAGCGTTACTTTTTACTAGGTGTGAGATGAGTGCAGTTGTGTAGTATTTTGAGCATTCTTTGGCATTGCCTTTCTTTGGGATTGGAATGAAAGCTGATCTTTTCCAGTCCTATGGCCACTGCTGAGTTTTCCAAATTTGCTGGCATATTGAGTGCAGCACTTTCTCAGCATCATCTTTCAGGATTTGAAATAGCTCCACTGGAATTCCATCATCTCCACTAGCTTTGTTCATAGTGATGCTTCCTAAGGCCCACTTGACTTCACACAAGTAGTTGAAAGACAAATATGAACAAATTTATTATGCATGCCTGCCTGATCTGGTAGCCATTCTAATTACATAATTACATAAATAGTAATCATAATTAGTGTGGTCCTAGTTAGATTCATTCTGGGGCAACATGGTATTGTTGCTCCTGAGGACTACTGATCTAGAAAGATGAGGAGGGAAAATGGAATCTCCTCTGGACTCAGACTGTGCTGAAAGCCTCAAACATATAGTGAGGGAAAAAGGTCCCAGTTCTCTTTGGTTCACTGATACTGTGTTAGGCATCTCAAACCAAAGTACCCCCAAATCCAAAAGGTGCCAGAGCTGAACTATTTTTGAGATTTGAATGGATGTCTCTGGAGAAGAGCAAGGGTTATAATGATACTGTCAGACTATCTCTGATCCTGATAATTATTTTTTTCTGGTCCTATCAGAATTACTCCAAAGTTGGACCAATATCCTTTGTTTGGGGGAATTTAGCTCACCTTGGATTTCATGTCTGTAGATCTCTCTGTGATGTTTCCAATTTGGATATTAGTGCAGAATTTTTTTTTGCATATATATAGACATATGAATGATGAAGAATCTCAGGATTTTCCAAATAAGGATAATTTTATTCAACTGTTAATTTTTTTCCTTGAACAGGAGCAAGTTGTTCAATGAGCTCATATTGTGTTGCTAGTGTTTGAGGAAAATGTACAAACAGTATTTGTTTCTCATTTTCTTAGACACCAGGGCCCTGTGCTTCTTCACACTGCCAAAACTTTCTTTGGAGTTTATTTTTTTAACTATACTGTAGCTAAAGAATGCTCAGTGTGAATGTCAAGGGTGCTTTGAGATTCTCAGATCCCTTAATTTTCAGTTACTTTTCTCTGAGAACATTCCTAGACAAGGGAACCCAGGATCACTATATTTAACCAAAGGAGAATGGCTGGAAGAATTTTGTACTCAAAGGGCAAGAGTCCAGATTTAGACCCTTGACTTCAGATTGTGGGTTTTTTGTTTGTTTGTTTGTTTTACTTTTAATTTTAATGGAAACATACTGGTTACAGTCAATATGTTCTACATTTTATTAATTTGAGTAGATAAAGAATTCATTCAAATGATATTGAATTGCCCAAGAGATGCAGAGCCAAAAACAGTGCTCAAAATGATAACATACAACTTGTGTGGTGAGGTCACCACTGCTGTTGCTGTGTACAGAATCCCCAGCTTACACCATTGACACCATGGATGCTGGGCTCTAGGTGTCCCTGCTACTGCCACCTGGATACTTTGGGTTACCCATCACCCAGAGGGAATTTCCACAGCCCCCATTCCTTTGTCAGAGAAGGCAATGGCACCCTACTCTAGTACTCTTGTCTAGAAAATCCCATGGACTGAGGACCCTGGTAGGCTGCAGTCCATAGGGTTGCTAGGAGTTGGACACAACTGAGTGACTTCACTTTCACGCATTGGAGAAGGAAATGGAACCCACTCCATGTTCTTGCCTGGAGAATCCCAGGGACGGGGAGCCTGGTGGGCTGCCATCTATGGGATCGCACAGAGTTGGACACGACTGAAGTGACTTAGCAGCAGCATTCCTTTGTACCATCAGCTTACTGGTTTTTTTTTTTATCTTTTTAAAATTTTTAATTGGAGGATAATTACAATATTTTTAAATTTTAAATTTATTTATTTTTAATTGAAGGATAATTACTTTACAGAATTGTGTTGGTTTCAGTTTTTTTTTTTTTTTTTTTGATTGCCCCGACCAGACATATCTGTGAGCTGGGTCAGGGTGGAGATAAGATGGAATGGTAAGAATCTCTGCTTTCTGAATTATTATCAATCCTAGTATCACTCACAACATGCCTAAAACAATCAGTGGGTTGATGAACTGACCGAGCTGAATTTCCTAGTTGCCAGGTATCTGACTTACATTTATCATCTATAGTGCCTTTGAATTAATATGTCTCAGCTCGCGTCCAGTACTGTAGCTCTTGTCATGGCTTCCCAGAAAAGCAGCTGATGGAGCGTTCTTTATCCTGTACTTTCTACTGGCATACGGCACCTTTGCAATTCTATGTCTATGTAGCTCTCAGGGTACCTTGAAAACAAGTCAGTGCTGTCACTCAGCATATTTTACCACCTGATTTGGTGCTGAGTTGGGGAGTCACACTCAAATCTTTTAACCAATGTTTTCCCTCCCTGAATTTGAGTTATTTGGTAAAATTACACCTTCTGGCAGGGACAAAAATTTTGCCCTGTGCAATTTCTGCAGACAATCTCTAAGAAGAGTAACCAAAAAGTAGAGTGCTCAGAGGTGCCAGAGGCTTATGGGTTTGTTGCACATTTGGGAGTCTCACAGGTCTGCAGCCCCTTCCTGTCGAGGTTATTTCTGGGTTGAATAGTGCTGGGTTTAATAGGCTTTTGTCTCCTTGCTTCTTTGCATGCTCATTTGCGATGACTTGTATATCCCATTATGAATACTCAAATGTGTAGTTCTGATGAAATTAGTTTAGGGTTCATGTCTTAGAACTGTACATACTTGTCCCAAGCCCAACTAATATGTTTCAAATCATACTTGATCTCTCTTACCTTATGATTTAATTATTGATTATAAATTCATCAGCTGAAAAGATGAATTTAATTGCTATAATATGCCTCTAATTTGGAGCTCACTACAACACTGAATTGGTTTCCCTCCCATGCTAATTGATACCAAATGGAAGCAGTGTACAGAAATTTGTGAGAACATCTATCTGATTTTCACATCCAAAAGCACCCAAATGCAATATAATGATTGCTTTATTTCTGAAAGTGTAGGTTCTTTGCATTTTCCTAAACTTATTCGTTTGCTATTTTCATCACCTGTATATCATTTAACATGTTTGTTGTGTAAAACATGGATTTACAGAACTTGAGCTGTGCCTAATGCAACTGCTATTGCAAATTAGCCATGAAAATGTTCTGGAGGCTGCACACTACGCATATTCTAGTTTCAAGCACAGGTGTATTAGGACGTTTACACTTTCAACGCTCTATCAACAATATGTCATTTCGTTTCCTATAGCCTTTTAGTGAAATTATGATTCCACGACTGAACATCCCTTCCTTATCCTCTTACCTATCCCCTGACTCACCTCTCACCTCACTAAATTGCCAAACGTTCATTTTAATTAGTCTCTTAGCAAAATAGGGAGTTCTCAATGGAGAATATTTTGTGACATTGCAAGGCAGTGTGCTGCTGGGCTTCAGAAATGGTAGCATGAACTAGATGTTCATAGAGTAATTGAAAATTGCATTTCATCAGGTAGCATTTGCTGTCCAAAAGGTTTATCTTTACTTCAACAAAGAGGCTGATTAGCTCCCCCCTGGACTCAAATTAGCATCTTTGAGGCTAGATATACTGTTTTGCAATTCATGTGGTTATTTCTCCCCTGGTTTTGCTCATATAGAATTGTTTAAAGATGTCTTTAGCCTCTTGAAAACATACCAGGTAAAATGTTTAATTACTTGAACACAGTAATGTATATGTATACAAGTTTCTATATATATGGCTTTCAGGTTTTCTCATCTTGCCTCAGGTGTACAGCATTCTAATACCAGGTAGGAACAATTCATGTATAGATATTGTTATTCATTCATTCAGCAATAGGTCCAGCTCTGGGAAAGTGTCAACTACTTCTGTTATTCACTGTGAAAATTATCACCTTTTTAGATTTGCTTATCTGAGTTTTACTGGGGTGACCAAGGTCAGCTCAATGATGAAATAAATAACTCTTATTTTAGAAATATTTCTAAGAATAGAGCCTGAGACTAATATGAATCTTATTAATGTTGTGCTAATAAAGCAGAAGAAACTATAAAAGAAGATGATTACAGTCAAGGTCATATTTTTAATAAGAGTATCATGAAAGAGTCTTCCTTGATCTAATTTGAACAGTCACAATGTTAAGGATTTTCTTTTTAAATTCTTCTGGTCTGAGATTGAACTTCCTGCTTAATTTTAGTTAATGTCATTGTAAAATGGTAGGTTTAATCTCTGACATGCCTATTTACCTTTCCGGTTAGGAAGTACTCAGTGATACTCAATACCCAGTTTCTCTTTCCTTTTGAGGTCCAGGACCGTTATCCATTCTTAGTCTCAGCAATGGCTGGGTAGGTAGGAAGAGAGATGACAGGTGAATGCTTTTGTTTATTTCAGCTACATTGTTGCACCAGATAAATGGATTCCTTCCAAAGCATTATTTACATTTTATTAGTAAGGTGGCCACTAGAATAAAATGTTGTCCTTAACTAATGGAAGGTCTTTCCCGGGTAGCTCAGCTGGTAAAGAATCTACCTGCAATGCAGGAGACCCCGGTTTAATTCCTGCATCAGGAAGGCCCGCTGGAGAAGGGGATAGGCTACCCACTCCAGTAATCTTGGCCTTCCCTGGTGGCTCAGATGGTAAAGAATCCGTGTGCAATGTGGGAGACCTGGGTTCAATCCCTGGGTTGGGAAGATCCTGTGGAGGAGGGCATGGCAATCCACTCCAGTATTCCTGCCTGGAGAATCCTCATGACAGAGGAGCCTGGTGGGCTATAGTTTATGGAGTATCAAAGAGTCGTACATGACTGAACGACAAGCACAGCACAGCCGAACTAATGGAAACATTCCTGCTCTTACTGGTTGTTTGCTAGCGTTATTTTGGCTTGGGCTTTTCGGTCAGAGAATTCTTTTAGGACAGCTCAAGTTTATCTACTTTGAAATAAAAGCATTCTTCCTCTTTTTTATATAATAATGTTTTCTTGATCCACTTAGAACTTTTAGTTGTCTCAAAGTCATTGTCTATTTTAAATCTTATTATTATTAATAATTACCTAAAGGATTCATTATTCATCAAGAGAATAAATACCGAGGTCTTTCCTGACTGGTTGACACTGAGAATTTCTATATTTTTGAGCACTTGGAAAGAATTGGAGGGTGGAGGGTATATAAAGGGAGCACACTGAACAGTTAAGAATTTCATTCTGTAGGAGTTTATGGCCCAATAGAACAAATGGTCCAGTATGGAATAGATTGCATGGGATCAGTGAAGAAATTAATTAAGACAACTTCAGCTGGAAAGCAAAATCCTTTTCAAAAGACACTTCTGTGTAATGGGATTCCTTTGGAGGAATACTGGAAACCACACCCCGAGATAGCATGTGAGATAAAATTAAACTCTATTTGGGTGATTTGCTAGGTGAATTTTTTCCAATTGCTTCATGATAAAGCAAGTTCTGTAGGCCATGGTAAGTAAGGATGCTGGCAGTCGGACAACAGATGAGAAGCAAATCAAATTGTTTATAGGGATAAATCATATGATTGATTCACATACTGAAACAGTCCATTGAAATATCAAGATCGTTATCTTCTTTGGGTTTTTCAATCTATTTAACGTCATTTCTGTTCCATCATTAAGATGGTTAAGCACCATAAATAAACTCCATCAGGATGGGAAAACAAACTGACCTTTCCATTTAAATATTTATGAAATATTTTTTTCTGTTCATCTTCCCTTTAACCCTTTTCTTATGAAATAAATATGAAGAATTGAGTCTGATTTGAAAAGCAATTTCAAGAATACCAAAATCCTATATTATTTCCTTATTGTATAGGCAAAATATCTGTGAGATGACTTTCCTCTCTTACTGTAGATGCTTTTTTATCATCCATGATCAGGTCTTTGCCCCAGGTATTTTTGATCTCTGCCCTTACCAGATGGTTCATTATCTGTTTATTTTGGGCCAATGAAAGCTAATTTGACACATCCACTTCGGAAATGTGACTTGACAGGGAAGTCTTTTTAGTTTCTCTTCCTACAAGGCTTACCTCCAAAAAACTTTAGCCATGGAAAAATCACCAAAGACCATATTAAAAAAGGTTTGAACTGACCTTTTAACACCATCAGAAGAGTTGTTTTTTAGAAACTTATGCACAGCATAAAGTGGGTAGACAAAACAGATGCTTTTGCAATTAGGAAGAATGGAGCCCTTAAACCAGTTATTTTGCCATGCAGAGAGACTATAAGGCAGTTTTCCATGGCAGCCTAAAGAGACTATCAGTGGGCTATCAGTATCTAGAGTCATTTTAGAGCAAATCCTTCAGTACTAAGGACTTGTGTGCAGGTGAAAAGTCAGAAGAATATTGTGGCATTTTAGGTATTATGATAAAATACTGGATATCACCCCAAAATGTGCACCCCAAAGATCTACTGTTGTAGTTGGAGGAATAGGTGAGATAGATAGGTACCAGAGGTGATTTGAAAGGTACTAAATTCAGAAGGGGCCAAAGAAGATTATCAGAAAGTGAATTCTGGGTGAATTCATTCAAAGTTCTGTTTCATTGAGGTGGCCTCATGAGAGAGACATTTTGTCTTTTGAGGGTTTCTGGCTATCAGAAACAATAATTCTATTCCATTATCCTTCACAGCAGCATAGTCAACAAACTTGTAAGCTATTGAATATTTGAAACAATAGGCAACATCATATCTTCACTTCTTTCAAATATTAATAATTTTGACTTTCATGGCAAATGAGACTCTTTAGGTTCCTATCTTATTTGAACAGGAAGATTTTTGGCGAAGTTAAAACCTTAAAAACACATTCATCTCCCCGTACTCCAGTTAGCTAAGTCTTCAGTTCAGTTCAGTTTAGTCGTTCAGTTGTGTCCGACTCTTTGCAACCCCATGGACTGCAACACGCCAGGTCTCCCTGTCCATCACCAACTCCCAGAGTTTACCCAGACTCATGTCCATTGAGTTGGTGATGCCATCCAACCAGCTCATCCCCTGTTGTCTCTTTCTCCTCCTGCCTTCAACCTTTCCCAGCATCAGGGTCTTTTCCAATGAAAAGACATTTGCATCAGGTGTCCAAAGTATTAGAGTTTCAGCTTCAACATTCGTCCTTCCAATGAACACTCAGGACTGATTTCCTTTAGGATGGACTGGTTGTATTTCCTTGCAGTCCAAGGGACTCTCAAAAGTCTTCTCCAACACCACAGTTCAAAAGCATCAATTTTTCAGCACTCAGCTTTCTTTATAGTCCAACTCTCATATCCATACATTACTACTGGAAAAACCATAGCCTTGATTAGACAGACCTTTGTTGGCAAAGTAATGTCTCTGCTTTTTAATATGTTGTCTAGGTTGGTCATAATTTTCCTTCCTAGGAGCAAGTGTCTTTTAATTTCATGGCTGCAATCACCATCTGCAGTGATTTGGGAGCCCCACCTCCATAAGAAATTCTGTCACTATTTCCACTGTTTCCCCATCTATTTGCGATGAAGTGATAGGACTGGATGCCATGATCTTCGTTTTCTGAATGTTGAGCTTTAAGCCAACTTTTTCACTCTCCTCTTTCACATTCCTCAAGAGGCTCTTTAGTTCTTTACTTTTTGCCATAAGGGTGGTATCATCTGCATATCTGAGGTTATTGATATTTCTTCTGGCAATCTTGATCTTAAGTTCTTTCTAATTTGTGGTTTAATACCTATACTAAATCATGCAGGAGTGCAACTGTAGTCTGCTTTAAAATAAAAGTGCAACTCATTATGTTGCTTCCCTTTTAATAGATATCTGTAAACAAACACTACTGTAATCACCTGAGAAACTTGGTAATTTTAGTCAATTACAGCAAGGCAGCTTCTCAGCCATGAGTTTGTAAATTCAAATCCAGAGATACTTTTTCCAATATATGGCTTCTTTCACCACTTCTAAGCTCATATAGTCTCTCTTTTCTCTTCTTAGTTTGGATAATAATAGATGTTTGACTACTTGCTTTCTTCCCTCCTCTTTCATCCCATGGAGTTTCCAACCTGAGTGAACAATAGAATCTTTCCTTTTTAATACATGGAAAAAGGGGGAAGAGGAATGATATAGGTTCCAAGATAGACTGGTCAGACTGTTCTAAGACATCACCACCTGATGTTTTCAATTATTAATGAGATTGTCAGTTGTTTTAATCTGGGAAGTAAACCAAAAGAATGGTTTTGATTTTAATTTAATTTAAAAATCAGCTTATTGGGAAAAAAAAAATGCCTCCAGCTTGTGAGAGTCATGTAAACTGGTGATAAACTGAAGCAAGTCCAATGCAGAAGCTGAACCATCATTCATATGCAAATGTGAACTCTAGTAAATTTATGGAACTATTATTATTATTATCACTAGCTAGAAAATTTAGTTCTTTTAATTCAAAGAATCATTTTATTTCAAAGATATGCTTCATATAATTATCTGTTCCATATATTTTTTTCTGGAAGAAAAACTGATACACTAAGAATTTGAAGACTTTATTCATGTCAGAACACAAATCAGTGGCAAAGTCCAGAGTAAAGCCCAAAGTGCAAATTCTTTTTGTTGACTCACTGTCCATCAAGCTGTACATTTTAGAAGTTGAGTGATTATCTGTGAGTACCCTATTAAGTTTGGATTTTCTTACACTGGATGATTCTGCTTAGCACAAAATGTGAATTCAGAAATATGATGGCTATGCACAAATTGGATCATAAGGACCTGGAGCCGGACCTTTGTTTGTACCAAATGTCAACTTAGAAAGTTTCATTATCTCGGAGTTTCACGAAACACTTTCAGATTTATATTTGATGTCAACTGAAGTTGAAGGCAAAGAAACCTGCCTTATTTGACTGCAGAAAATATTACCTTACTGTTTGGTTATCTATAGCGTAGATGTCTCGAATCACACTAACCTTCTGCTAACACAGCAAGTGAGCACTTCCTGAATTCAGCTGATGATCAATCTAGGCAGCTAATGAGACTGCAAACAGTCTGAGCTGCTGGAGCTGGCACCAGGAAGCGACCATTCCAAACTAACCATCTCTCATTAACCTTTTGGTATTTCCTTTGTGATGCTAATTAGGGGCTTATAAAACTATCTGCTTTGGATCTTTGGTTTAAAATCCAGTTTTCCAAAAACACAGTCTACTTTAAGGCTTCCATAAGTATGATGTTTTCCCCTCATGGACTCTTTGTGACCCCATGGACTGCAGCACGCTAGGCTTCCCTGTCCATCACCAACTCCTGGAGCTTGCTCAAACTCATGTCCGTCGAGTCTGTGATGCTATCTAACCATCTCATCCTCTGTCATCCCCTTCTCCTCCCACCTTCAATCTTTCCCAGCATCAGGGTCTTTTCCAATGAGTTAGTTTTTTGTATCAGAGGGCCAAAGTATTAGAGTTTCAGCTTCAGCATCAGTCCTTCCAGTGAATACTCAGGACTGATTACCTTTAGGATTGACTGGCTTGATCTCTTTGCAGTCCAAGGGACTCTCAAGAGTCTTCTCCAACACCACAGTTCAAAAGCATCAGTTCTTAGGCACTCAGCTTTCTTTATAGTCCAGCTCTCACATCCATGCGTGACTACTAGAAAACCCATAGCTTTCACTAGATGGACCTTTGTTGGCAAAGTAATGTCTCTACTTTTTAATGTGCTGTCTAGGTTGGTCATAGCTTTTCTTCCAAGGAGCAAGCATCTTTTAATTTCATGGCTGCAGTCACCATTTGCAGTGATTTTGGAGCCCCCCAAAATAAAGTCTGTCACTGTTTCCATTGTTTCCCCATCTATTTGCCATGAAGTGATGGGACCAGATGCCATGATCTTCGTTGTCTGAATGTTGAGCTTTAAGCCAACTTTCCACTCTCCTCTTTCACTTTCATTAAGAGGCTCTTTAGTTTTTTGCTTTCTGCCATAAGGTTGGTGTCATACCCAATCCTCACAGGTAAACCCGAGAATTCTAAATGTCATTAAAATCTTCTAGACACTGTCCCATCAATTCAGGCTCCAACTAATATAAGCAAGTCCCATTGAGTCAGTAAAACAGCTTCTACCCTATTCCTTTTCTTTAAGATCAACACCACTAGTGTGCCTGTAAATCTGAAGACAAGCATAGCATCCTAGTGACTAAGAATACAAATTTTGGAATAAGACAAAGTGCCATGCTTATCTTTGCTTCTTAGTAGCTATTAACCTTACTCAAATTACTTATTTTTTGAGCCCTAAATATTATCATCTACAAAATAGGAGTGAACACAGAAATTAATTATCAGGGTGGTTGTGAGATAATCTAGGTAAAGCACTTAGTGTTACTTCCTGACACATAGTGAGTGCTCAAAAATAGAAAGTGCTGTTATTACTATGGAGATTTCAGTTTTCAAAATATCTACTTTGCATGATTTCAGAGCCTCTCATCTGCTTGCTGCTGTCTATAATACCTTTAACAGAGGGTCAGGCATTTAATTTTACAATTATAGTTCAAATTTCAAGTAGCCTTTGGGAAGAGGGAATGCATTTATTCTGTTTCACACTAACTTGTAGATGAGTGCTATTAGATTGTTTCTAACTTTGGGATTTGGAGTGAGTCGGGGGAGGGATGGTTTCTAGAATAGTGAAGACTATAAGAGTCTCAGCAGTTGGGGAAAAGCACTAAAATGGGGTGTCAAAGATGACAACCTCATGAGTTTGCCTAGAGCTGTCAATGTCCAAATAAATGCTGAATAATTATTTGAATTACTCACTGTGAAATATCTGAATGCTGAAAAGCTGCCTTTACTATCAAATCATGTTTCTGAATTAGCCCAGTCTTTGGTTTGAGATATTAAAGAGCGTCCACAAAAGGTTCTTGCTGATGCTGAAAATGTGGACTCTGTGCTCCATTTGAGGGAGATCAACCCTGGGATTTCTTTGGAAGGAATGATGCTAAAACTGAAGCTCCAGTACTTTGGCCACCTCATGCGAAGAGTTGACTCATTGGAAAAGACCCTGATGCTGGGAGGGATTGGAGGCAGTGGGGGGGATGACAAGAGGATGAGATGGCTGGATGGCATCATGGACTCAATGGACGTGAGTCTGAGTGAACTCTTGGAGTTGGTGATGGACAGGGAGGCCTGGCGTACTGTGATTCATGGGGTTGCAAAGAGTCGGACACGACTGCGCGACTGAACTGAACTGAACTGTGCACCAGTGACCAGTAGAATTTTGGAGACAGAGTTTTGTGTGAAGAAGAAAGAAGAGCTTTACTGCTTTGCCAGGCAAAGGGGATACAGCAGGGTAATGCCTCAAAATCTGTCCCAACTCAGGAAGATTTGGTGAGTTTTATAGCAAGGGTTCAACAGTGGGGTTACTAAGGATCAGGGTGTGTGTAGGGCCTTCACTTCTTTAATCTGGCCTCAGATGGTCTCCTGATGAACTTCTCTGGTTCCTTAAAATTGGCCTCAGGTAGTCTCCTGATGAGTTTCTCTCTTGATATTATCAAACTGTGATCTTCTCTGGAATGAAGGATGGAAACATCTTCCATTTGTTGGGGGAGTTCCAAAGAATAGCAAGGAGAGATAAGAAAGCCTTCCTCAGTTCTATTTCCAGTTTTCTAAGGAACCTGCACACTGTTCTCCATAGTGGCTGTACTAGTTTGCATTCCCACCAACAGTGTAAGAGGGTTCCCTTTTCTCCACACCCTCTCCAGCATTTATTGCTTGTAGACTTTTGGATCGCAGCCATTCTGACTGGTGTGAAATGGTACCACATTGTGGTTTTGATTTGCATTTCTCTAATAATGAGTGATGCTGAGCATCTTTTCATGTATTTGTTAGCCATCTGTATGTCTTCTTTGGAGAAATGTCTGTTTACTTCTTTGGCCCACTTTTTGATTGGGTCTTTTATTTTTCTGGAATTGAGCTGCTGAGTTGCTTGTATATTTTTGAGATTAATTCTTTGTCTGTTGCTTTGTTTGCTATTATTTTCTCCCATTCTGAAGGCTGTCTTTTCACCTAGCTTATAGTTTACTTTGTTGTGCGGAAGCTTTTAATTTTAATTAGGTCCCATTTGTTTATTTTTGCTTTCATTTCAAATATTCTGGCAGGTGGGTCATAGAGGATCCTGCTGTGATTTATATCGGAGAGGGTTTTGCCTATGTTTTCCTCTAGGAGTTTAATAGTTTCTGGTCTTATATTTAGATCTTTAATCCATTTTGAATTTATTTTAGTGTATGGTGTTAGAAAGTGTTCTAGTTTCATTCTTTTACAAGTGGTTGACCAGTTTTCCCAGTACCACTTATTAAAGAGATTGTCTTTAATCCGTTGTATATTCTTGCTTCCTTTGTCAAAGATAAGGTATCCATAGGTGCGTGGATTTATCACTGGGCTTTCTAGAACTGCCATATGATCCATCAATCT
>SJXQ01000744.1:0-23772 GCA_006408695.1 Aepyceros melampus | reverse complement strand
ATTTTTAAGCAGATAAAGAATACTACCTTAATAGAAAAAATGGAAAAGACATAAATTTACAAGAGAGATACAAATGGCCAACAAACATATGAAAAGATATTCAACTTTACTAATAAAAACATACAAACATGATATGTAACAGTTTTGCCAATCAGATGAGCAAAGTAAGAATAAGAGAACACACTATAGCAGAGGGTGAAGAAAAAAGAATATATTCAACATTCCAACACTTGGAAATACTTTTTTTTTTTGGCTGTCCCCCAGGGCTTGCAGAATCTTAGTTCCACAAGCAAGGGCTGAACTTGGGTCAGGGCAGTGAAGTGTCTAACCACTAGACCATGAGGAAATTCTCCATCTTCAAATACTACTGGAGGAAAAGGAAACTAGTTGGTATTTCAAAAAAATAGCTATGAACATCAAAAGCCCTTAAAATGTATATAATTTGATTCAGCAGATCTATTCTAAAATTTATTCTCAGAAAGTAAACACAAGTACAGATGATATATAACTGTACAACATTGTTTACAAAATAAAAACCCAGAGACAATCTGAAAGTCTACCAATAAGGAATTGGTTAAACTACTGTACAACCAACACATAACACACTAAAGACGATGAGCAGGACCTATATACACTGACTCGAAAAGACAGTAACAATAAGTGAAAAATAAAATTTTAAATGGTTTACACAACAGCATATAGTCTCCCACTTTTGTCAAAAACATATATACATAGAACAGAATACAATTATCTGAATTGTTTGAAAATACAATATTATAGGGACTTCCCTGTTATAACTGTACAACATTGTTTACAAAATAAAAACCCAGAGACAATCTGAAAGTCTACCAATAAGGAATTGGTTAAACTACTGTACAACCAACACATAACACACTAAAGACGATGAGCAGGACCTATATACACTGACTCGAAAAGACAGTAACAATAAGTGAAAAATAAAATTTTAAATGGTTTACACAACAGCATATAGTCTCCCACTTTTGTCAAAAACATATATACATAGAACAGAATACAATTATCTGAATTGTTTGAAAATACAATATTATAGGGACTTCCCTGGCAATGCAGTGATTAGGACTCCACACTTCTACTACAGGGAGCTCGAGTTTGACCCCTTGTCAGGGAATTAAGGCCCCACAAGCTGCAAAGCGTGGTCAAAAAATAAAAACAAACAAAAAAGGAGTAAAGTATTATAAATGCTGAAATGTTATTTTAAAATCTGTCACATGTTATTTGTGCATGGGAAAATTAAGTCTGTTAAATCTATAAATGTGTGCTGACAATAATACTATTACTTGAATCAATCATTTACTGGCTGTTGATTAAGTAACAAGCTAAGGGACACAAAAATGCCCTACTACAGGTAGCAAGCAAAAAAAAAATGGTGATAAACTTACAATGGGTCAAAATTTGATTTCCAATACTGAAAAAAAATCAGATCACCTCTCAGCTGAACTAAATATTATGCAGTTAAAAAAAAAACTTTTGATATATATTCTAAATTGCTTTTCAATAACATAAGAAATAAATGCTTCTAATCAGGATCATGTGAGTATGGATAGCAACAGTCCTTTTTCCTAAGAGAACTATCCTTGAAGAAGCTGTAAATTTCAGAGAAGACAGAGAAGATTGAGGAAACCAATACTGACAAAATACAGCAACTGATCACATAAAGGTTAAAAGATTTTTTGCATTCTTTTTGATATTAAATCTTTTACAATAGGAATCTGCAGAATCTCAGCTGAATAAAGGGAATTGCTGGGTTAACTGGAGGGAACAGCCTCAGGTGCCCAGGACCAGTAAAAAAAGAAGGATCTGGCAACAGTTTTTCATGTCCTAACCCTGAGAAAAGAGACATTCACTTCTTTACAGAGCAACACAAAATATGTGGAAAACTAATTTCAGATTAAGTGAACTGATGATTATTTCATCAGAAAACAAAAAGGATAGATATATTTAACCGTACCCTTTAATTTTTATCAAGGTGCAACATCAGGAATCTGATATACCCCAATTTACCAGTTCTCCTTTGATGATAAAAAATTTAGTTCAGTTCAGTTGCTCAGTCGTGTCTGACTCTTTGCGACCCCATAAATCACAGCACACCAGCCCTCCCTGTCCATCACCAACTCCTGGAGTTTACCCAAACTCATGTCCATCGAGTCAGTGATGCCATCCAGCCATCTTATTCTCATTGTCCACTTCTCCTTCTGCCCCCAATCTCTCCCAGAATCAGGGTCTTTTTCCAATGAGTCAACTCTTCGCATGAGGTGGCCAAAGTATTGGAGTTACAGCTTCAGCATCAGTCCTTCCAATGAACACCCAGGACTAATCTCCTTTAGGATGGACTGGTTGGATCTCCCTGCAGTCCAAGGGATTCTCAAGAGTCTTCTCCAACACCACAGTTCAAAAGCATCAATTCTTCAGTGCTCAGCTTTCTTTATAGTCCAACTCTCACATCCATACATGACCACTGGAAACACCATAGCCTTGACTAGACAGAGCTTTGTTGGCAAAGTAATTTCTCTGCTTTTGAATATGCTGTCTAGCTTCGTCATAACTTTCCTTCCAAGGAGTAAGTGTCTTTTAATATCATGGCTGCAATCACCATCTGCAGTGATTTTGGAGCCCAGAAAAATAAAGTCTGACACTGTTTCCCCATCTATTGCCCATGAAGTGATGGGACCAGATGCCATGATCTTCGTTTTCTGAAAGTTAAGCTTTAAGCCAAATTTTTCACTCTCCTCTTTCACTTTCATCAAGAGGTTCCTCTTCGCTTTCTGCCATAAGGGTGGTGTCATCTGTATACCAGAGGTTATTGATATTTCTCCCAGCAACATTGATTCCAGCTTGTTTCTTCGAGCCCAGTGTTTCTCATGATGTACTCTGCATAGAAGTTAAAGAAGCAGGGTGACAATATACAGCCTTGACGTACTCCTTTTCCTATTTGGAACCAGTCTGTTGTTCCATGTCCAGTTCTAACCGTTTAATTCTTATCAATGTGTAACATTAGGAATCTGATATTCCCCAATTTACCAGTTCACTTTTGATGATAAAAAGTAAACGTCCCTAAAACAAGTTGAGTATTTGTCCTCAAGAGCAGCAAGAAAAGGGATGCACTCTTTGAAGACTGTCTTCAGAGGCTGGCTACAAAGCCAGACCCAATGAACTCAGGTGGGAAAAGCAGGAGATGGCAACTGTGAAGAGGAAAGAAACAGGCAGAATCCCAGAAGAGACAACGACAAAAGTGGGCCCTGGGGGCTTGTCAGCAAGGCCCTGCAACAAAAGATGTTATCAATTTGATTCCAATTCACACTTTCTGTACAGAAAGTGATTCCTTTCATCTTTCTCAGCTTATATTTATTTATCTTGACACACTATAAATGTACGTAACATTTTGCATTTCCAATTCAGAAGTTAAAGGTTGCCTCAAAGACACTGGCTAGAGTGGGACTGAAAGATATTCTTTTGTCTTCTTTCAGAGTTTTCCAAGACTGCATTACAAGGATTAGCAATCACTACCTCTGAAGCTTCTTCTCTCAAGGAAATTATCATCTTGTTAGAGAGCAAAGTAAACATTGGGAGCATATCACTGCTCAAAGTGCTAGATTTCTTTTCCTGAAACTCATGTGGGTTTTGGCCTTTTGATTTTCTGTCAGTCAGTTCAGTCGCGTAGTCGTGTCCGACTCTTTGCGACCCCATGAATCGCAGTACGCCAGCCCTCCCTGTCCATCAGCAACACCTGGAGTTCACTCAGACTCACGTCCACTGAGTCCATGATGCCATCCAGCCATCTCATCATCGGTAGTCCCTTTCTCCTCCTGTCCCCAATCCCTCCCAGCATCAGGGTCTTTTCCAATGAGTCAACTGTTCACATAAGGTGGCCAAAGTACTGGAGCTTCAGTTTTAACATCATTCCTTCCAGAGAAATCCCAGGGTTGATCTCCCTCAGAATGGACTGGTTGGATCTCCTTGCAGTCCAAGGGACTCTCAAGAGTCTTCTCCAACACCACAGTTCAAAAGCATCAATTCTTCTGCGCTCAGCCTTCTTCACAGTCCAACTCTCACATCCATACATGACCACAGGAAAAACCATAGCCTTGACTAGACAGACCTTAGTCGGCATATCTTATGTAAAAAAAAATATTCATTCTCAGGATACTGTTTTCTGGTATATAGCCCCATATTTATTTCATCGGAGAAGGCAATGGCAACCCACTCCAGTACTCTTGCCTGGATATCCCATAGGTGGGGGAGCCTGGTGGAGCCTGGTGGGCTGCCATCTATGGAGTCACACAGAGTCGGACACGAATGAAGCGACTTAGGAGCAGCATATTTAATTCACAGGGCCTAGGTTCTTACTCATCTCAAGGTATCGCTTTGCTACTTTGTCAAATTTTTAAAGTCCATCTAGGCATCTACTGATTACAGAAGATAATCTAATCTTCCAGTGTGCTGAGTGATAGGGCTTCAAAAAATACAAGAAAAACAAATACATTAAAGTTCAGAATTAAAATGAATAGTAGGCATCAAAATCCAATCTATCTTATAAATTATACATTACTTTTAATACTAAAAAAAGCAGAAGATCTTTTAAAACTAAAAACAAAACTGGAAAGTAAAAAAAATGGCCAGAGTCTGGACTTTAAAAAAAAAATCAGGTTGAAATTCCAGCCTGGTTTCTTCCCCTTTTCCATTAAAATGTGTTCAGAAAATGCTCTCATATCAAGCTCCTGATTTTTCCCCCCTTTAGCATGGTTGCAAGTTTTGACTATAAAATTAGTTTAATGATATAAACTTTGGGGAACAGGTTTTTTTTTTTTAGGCCTACTAGCCTAGTTGTTTTTTCTTAAACTTCATTCAATGCACATTCCTTGGATCCACCAAAACTGTTGCTAGTTCTCAGCATAACAAATTGTAACTCAAATATAGATTCATCATTTCTGATGCAAGGCAGTTAAAACTGCCTTCTAGTCAAAGAGGAGTTGTTACTTTTCAAACATTCACTCCTAACCTTCTGGAAATGCCACTATTAAAAACCTTCACTTCTTTCCTCAAGACACTGTGACCCTTCTTCTCTCAAATCTATGCTCAACAATTCTTCTCATACACATTTCAAAGTGTTGCTTTTCATTTGCACTACTGCTCATTTCGTGGGCAGTTGCAGCTTTAAATGTCTCTAATTCTAGAGATTTAGGTGCTAAAAAACACTTGAGTCCAACACTGCTCTTCCCTGTGAAAGAAGGTAAAGATGCAGTAGAACTGTTTCCTATCACATGTCTCCTGAAGAAAAGAAAGTCAACAGCAATCTAACATGCTCAGACTAAGTTGTCAGTATGAAATCTTATAGTTTTACTAACACATACGAAATTTAAATTGGGGAAAGAGACTTTTCGCCTATCAAGCGGGCAACAGAGGACTTACAGTGAGTTTAAAACCCCCTCTCTTTGCCCAGTGATGACACTCTCACAACATTGTGCTATACAAAGAAAGAAAGTGTGCTTTACTATTTATCTTGCTCTCAAGCTCTCTACTTCAAATATCTCAATCATGGCTGGGGATCTCTCTAGAAAAATCCACCTAAATGTTCAAAGCACAAAATAAAGCTTGGAGGAACACAGTACATAAGATGAAAAAAGGGATGAAAGAACCTACAGTCCTTTCTTCTTCTATTAATAGGGCACTAGTAGATTTAGGAGAGATGTAGAGGCAGGCAATATTAATGGATCATAAAAAAAGAAAAATGGAGGAGGAGGAAAGAGAACGTAATTAGGCTTTACTAATTACCTTATTTTCTTGACAGTTTGAAAGCATTTGGGGGGAGGGGGTAGAGGAGAAACCTGTTATTTCACTAAATAAAAGGCAACACTGTAAGAAGAATTGCATCTCAATTACCTTCTATTTTCAGCTCAATCGTTGCAAGCCTGCCCATTTAAGCTTTTACATCACTTCCCTATCTTATTACTTCTATGTTGTGGTTTGATACTTCAAACACATCTTTTTTTTTTTTTCCTTCTTCTTCTGGAGGAAAAAGATGGTATTGATTTGCTTAAAAGTACAGATGGGGAAAAAAAAGTACGGATATTATCTTGATGAGAAAATGGTTTTTAACAACAGAACTACAGATTTATCTATTCCTTTGACTGTCAGCACACCACTAAAGGCTAAAAGAAGGCTCAAGAGGGAGGTAACATCCCCCTTGTCAAGTCTTTGTTTCCTTGCTCCTGCATTATTGGCTTTACCAAGTAACTCAATTCCTGTAAATAAACACTACAGGTCTCCCAAACTACTATAAAATAAGACCTTGTTTGACCAAACTTATAGAGCAGTCATTTATTTCTATAACTGCTGGTCTGCTCTGCTGCTGTCTGCCTACATTCTGAAGGGAACCAAAATTCAAAATTTCATTTATTCTGAGCCAAAAACCAGACCTTTTGTCTTCCTTCCTAGATAATTTGCAGCCTCAAGTTGACTCCTCTGACTAAATTAGTGGCATATGCTTTTGTTCTTTTAAGGAAGAAAAAAAAAAAAAAAACACTCCTTTTGCTCTCATTAAGGCACCTAACTCTGAAAAAGGCCTCTAGAAAGATGCTAAAGTGTCTTGAAATGTTTAAAACAGCATCTGATTTCAGAGGCTATGGATGGACTTCCCCGCAGTACCCCAAAGCAAACACACGGAGCTTCCAAGGGGGCAAAGGGGGAAGCCTCCAGGAGAAATATGCAGACTTTGCAAAACTGACCTGAGGGAGGCGAGGGGACAACTTTCAGGACTAGAAGCCAGAGGCAGTCCAGAGGCTGAGACACCGCCCGTGTTCTCCCATCCAGCCCTCGGGGCGTCGTCCTCCCACCAGCGGCCGCGTGCTCCCCCCACAGCCCCCAGTGGCCAGGGAGTGCCACACGCCCCCGCGGCACCTACCAAACCCTGGGGCTGGGCCGAGGGCAGCACGCAGGGAGCGCGGGACACATGCCAACAGGCTGCTCCGTGTGGGCTTGGGACCCAGAGGGCTAATCCAGTCCCTGCGCATGGCCTGCCCAGTGCCAAACTCGGGCTCCCCCGCAGGCCTGCCACCCACCCCGAGAAAACTCCGAGACGCCCCTCCACAGCGCAGCGCCCAAGGCTTCCGTTTTGGCGGAGACTAGAGTAACAATCCCTGAGGAGGAGGCGCCGCGGCTGCCGGTGGCTCTCCGGCACAGGGTGAGACCGACGAGCCGGCAGCCATGGCAGCACCTCCTCCGGCCCCACTCCTGAGCCCTTTTCCCTCTGAGCCGGACGGGAAGGGGCCTGCACAATCTGCGGCTCACCTCACACCTCGGGGCCAGGCTCCTGGGGGCTCTGGCACCGCCGGGTGTGGCCGCAGGTCCCTCAGGTAAACGGAGTCGTNCAATCACTACCTCTGAAGCTTCTTCTCTCAAGGAAATTATCATCTTCTTAGAGAGCAAAGTACACACTGGGAGCATGTCAGTGCTCAAAGTGCTAGATTTTTTTCCCTAAAACTCATGTGGGTTTTGGCCTTTTGTTTTCCATATCTTATGTAAAAAATAAACTCATTCTCAGGATACTGTTTCTGGTTGCTCAAGTTTACATAGCTCCATATATAATTCATCAGAGAAGGCAATGGCAACCCACTCCAGTACTCTTGCCTAGAAAATCCCATGGGTGGAGGAGCCTGGTTAGGCTGCTCAGCTGGACACGACTGAGCGACTACATTTTCACTTTTCACTTCCATACATTGGGGAAGGAAATGGCAACCCACTCCACTGTTCTTGCCTGGAGAATCCCAGGGACAGGGGAGCCTGGTGGGCTGCCGTCTATGGAATCACACAGAGTTGGACACAACTGAAGCGACTTAGGAGCAGCATATTTAATTCGTAGGGCCTAGATTCTTACTCACCTCAAGGTATCACTTTACTACTTTGTCTAATTTTAAAAGTCCATCTAGGCATCTACTGATTACAAAAGATAATCTAATCTTCCAGTGTGTTGAGTGATAGGGCTTAAAATAATACAGGAAAAACAAATAAATTAAAGTTCAAAATTAAAATGAATAGTAGGCATCAAAATCCAGTCTATCTTATAAATTATACACTACTTTTAATACTAGAAAAAGCAGAAGCAGAAGATCTGGACTTAAAAAAAAATCAGGTTGAAATTCCAGCCTGGTTTCTTTCCCTTTTCCATTAAAATGTGTTAAGAAATGCTCTAATATCAAGCTCCTGATTTTTTTCCCCTTTAGCATGGCTGCATGTTTTGACTATAAAATTAGTGTAAAGATATAAACTTTGGAGACCAGGATTTTTTTTGTTTAGGCCTACTAGCCTAGTTGGTTTTTCTTAAACTTCATTCACTGCACATTCCTTGGATCCACCAAAACTGTTGCTAGTTCTCAGCATAACAAATTGTAACTAAATATAGATTCATCATTTCTGATGCAAGTCAGTTAAAACTGCCTTCTAGTCAAAGAGGAGTTGTTACTTTTCAAACATTCCTTCCTAACTTTCTGGAAATGTCACTATTAAAAACCTTCACTTCTTTTCTCAAGACACTGTGACCCTTCTCTCAAATCTATGCTCAACAATTCTTCTCATACACATTTCAAAGTCTTGCTTTTCATTTGCACTACTGCTTGTTTTGTGGGCAGTTGCAGCTTTAAATGTCTCTAATTCTAGAGATTTAGGTGTTAAAAAATACTTGAGTCCAACACTGCTCTTCCCTGTGAAAGAAGGTAAAGATGCAGTAAGAACTGTTTCCTATCACATGTCTCCTGAAGAAAAGAAAGTCAACAGCAACCCAACAGGCTCAGACTAAGTTGTCAGTATGAAATCTCATAGTTTTACTAACACATACAAAATTTAAATTGGGGAGAGAGATTTTTTGCCTATCAAGTGGGCAACAGAGGACTTACAGTGAGTTCAAACCCCCCTTTCTTTGTCCAGTGGTGACACACTCACAACACTGTGCTATACAAAGAAAGAACATGCACTTTACTATTTATCTTGCTCTCAAGCCTCCCTACTTCAAATATCTCAATCATGGCTGGGGATCTCTCTAGAAAAACCCACCTAAATGTTCAAAGCACAAAATAAACCTCAGAGGAATACAGTACATAAGATGAAAAAAGGGATGAAAGAACCTATAGTCCTTTCTTCTTCTATTATTAGAGCACTAGTAGATTTAGGAGAGATATAGAGGCAGGCATTATTAATAGATGAGGAAAAAAAAAAGAAAAATGGAGGAGGAGGAAAGAGAAGGTAATTAGGCTTTACTAATTAGCTTATTTTCCTGACAGTTTCAAAGCATTTGGGGGGAGGGGGTAGAGGAGGAACGTGTTATTTCACTAAATAAAAGGCAACACTGTAAGAAGAATTGCATCTCAATTACCTTTTATTTTCAGCTCAATTCTTGCAAGCCTGCCCACTTAAGCTTTTAATCACTTTCCTATCTTATTACCTCTATGTTGTGGTTTGCTACTTCAAACACATCTTTTCTTTTTTTTTTGTTTCCCCTTCTTCTGGAGGAAAAAGATAGTATTCATTTGCTTAAAAGTACGGATGGGGAAAAGAAAAAGTACGCATATTATCTTGAGGAGTAAATGGTTATTAACAACAGAACTATGGATTTATCTATCCCTTTGACTATCAGCACACCACTAAAGGATAAAAGAAGGCTCAAGAGGGAGGTAGCATCCCCCTTGTCAAGTCTTTGTTTCCTTGCTCCTGTGTTATTGGCTTTAGCAAGTAACTCAATTCCTGTAAATAAACATTACAGGTCTCTCCCAACTATAAAATAAGATCTTGTTTGACCAACCTTATAGATAAGTCATTTATTTCTATAACTGCTGGTCTGCTCTGCTGCTGTCTGCTTACATTCTGAAGGGAACCAAAATTCAAATTTTCATTTATTCTGGGCCAAAATCCAGACCTTTTGTCCTCCTTCCTAGATGTTTTGCAGCTTCAAGTTGACTCCTCTGCCTAAATTAGTGGCATATGCTTTTGTTCTTTTAAGGAAGGAAGAAAGAAAAAAAACACTCCTTTTGCTCTTACTGAGGAAGGCACCTAACTCTGAAAAAGGCCTCTAGAAAGATGCTAAACTGCTTTGAAGTGTTTAAAACAGCACCTGATTTCAGAGGCTATGGATGAACTTCCCCGTGGCACCCCAGGGCAAACACATGGAGCGTCCAAGGGGGCAGAGGGAGAAGCCTCGAGGAGGAATATGCAGACTTTGCAAAACTGAGGGAGAGAGGAGAGGGGACAAGTTTCAGGACTAGAAGCCAGAGGCAGTTCAGAGGCTGTGATGCTGCCCACACCCCCGCATCCAGCCCTCAGGGCGTCGTCCTCCCACAGCTGCCGCTTGCTCCCCCCACAGCCCCAGCGGCCCGGGAGCGCCACACGACCCCGTGGTGCCGACCCAGCCCCGGGGCTGGGCCGAGGGCAGCGCGGGCCACATGCCAAAGGCTGCTCTGCATGGGCTCGGGACTGGGAGGGCTAATCCACTCCGCAGGCACAGCCAGCCTCAGCCCCAAACTCGGGCTCCCCCCCGGCCCGCCGCCCACGCCGAGAAAGCCCCGAGATGCCCCTCCCCAGCGTGGCGCCCAAGGCTTTCGTTTCAGCGGCGAGGAGAATAAGGATCCTGAGGAGGAGGCTCCGTGGCTGCCGGTGGCTCTCCCGCACAGGGTGAGACCGAGGAGCGGGCAGCCGTGGTGGCACCTCCTCTGGCCCCACTCCCGAGCCCTTTTCCCGCTGAGCCAGACGGGAAGGGGACTGCACGACCCGCGGCTCACCTCACACCTCAGGGCTGGGCTCCTGGGGGCTCCGGCGCCGCCGGGCGCGGCCGCAGGTCCCTCAGGTAAACGGAGCCGGCGAGGACCGACGCGAGCTCTCGGATCCCCAAGGCGCGCGCGGCCAGGCGGGGGTTCAGGGCGGGACGGGGGACGGGAAGGGGGGGTGGGGGACGTATGCGCACGCAGGTACGGGGCAGGCGAGCTGCGCACGCCCGGAGAGCGCTCCTATTTTGCGCCCAGGGTAGAGGCCTTGGGTTCTGTCTCTGATCAGGGAGCTAAGATCCCACATGTTGCAAGGTCAAAAAAACAAAATTGGAAAAAAAAAAATCTCCGACACCTCCTGGCGTGGCCACAGGTCCCACAGGTAAATGGAGCCAGCGAGGACCGAGGACCGACGGGAGCTCTCGGGATCGCCAAGGCGCTAGGCCTGGGAGGAGGGGGCGGTTCAGGGCGGGGTCAGGGGGAGCGTATGCACACGCAGGTATGGCGCAGGCGCGCTGCGCACTCCCGGCTAAGCGCTCCTATTTTGAGCCCAGCTTCTGGATCCCCATCTGCAGGTTTCCTTGTTCTTTACCTCGCGAGGAGGCTGATGCCTGGCCCTGTCCTCCTCTGGCGGAGTTGTTCCAAGCTCTGGAAGCTTTTCTTAAATGCCCTCAGTCCCCTTTGCAAAGCTCTCCCTCCCTTCCCTGCTGAGACAGTGCAGAGACTCTCATCACTCAAGCCTGCAACGTATTATTGTGGGACCACCAAAACCTGTTTCGAGAATCAACGTGCCCCCTGGGGACCTGGGGATTGAAGATGGCTAAGAGGGCGGTGCTGAGAGTGGTACTGGGTGCAGATGGAGGTAGTCAGCTTTCATATTGCAGAGCTCCAGGCTGAAGCAGCAGAGCAGATACCCTCTTTACCAACACCCACTTTAGTGAGCAGGTGGGGCTTGAGTTATTGGTGGCATTCCCCATCTTCTGTTCTTTGGGAAATGAACAAATGTTCTTTTGCTTCATAAGTGATTTTATTTTTTTGTACATAAGCTATTTCAGAGCTTAAAGATTCCTTAGAAATCATCTAAAGCTAACCTCTCATTATTCAGATGCAGAAAAGAACCGTCCAGAAAAGTTAAAAAGACTTTGCCAAAGCCAGGCAGCCTTTTAAAGGCTGAGTTTGGATTCATTCATTCCAAGCCAAAGCTGTTACCTTTGCCTCCATCCTTTTACCTACCTTCCTTTCTCTTCCTTTTCCTCCCTTTTCAACCTAGACTTCACAGGCATCATTTTCTTCTGTGGTAGCACACAGGACTTAAAGAAATACTTTGATCTTGTAGTATAGTATGACTGTACTTAACGTGATTCAACATGCACTTGGTTAAGATTGTGTATTTTAATATAATATTTTTAAAAAAAGTAACGTTGATCCTTAGGCTGATTCTTATCAAGTCGTTGTGTCTTGTGGAGCCAACACTGCCTCTACTGAGGGTGAGTGAAGCAGCTAAGAGCATTTGTGAAAATCAGTGTGGACCTGCTTTGGGTACTTCTAGAACCCTTGTACCTTCAGATCCTCTAGATATGTGCTTCTTTCACAATTTTATGCAATTTACACATGGTCTTGTGAAAACTGTCAGGCATAGAACATATCTTGGATCCTAGTAGGAGGTGGGAATGATGTAGAAATTATCATTGGATGTTTCAACATGATCACATCTCAGAAATAGACCACTGAGTGAAAGAAGCGAACGACAAAGTATGTAGATTATGATACCTCTTTAAAACAGTCACACTGTTTACAAGGCCAAACATGTATATATAATAAGCATAAAAAGTGAACAAGTGGGCAGCACACTAAATTTCATGACAGTGGATGCCTCTAGGCAGGCAGGGTGGAAAATGAGATCTGGGCAGCATATAAAAGAGACTTCAACTGTTAATCACACACATGAAGCAAAATGTTACCATTTTTAAAATCTCTGCAGGGAGAAAAGGGTGTTTCTTAGGCAAGTCTGTGAACTTTTCTTTATGGTTGAAATGTTTCTTTTAAAAATAATGTTGAGGGGCTTCTCTGGTGGTCCAGTAACTAAGATTCCACCCTCCCAATGCAGAGGACCTGGTTTAAACCCCGGTCTGGGAACTAGTGAAAGACAAGGATGCCTGGAGTGCTGCAGTTGATGGGGTTTCAGAGTCAAACAGGACTTAGTGACTGAAGAATCTTTAGGGCTTCCCTGGTAGCTCAGGAACTTCACTGAGACCCAACACTCTCCCAGGGAGTTGTTAAAACTGGTGTCTTTCTGGATGAACCCATTTTGAAACCATCCATGTTAACTGGTAATACATGGTAATTTAGTATTGCATCTACTTACCTCCCCTAGGCCTCCACCCCTGCAAAGTCTTTGTTTATTCATTTTACGTACAACTTGATCATAAAACATACAACCATATTTACAACCACTGGGCTGGAATTCAGACAATGTAAGTTCTAGTTTCAATTTGGCCACTTACTGATCCTTTGTCACCTCTAAAGAAAGCAGCAACCTCTATGAGCTTTGCTTTGTATTTTCTTTTTAAATGGGAGATATACGAATACTGCCTATTTCAAAACAATGAGACCATATAAACATAGGGTTTACATGTATGTACCTTGGAAGAGAGTACATTTTTATTTATTTTAGGAAACATGAAATAATGAGAAAAGTATTCTTTTTTTTAATTAGGTTAGCTGTTGCCTGTAAGAACTGTTTTACACTTCCCAGATGTCCCTTCTGAAATGTTTTCTCCAGCATTAGTTTATAGTTCTGTCACAGTAGTTATTTCTACATTGCATTTTCAAATCCTCCTCATTAGATTTTTTTTTTAATTCTTGCATTCTCACTCTGCCTGTCATTACACACGGTAGGTGCTTGATTAATTTAATTAATTAAATTAGACCAGATCATAAAATTTCCCAAATTTGGAGTTATCCTTATTCAGGCATGCCATCTGCTGGTTCCCTGGTGTATCTGTTAGTCGGCCTGAATTCCTTGATCCAATAAATTAAAATTCATGTTGAAGCTTTGCTGAGTTTGTGTGTTGGGCAAGTTTCCCATGTTCTTCCATTTCCTGTGTAAAGGTGCTATTCTTTCATTGAACCTCTCCAGAATTGTTTTTCCTGCAACCTTCTTTTACCTGTTAAACCACTCTAAAAACCCGGAGAAATGGAATTTACGTTTCAGAACTCTGGAGTGACCAGAACAATTTAACTGAGCATGCTCAGTAGGTTGGCCTGATTTGGAACATACTTAAGGCTTGAATGGGGGCATTTAATGCTGTTTGTTTCACGATTGCCTGCATCTTCATCCTAGCATTATATTGAGAGATGGCAGCCTTTCCCACCCTCTGGGCACTCCCACTTTTCCATTTTGTCTGTGTGCCAATTTTGGAGCCTGTCCTCTAGAATCTCCCAGCCGATCAAGAGACCACACATTGTTGCCTAAGAAACCCCTGATGCCAGTGAAAAGATTTATAGGTAGTGATTGGACTACTGGAAAGGGTGGAGGCAAAACGGAGTCACAGAAACAGGAGCTATGGCAACACCAGTGCTAGAGGCTTGAGGAGGAAGACTTGAAGAGAAAGACTTCAAGAGCTGAGAGCAGTGATCACTGCATGAAAAAGATGGAGACTCTTCTCTCAGGTCCTCCTCGGCTTCTCATGAGCCTTGGCAGTGACCCCAGGAGTTACATTTTGCTCTGTGTTAGCAGTTAAATTACCAGGTGCATCATATATATGAAATTAACAACCAACAAATAATTACTTATATGCTTATCAAAGCGCTAGCTCTCTGCATTGCCTTATAGTTTCTCTTTGTTTCCACCTAATTGAAAATAAGTTGAATTCATATTTAAATCTAACCATACCCTATTTCCTGATCATTTCCTGGTAATCAATTTCCTTCTCTGATCATACTGCAGTGTACAATGGATGAGCTGTGTGTTAGTGGAGAAACTCAACCGTGTTCTGCTCTGTAAACGCCAAATAAGAACCTGATTATCCTGAGTCTAACCCCAATGCTCGGTTCCTAATGTTGAGTTTTACCTTATTTGCCACTAGCTTTAATCCTTAAACCACCTCACCTCCACTATTGTGTTCATTCATTGTGCCGATTTAGACAAGTTTTTATTGAGCACCTACTGTCTACCACTGAGTTTAGGATTCAGGTGAGCACATTCAGAAAACCACATTGGCAAAGAGGCACCAGTTTTGTACCATGTTCTCTGATCTGAAGTGCAGTGTGTCTGTACAGATAGTGCATGAAGGTAGAGGAAGGAGGATGAACCGAAAAGGTAAATTCATGGTGTACCTAGATTAGAAGGCTAAGGATTCTGTAGCCATTATTGAGTCTCTAAAGGTTTTTGAGCTGAAAAATAACTAACAGGCCTTTTAAAAAAAATACTTCCTGAATAGAGTAGTGGTTAGCCAAGGTTGTGGAATAGGGAATTGTGGAGATATTGATCAAAGGGTACAAAACTTCAGTTATAAATTGAATGAGTTCTAGAGACCTTATGTACAGCATGGTGACTATGTGGTGATGGTGGTGGTAGCTTAGTCGCTAAGCTGTGTCCCACTCTTGCAACCCCATGGACTGTAACCCACCAGGTTCCTCTGTCCATGGGATTCTCCAGGCAAGAATACTGGAGTGGGTTGCCATTAACTTCTTCAGGGGATCTTCCTGCCCAGGGATCATGGCAACTATAGTTAATAATAATATATTATACACTTGAAATTAGCTAGAAGAGTAGATCTCAAGGGTAATCACACACACAGAAGCACACACACGCTCACACACACACACATGCATACACACACAGTAACTATGGGAGGTGATGGATGTGTTACACAGTTTGATTGTGGTAAGCATTCCACAATGTGTGCATATGCTAAAACATCACCTTAAATATATACATTTTTATTTGTTAAAAAAAAAAAAAAACCCTTGTAGTAGACTGTAATCTCCATTATAGTCAAGACTTGTCTTTACACCTGTACTACAGACCTTTTAAGTCTTTAGTGAAGTTGTGCAATGGTGACAGTGTGAATAATGGCTTTGAAGATGGGATTGAAGGTGCGTAACCACTGGGATTTTACCAGAGGACCTATCCTTGCCTTTAAACATGACACCAGAAGCACACACTGGGGGTAAGGGCCATAAGCCATTTTTCTTCCCCTTTATCCAAAGAAAAATTAAGGGGGAACATGCAAGGACAGCCATTAAGGGGGAAAGAGGTCATGAAAAAACAACAGCAAGGTTTGTATGTAGAAGGAGGGAAGGCGACTTGCTTTGTCTTGTAATTTTTTTGTATGTTGTATGAAAGCGTCTGAGTGGTCTATACTGTGAACCAGTGTGGACATACAGATATGCACACTGCCCGTCTTCTAGAATGGACAGAGGAAAAAAAACTGTAAAAAGATAATGACAAAACCAGGGCATGGCAGGATACCTCCATTTGCCTGCTTCAGGAAGACTATTATGAAGATGGCTCTTTTTCTCAGCCAGGCCCATCTCCTGAAAACCAAACTTTATTCAAGTTGATTTGAAAAAAGCCTAATTCAAATAATTTCTAGCTCTGAAGAACCAGGAAGGAAAAAAAAAAAAAAGCAAAACCTTAGGGAGACCATGGAAAGGCTACTTTGTCCTAATCAGAAATCGTGCTTAGAATCAGTCAGATTGTTTTCTACTCAAACTGGGAAAAGAGTTTTGCAGCTTACAACAGAAGTTTTTAACCTGGTATAAACAAAATGTAATGTTAATACGCATTTTTCTAGGGAGAAGATTCATAGTTTTCATCATATCCTGAAAGAGTTTTATGGCCATGAAAAAAAATAATAAAAGATTAGAAACAATTGGTTTAAGTAATTCCCTGGCAGTCCAGTGGTTAAGACTCTGCACTTTCATTGCCGAGGGCCAGGATCAATCCCTGATTAGGGACTAAGATTCTGCAAGACGAGTGGCTTGGCCTAAACAGATAAATAAAAATTAAAACATGCACACACACAGACACACAGAACTTCCATCAGTTTAAGTAGAAGAAACATCAAACATGAATACATAGCAATAAAAAAGGAAACCTGTGATTATTAACTGAGCAGATCTGAACTCACTGACCGTGCTTTATATATTTGCCTGCTCATGTGTATTTTTATAGCAGCTAATTAATAATACTGTCATGAAATCATTTATTACACGTTTGTGACTTAGCTTTTAGGAGGTAAGAATATGAGAGCTCATCTGAACCTCCTTCAGTTCAGTTCAGTTCAGTTCAGTCACTCAGTCGTGTCCGACTCTTTATGACCACATAAAGTGCAGCATGCCAGGCCTCCCTGTCCATCACCAACTCCCGGAGTTCACTCAAACTCATGTCCAACGAGTCCGTGATGCCATCCAGCCATCTCATCCTCTGTCGTCCCCTTCTCCTCCGGCCCCCAACCCCTTCTAGCATCAAGTCTTTTCCAATGAGTCAACTCTTCGCATGAGGTGGCCAAAGTACTGGAGCTTCAGCTTTAGCATCATTCTTTCGAAAGAAATCCCAGGGCTGATCTTCTTCAGAATGGACTGGTTGGATCTCCTTGCAGTGCAAGGGACTCTCAAGAATCTTCTCCAACACCACAGTTCAAAAGCATGAATGCTTTGGTGCTCAGCCTTCTTCACAGTCCAACTCTCACATCCATATATGACCACTGGAAAAACCATAGCCTTGACTAGATTGACCTTTGTTGGCAAAGTAATGTCTCTGCTTTCGAATATGCTATCTAGGTTGGTCATAACTTTTCTTCCAGGGAGTAAGCGTCTTTTAATTTCATGGCTGCAGTCACCATCTGCAGCGATTTTGGAGCCCAAAAAAATAAAGTGTGACACTGTTTCCACTGTTCCCTATCTAAGTGATGGGACCAGATATTATGACCTTCATTTTTTGAATGTTGAGCTTTAAGCTAACTTTTTCACTCTCCTCTTTCACTTTCAACAAGAGGCTCTTTAGTTCCTCTTCACTTTCTGCCATAAGGGTGATGTCATCTGCATATCTGAGGTTATTGATATTTCTCCTGGCAATCTTAATTCAAGTTTGTGCTTTTTCAAGCCCAGAGTTTCTCATGATGTACTCTGGATATAAGTTAAATAAGCAGGGTGACAATATACAGCCTTGATGTATCCTTTTCCTATTTGGAACCAGTCTGTTGTTCCATGTCCAGTTCTAACTGTTGCTTCCTGACCTGCATATAGGTTTCTCAAGAGGCAGGTCAGGTGGTCTGGTATTCCCATCTCTTTCAGAATTTTCCACAGTTTATTGTGATCCACACAGTGAAAGGCTTTGGCATGTTGATAAAGCAGAAATAGATGTTTTTCTGGAACTCTCTTGCATTTTCCATGATCCAGCAGATGTTGACAATTTGATCTCTGGTTCCTCTGCCTTTTCTAAAACCAGCTTGAAAATCAGGAAGTTCATGGCTCATGTATTGCTGAAGCCTGCTTAGAGAATTTTTGAGCATTACTTTACTAGCGTGTGAGATGAGTGCAATTGTGTGGTAGTTTGAGTATTCTTTGGCATTGCCTTTCTTTGGGATTGGAATGAAAACTAATATTTTCCAGTCCTTTGGCCACTGCTGAGTGTTCCAAATTTGCTGGCATATTGACTGCAGCACTTTCACAGCATCATCTTTCAGGATTTGAAATAGCTCAACTGGAATTCCATTACCCCCACTAGCTTTGTTCATAGTGATGCTTTCCAAGGCCCACTTGACTTCACATTTTAGGATGTCTGGCTCTAGATGAGTGATCACACCATCGTGATTATCCGGGTCGTGAAAATCTTTTTTGTACAGTTCTTCTGTGTATTCTTGCCACCACTGACTAGGTTTGTCATAGCCTTTCTTCCAAGAAGCAAGCATCTTTTAATTTCATGATTGCAGTCACCATCTTCAGTGATTTTGTAAACCAAGAAAATAAAGTCTGCCAATATTTGGGGCTGGTAATTACTCTTGCGGAAGTGAGTCAGGGGTCACCACTGAATTTATGTCTCAACGAAATGACAGAAGAATTTTGCTCATATAAAAAATAGCTTGAGATGGAAAGCATTTTTTTACAGCACTCTCAGTTAATTCTTTTAACTCATTCTGAGTTCCAAATTCTATATGAATTTATCATCAAGAATTATTTTTTGGAAACTTCCCTGGCAGTCCAGTGGTTGAGGCTCCAGTCTTCAGTGCAGGGGGCAACTGAGGATGAGATGGTTTGATGGCCTCACTGACTCAATAACCATGAGTTTGAGCAAACCCCGGGAGATAGTGAAGGACAGGAAAGCCTGGCGTGCTGCAGTTCAAGTAATTGCAAAGAGTCGGACATGACTTAGCAACTGAACAGCAAACACCACACATGATAAATAAATAAATAAATATTTTTCAGTTTCTGTATGTTTGTAACTGAGCCTCCTTTGGTTCTGTTGAAACCTCCTGACTCGCACAACCACAGTTAATCTATCCTTAGAGTTGTTTCTGCTTCTGCACCAGCACTGGTTGTTCCCATCTTTCTTTCTGTTTGATGCCCAGGAAAACATGCCCTTGTAAGATTAGGATGGGTGAGAGGGGTCCTGGAGAACAGAAGAATTTGTTCATCACAGTCAGGATCTCAGACAAATACACTGTTGAGTTTTACATTGTTGAATACCTGGAAATCGATTCTCTAAAACCACCAGTGCCTCCTGCCATGGAGAGAGAGTTTTCTTGCTCCCACTTGCAGCCCACTATTCCCCAAAACCCTGATGGTGACTGTAGCCCACCAGGCTCCTCTGTCCATGGGATTTTCCAGGCAAGAATATGGGGGTGGGTTGCCATGCCCTCCTTTCCTGGAGAACAGAAGAATTTGTTCATCACAGTCAGGATCTCAGACAAATACACTGTTGAGTTTTACATTGTTGAATACCTGGAAATCGATTCTCTAAAACCACCAGTGCCTCCTGCCATGGAGAGAGAGTTTTCTTGCTCCCACTTGCAGCCCACTATTCCCCAAAACCCTGATGGTGACTGTAGCCCACCAGGCTCCTCTGTCCATGGGATTTTCCAGGCAAGAATATGGGGGTGGGTTGCCATGCCCTCCTCCAGGGAATCTTCCCGACTCAGGGATTAAACCTGAGTGTTTTACATCTCTTGCATTGGCAGGCAGGTTCTTTACCACTAGTGCCACCTGAGAAGCCCATTCTTTCTTGAGTTGTTAACTATTACTGTAATAATAATTAACTATTACTGTAAACGTGATATAGTGAAGAACAGGGAAGCCTGGCCTGCTACAGTCTATGGAGTTTGAAAGAATCTGAAACAACTGAGTGACTAAACAACAATTGTAATGATCATTGCTCATTAAATGTATACTAGGTCACTAATATTATTAAAAAGCAGATATATTACTTTGCCAACAAAGATTCATAGATGTGCTTTTTTATGACATAATTGTTAAAGTAGTTACCTGCATCAGTATTTAAAGTGGAATGGGGTGTTAATGTCATTGAGTTTGTCAAATCTTGCTTTTATTTTTTTAAAGATAATTTTATGTGGACCAATTTTGAAGACTTTACTGAATTTGTTATAAGATTGCTTCTGTTCTGTGTTTTGGTTTTTTGGCCAGGAGACATGTGTAATCTTAGCTTCCCACCAGGGAGGAAACTGGCACCCCCTCTGTTGGAAGGCAAACTCTTAACCACTGATCCCCCAGGGGAGTCCCTGTTCTTTCCACCTTAGCAAATGCTTCTCTCTGCATTACTTTTGTTAACTGATATGTCCTCCATTACCTCTTGACTTTAAAAAGTACATCTACAAGATTTCAAGAGTTTGAGAAGAGGTGTGTGTGTTCCACAAAGCCAGGGGACAGTGAAGAGGAGAAAAGAGGAAACTTTGTCATTTTTGTAGAGACCATGGAGAAGATTCAAGACAATGGACAGACATGGAACGGGATCCTTGCAAATCATAGAGTGTGTGTGCTGTCTTTGCTTCTGATATCACCTCTAATGTTTTTTACTCTCGAATAATAACAGAGAAGATCCAACATTACAATAGGTTATAAGTTTCCCTTCTGGCAAATCTCCACCCTGACATCTCTTCCCGGGCTGACAGTGAAACAGGGCTTAAATCACTGGTGAACCATTAAGTCTGAATCACCTCTAAAAATATGTCAAGGTATAGACATCTTGTAAAGGGGGGTTGGTACTGGTTTCTAGGAGTAGTGCTGATTTTTAGTGAAGTTTTAAAAAAGAAGTGAGTTAGAAATTTTGGTCCAGTGCTGTATGAGCTAGGAGTCTCCAGAGAAACAGAACCAATATGTGGTGTGTGTGTGTGTGTGTGTGTTTATATATGAATATATTTAGTGTAAGGAATTGGCTCATTGCTTACAAAGGCTGAAAAGCCCTAAGATCTGCAGTCAGCAAGCCAGAGACCCTGGAGAGCTGATGGTGTTTTCATAATCTGAGCCAAAAGCCCCAGGAAAACTGAGTCCAAAAGCTGGTAGGTTTGAGACTTGGAAAAAGGCAGTGTTTCAATTTTGAGTCTGAAGTTGGGAAAAAGCCTGATGTCCCAGCTAAGCAGTCAGGCAGAAAGAGTTCCCTCTGACTCAGCTGGCTTCTTCAATTCAGGCCTTTGCCTGATTGGACATGGTCCACCAACATTAGAGAGGGCAATCTGCTTTCCTTAGTCTACCAATTCAATTGTGACTGTCATTCAAAAAGACTGTCCCAGACACACCCAGAACCATGTGTGACCAAATGTCTGGGCCCTGTGCACCCCACCCCCTAACTTAGCCCAGTCAAGCTGACACAAATTTAACCATCACAAATGCTTCTTTCTCCACATTATTTGGTCTTTGGATAATCACTTCAACTTTTGCGAAAAGAAAGGAGAGAATAGGATGAGAGCAGACACTTTTCCTGACAACCCCACAGCTCCTGCTTTAAACGTTGGATGGATTCTTTACTCAGATTCACCTGATGTGAACACATCAGTCACTGAATTATGATAAAAGTACTAGCTACTCAGATTTTTCCTTCCACTGGCACCACTCTGAGGAGAAGGGAGCCTCAGGAAAGGAGAGTTACAGAAGTGATTTCTTAATTTTGAAAAAATCTTTTTACCATATCGCATGGCATGTGGGACTTTAAAGTTCCCTGGCCAGGGTTTGAACCTGTACCTCCTGCACTGGCAGCATGGAGTCTCAACCACTGGACTTTTGTGAAAGTCCTGGGACTGATTTCCTTATTGTAGGTATGCTTTCCCTTTACTGCAGTTATTTTTCAGATAATAGATTGTGTATTAGGACCTTAGTTTTTCATACCCTGTGAACACATCAGTCACTGAATTATGATAAAAGTACTAGCTACTCAGATTTTTCCTTCCACTGGCACCACTCTGAGGAGAAGGGAGCCTCAGGAAAGGAGAGTTACAGAAGTGATTTCTTAATTTTGAAAAAATCTTTTTACCATATCGCATGGCATGTGGGACTTTAAAGTTCCCTGGCCAGGGTTTGAACCTGTACCTCCTGCACTGGCAGCATGGAGTCTCAACCACTGGACTTTTGTGAAAGTCCTGGGACTGATTTCCTTATTGTAGGTATGCTTTCCCTTTACTGCAGTTATTTTTCAGATAATAGATTGTGTATTAGGACCTTAGTTTTTCATACCCAGTTTGTGTTTTCACTTAAGTAGTATAGAGGCACTGGAGGCTTTGAAGTGGGTGATTTTAATGAGTATTTGCTTTTCTTATGATAAGAGTTGACTCATTGGAAAAGACTCTGATGCTGGGAGGGATTGGGGGCAGGAGGAGAAGGGGACGACAGAGGATGAGATGGCTGGATGGCATCACCGACTTGATGGATGTGAGTTTGAGTGAACTCCGGGAGTTGGTGGTGGACAGGGAGGCCTGGCATGCTGCGATTCATGGGATCACAAAGAGTCAGACACACTGAGCCACTGAACTGAACTGAACAGATGATACTTCTTGTTGTTCGGTCATGTCTGACTCTTTGTGACCTCACGTGTCAGGCTTCCTGGTGTTTCACTATCTTCCAAAGTTTTCTCTGACTCATGTCCATTGAGTCAGTGATGTCATCCAATTATCTCATCCTCTGTCACGCCTTCTTCTCCTCCTGCCTTCAATCTTTCCTAGCATCAGGATCTTTTCCAATGAGTAGGCTGTTTGCATCAGGTGACCAATGTTTTGGAGTTGCAGCATCAGTCTTTCCTCTGAATATTCAGGGCTTATTTCCTTTAAGATTGACTGATTTGCTATCCTTGCTGTCCAAGGGACTCTCAAGAGTCTTCCCCAGCATCATAGTTCAAGCATCAGTTCTTCCTTATGATATGGTTTTCTCATTTATTTGTTTGTTTAGTTTTGGCTGTGCTGGGTCTTTGTTGCTGCTCCTTGGCTCTCTCTAGGTACAGAGAGTAGGGGCTGCTCTTCATTGTGATGTGTGGGCTTCCATCAATGGCTTCTCTTGTTGCAGAGCAAGGACTCTAGAGCATGCAGGCTTCAGTAGTTGTGGTATATGGGCTTTGTTGCCCTGAGACATGTGGAATCTTCCTGGGCGAGGAATTGAACCCCTGTTCCTTGGACTGGCAGGTAGATTCTTAACCACTGGACCACCAGGCAAGTCCACAATATGGTTTTTTTCTTCTTTTTTTAGTTTTTATTTTATTTATTATTTTTATTTTTTAAATTTTTTAAATTAATTTTTATTTTTTAATTTGTTTTCTTTACAATACTGTATTCATTTTGCTATACATTGATATGAATCAGCCACGAGTGTACATGAACTCCCAATCCCGACCCATACCTCCCCCCTCCCGCCCCACACCTTCTTTCTGGGTTATCCCCATGCATCAGTCCCAAGCATTCTGCATCGAGACTAGACCAGTGATTCATTTCACTTATGATATCATACATGTTACACTGCCACTCTCCCAAATCATCCCACCCTCTCCCTC
>SJXQ01000743.1:293561-341293 GCA_006408695.1 Aepyceros melampus | reverse complement strand
TGTCTCTTTCAATTCTGGTTTCCTCGGTGTGTATGCCCAGCAGTGGGATCGCTGGATCATAAGGCAGTTCTATTTGCAATTTTTTAAGGAATCTCCACACTGTTCTCTATAGTGGCTGTACTGATTTGCATTCCCACCAACAGTGTAAGAGGGTTCCCTTTTCTCCACACCCTCTCCAGCATTTATTGCTTGTTGATTTTTGGATCGCAGCCATTCTGACTGGTGTGAAATGGTACCTCATTGTGGTTTTGATTTGCATCTCTCTGATAATGAGTGATGTTGAGCATCTTTTCATGTGTTTGTTAGACTTTTTTTTTTTTTAATGTATACCATACTTATCTGTTTCAAATATAGTTAGCATATAACCACATGTAACAATATTGCTGTATTTTCAGTTATTTTGTATTTAAGGGTCCAAAATATATTCACAAAATATTACTGTTTGTGAATGTTAACCAGTTTTAAATTTATATTCTATCGGAAACATGCCATTCTGGTCATACACGCTAAATGTATTCTGAAAATAACCAAAGATGACAATTCACAAGCAGAGTCTCACCCTCATATAGAAATTCTAATTGCCCTGAAAACCTGTAGGTTAAGTTCTCAACATTTGAAAATGAGCAAAAATGTTCCAGAGCAGTCACTGTAGCCATGTATTTGGGCTTTGTATTTACACACTGTTTTGTATATTTATACATATTTATAGCATTAGATTTGAGACCTAAAGGTAGCCACACATTAGTCAGCTAAGTCTCATATCAAAAATAAAATGAAAAAGGAATTGAAGAGATTTTGTGATTCGAATAGCAGACTTCAGAAACTGAATGCTCAGACATAACTCCTACATTTTCCTTTAACTAAGAGATCATCACCATGATCTCGGCTTTCAGGCAGTAGTCTATGTATCAGTGTGTTATTAATCAAAGAGTGCAGTCCCTGCCATGAACTTGGATCAGATGCCATAAGCATTAACTTTGCCTTTCCCCCAAAGAATCATTTTCTTTTTAAGTATTAGGCAGTTAAGGCACACATTTTAACAAAAACTTACATATACTCAGCTTAAAAATGGAAGCTCCACCTAGTTACAATAATATATATACCTAAGTAACGTGTCATTTACCAGTTAGGCAGCATCTCTATCTTGAGGATAAAGTCACGTGATTGATTATTTTCTTATTCAAAAAGAAACATTGTGTAAAAAATATTAAAGAATTATATTTGTAAGAATAACCTCCAGGTACCATGTTGGCAAAGGTCCAACAGATTATATAGGTTTGGAAATCAGGAAAAAACACTTCCCTGGAACTCTGGGTTCTTACCCAGTGTTTCTGAGTAGGAATCATGAGGAAGGACATTAGAGTACCTTCATGATTTTTAGAAATTTCCTTCCAAGATGCATGGATCCTTGGGAGTAATCAAACCTTAAACCCCACTCAGCTACCATCTTAAACTTGTAGTTTCCAGCCTCAAAGGAATAGGACCTGGGGAAGAATGGAAAAGGAGAATGTACTGAGTGTTCTAATGCAATGTACATTTGTTGCAGGAAGGGGGTCCCTTCCAGCAACAAAGAAACTGAGATGCAGAAAAGTTAAATAATTTGCCTAAAGTCAAGAGGAACTTAAGTGGCAGATCTTCCCAAAAGGTAGCAGTCACTAGTCAATTCTCCAGAATCAAGACAATCTCCAATTTTTGGATTTCTGCCTCTAAAATCTTGAAAGTGAAAGTGAATTTGCTCAGTCATGTCTGACTCTTTGCGACCCCAACTGTAGCCCAACCAGCCTCCTCTGTCCATGGGGATTTTCCAGGCAAGGATACTGGAGTGGGTTGCCATTTCCTTAACTCTAAATGCTCAATAAAGCTATTCCTGAACTTGGAATGTCCTCATACTATCCTCTTGGCCCACTCAAATCCTACCTAACTTACTCCTTCTCTGAATATTTGTATCTTCCCGAAACAGCATAGTTCAACCTCCAGTTATAAACTAGTTATGATTAGCACATACTGTTCCTTTTCCATGCATCAGTCATATTTCACCATAGTATTTCTCCAAATCTATGACTAAATTCAGCAAATTTAGATTAATTTAAAAAACCATATACTAGTTTTCAGAGGAGACTGTCAAAAAATGACAACATTATAATTGTGAAGTTGGAAATATTGTTGGGAAGTACATTTATACTTGTAAAGTACATTTATACTTATTGAAAAGTGCAGAAAGAGAAGTAGGGAAACGTGGGTTGAATATGTCCCTCAAAAATTCATCTGCTGAGGTCCTAACTCCCCACCATACATCAGGATGTAATGTTACTTGGAGGTAAGGTCTTTACTCAATCAAGTTAAAAAGAGCTCATTAGTATTAGCCTTAATCCATATGGCTGGTTTTGTTAGGAAAAGGGACAATCTGGAGGCAACCTCACACACAGAATGCCATGCAAAGATGAAGACAGAAATTGGGGTGATGCTTCTACAGGCCATGAGGGCCAAAGGCTGCCAGCTAACCACTACAAGCTAGATGAATGGCATGGAATCTATCCTCTTTCACAGCTTTCTGAAGGCATCAATCCTGTTGGCACCTTGATCTCTAACTTTAGCTTCTAGAACTGTGAGACTAAATTTCTGTTCTTTAAGTCCCAGTTTGTGATGCTTTGTTATGGCAACTTTAGCAAAGTAATACAAGAAATAAGGGAAGAAGGTTTTGGATAAATCACACAGTGAGATGTCATATTTAAAAACTGTTAGGGGAGGACTTCTCTGGTGGTTGGCTCAGTGGTAAAGAATCCATCTGTCAACACAGAAGACATGGGTTCAATCCCTAATCGGGGATTTCACATGCCATGGAGCAACTAAGCCTGTGTGCCACAAGAGAAGCCACTGCAATGCGAAGCCCATGCACTGCAACTAGAGAGTAGCCCCCACTCGCCACAACTAGAGAAAAACCCACACAGCAGTGAGGACCCAGCATGGCCAAAAATAAATAAAAATTTATATTAAAAGATAACCATTTATTAAGGCCCAATAAAGCCTTGCTTCCCTGGTGGCTCAGATGGTAAAGCATCTGCCTGCAATGAAGGAGACCCAGGTTCAAGCCCTGGATTGGGACCATTCCCTAGAGAGGGGACTGGCTTCCCACTCCAGCACACTTGCCTGGAAAATTCCATGGACAGAGGAGCCCGGAAGCTACACACAGTTCAGAGGAGGCTGGCAAGCTACATAGAGTCCATGGGATCAGAAAGAGTCAGACACGACTGAGTGATTAACACTTAAAAAAAAAATGTTAGGAAAGTGTAGTCTACAATCACATAGGATGACAACACTTGTTACTGATCTTCTTTAATAAAGTTACTAGTGAAGAGGGGAGGGAGCCAGGAAGGTAGGGGATATGTACAACACAACTGGCTTAAAGTACAATAATTAATTGAAGGCTTTTTCCCGGGATTGCTTTCAGGTGTTCTAAATCTCTTTCAGCATGCATATTTTTAACCCAGTTTTTAAAGAGAAACCTGTATGTTAAACATTTGATGAATGTGTTACAAATTTGGCATTATGACATTAATGGGTCCCATCACTTCATGGCAAATAGATGGGGAAAAAGGAGAAATGGTGACAGATTTTATTTTCTTGGGCTCCAAATTCACTGCAGACAGTGACTGCAGCCACGAAATTAAAAGATACTTGCTCCTTGGAAGAAAAGCCATGACAAACCTAGACAGTATTAAAAAGCAGAGACATTACTTTGCTGACAAAGGTCTGTATAGTCAAAGCTATGGATTTTCCAGTAGTCATGTAGGGATATGAGAGTTGGATCATAAAGAAGGCTGAGCACCAAAGAACTGATGCTTTCTAACTGTGGTGCTAGAGAAGACTCTTGAGAATCCCTTGGACAGTAAGGAAATCAAACCAGTCAATTCTAAAGGAAATCAATCCGGAATATTCATTGGAAGGACTGATGCTGAAGCTCCAATACTTTAGCCACCTGATGTGAAGAGCCAGCTCACTGGAAAAGACCCTGATGCTGGGAAAGGGACTGACGGCAAGAGGAGAAGGGAGCGACAGAATGAGATGGCTGGATGGCATCACTGACTGAATGGACACGAGTCTGAGCAAATTCCAGGAGGTAGGGAAGGTAAGGACGTTAGGTTAGGCAGGGAAGGTAAGGAGGAGGTAAGGACAGGGAAGTCTGGCTGCAGTCCATGGGGCACAGTCAGACACAACTGAGTGACTGAACAACAACAAAGCATGTGAGTTTTCTGGGTCATGTTTTTATGGGAAAGGCAATGTGTGCTCAATATTGTTCTCACAATTTCTCTTGGCCCTGTCAGTAGTATCAGTTTACAGAAAGATTTATTTTTAAAACTGAGGCTCCATTATTACACAGTACTCTTATTTCTCCCCATTAGAACTTGGTAGACCAGGGACTTTTATATATTCAGGGGCTTTTATTTACTCTGTCATATAATTGTGTTTCAAATCCATCCACAGCCCTAAGCTTTTACTCAATGTCTGCTCCTGACAAAATATTTTCCATCTTCCCAATTTGTACCAAACCATATACAAATAAAACTGAAAGTATGTTTTAGCTTTATAATAGTATCTTTTTTCTTAAGAAAATTATACCATAGCCTTCCTAAAGCCTTTTATACAGAAATAAAACCAATAACCATATTTGATAACAAATAAGGAAATGAAGGCACTGGTCAGAAGATACTGACAATTTCAGAAAAATATATTGAAATACAGGTCATGAACAAAGGAAGCTCTTGTCCTTTGCTTTCAACTTTCAATGCACTCAGTTTTTGAAATAAATAGGAAGAAACTGCCTTGCCATATTTTGGTCCAGAATTATTTATAAATTGCATACCCTGTTCTTCAAATTCCAAGTATTTCAAAGGAAAGGACATGTTTCAGATAATAGCTATACTTCACATAGCTTGGTATCTGGGTACCCCAAAGGATTTGATTTCTATTATGAACACATTAATAATACACAAAAGGACATTATTTCCTCTGAAGTCTTCAAAGTACCCAATAATTATTAATTAAGCTGCTATCATATAACAAGAAACAAAACTTTTAAAATTAGAACTGCCTAAAATTAGTGGTGCACTCAATATGCCAGACTGGAAAAGGTCAGTTTTCATTCCAATCCCAAAGAATGCTCAAACTACCACACAATTGCACTCATCTCACACGCCAGTAAGTTCAGTTCAGTTCAGTTCAGCGCTCAGTCGTGTCCGCCTCTTTGCGACCCCATGAATCGCAGCACGCCAGGCCTCCTTGTCCATCACCAACTCCCAGAGTTCACTCAGACTCACATCCATTGAGTCTGTGATGCCATTCAGCCATCTCATCCTCGGTCGTCCCCTTCTCCTCCTGCCCCCAATCCCTCCCAGCATCAGGGTCTTTTCCAATGAGTCAACTCTTCGCATGAGGTGGCCAAAGTACTGGAGCTTCAGCTTTAGCATCATTCCTTCCAAAGAAATCCCAGGGTTGATCTAGAAACTGTGGAAAACTCTGAAAGAGATGGGAATACCAGACCACCTGACCTGCCTCTCGAGAAATCTGTATGCATGTCAGGAAGCAATAGTTAGAACTGAACATGGAACAACAGACTGGTTCCAAATAGGAAAAGGAGTACGTCAAGGCTGTATATTGTCACCCTGCTTATTTAACTTATATGCAGAGTACATCATGAGAAACGCTGGACTGGAAGAAACACAAGCTGGAATCAAGATTGCCGGGAGAAATATCAATAACCTCAGATATGCAGATGACACCACCCTTATGGCAGAAAGTGAAGAACTAAAGAGCCTCTTGATGAAAGAGAGGAATGAAAAAGTTGGCTTAAAGCTTAACATTCAGAAAACTAAAATCATGGCATCTGGTCCCGTCACTTCATGGGAAATAGATGGGGAAACAGTGCCTGACTTTATTTTTCTGGGCTCCAAAATCAGTGCAGATGGTGATTGCAGCCATGAAATTAAAAGACGCTTACTCCTTGGAAGGAAAGTTATGACCAACCTAGATAGCATATTCAAAAGTAGAGACATTACTTTGCCAACAAAGGTCTGTCTAGTCAAGGCTATGGTTTTTCCAGCCATCATGTATGGATGTGAGAGTTGGACTGTGAAGAAAGCTGAGCACCGAAGATTGATGCTTTTGAACTGTAGTGTTGAAGAAGACTCTTGAGAGTCCCCTGGACTGCAAGGAAATCCAATCAGTCCATTCTAAAGGAGATCAGTCCTGGGTGTTCATTGGAAGGACTGATGCTAAAGCGGAAATTCCAATACTTTGGCCACCTCATGCGAAGAGTTGACTCATTAGAAAAGACTCTGATGCTGGGAGGGATTGGGGGCAGGAGGAGAAGGGGACAGCAGAGGATGAGATGGCTCAATGACATCACTGACTCAATGGACATGAGTTTGAGTGAACTCTGGGAGTTGGTGATGGACAAGGAGGCCTGGCGTGCTGCAATTCATGGGGTCGCAGAGTCAGACACGACTGAGTGACTGAACTGAACTGAACATTAGTGGTTAGCTATGGTCTGAAAAGGTAGTTGAAAGTGCCGCTGGCTTTTCATCCAGCTGAGTCACTGAGCCCACCTTTTACTCTACAAGAAAACACTCCAACTTTCCAACTACATATTTTTCTCTTTTTTCTCCTTTTCTCATTCCTATCACTTATTTGACTTTTCCTTCAGCTGGCTTGTGACACCCATTCAAAACTAGAGATTCCTCTGATTATGTTCCCTCTTTTGCCACTTCCAGTCACAAAACTGAAAACAAATCAAATGCTTCTCTGAAATAGCTCTTTAAGGAAAAAAAAAATGGATAGTTTTCATTATTAAACTCTGCAGTAAAGATTGTAGCATGTTGTCTGCAAACATTTATCAACGTTTGTATCTTAATTCCCAAGGTATAAACTTGTGCAAGGCAAGCTATGTTTAATTATAGAATACTTTAGACTCATAAAAAGTTAAAAAGCCAAACAAAACACTCATGTACTTACTATCCAACTTAACAATTTGGTTTTTGAAAAAATGCTGACATATTTTTAAAATTTAAGTGTCTTTTGTATAAGTTTTACTGTTTATATTATTGCTCATTTTCATTTTGTTTTTAAAGCCATAGCTTGTAAGTATACTTATACGCTGTTGCTTTGAAACATTATTTTTAATGTACCTTAATGGTATATTGTTGTCACTTGTCACTCAGTCACATTCAACTCTTTATCACCCTATGGCCTATATCCCGCCAGGCTCCTCTGTCCATGGGATTTTCTGGGATCCCATGGAGTGGAGTGGGTTGCCATTTTCTACTCAGAGGATCTTCCTGACCCAGGGATCCAACCCACGTCTCCTGCACTGCCTGAGGATTCTTTACCACTGAGCCATCATGGAAGCCCCAAAGGTACATTACAAACTGTATTACAGATTTCTAGATGGAACTTACCTTTATTAACTGAAATCTAATCAGAACTTAGTAAACCTCAAGAAACTGGGAAATACTCCATGTGTCTGTGTATATTTTTAGCAAGAAAAACAAATCTGTAGCTTTCATTAACTTTCTCCAAAGAATCTCTGACTCTGTCCTCACAAAACAAATGAACACTGAGCTAAAAGAAAACATAGCTTTTTAAGAAAACTGGATAAAACCTGAAATAAAATACCCCTGATCTAATTTTTCCCATTATGAAAGCAGATTCCCACCCCACCCCAAATATTAAAGTTTATTACTTATATTATGTATATATATTACAAAAAGAACAACAAAGTAAGTTTCTGAATTTTTTCTTCCTATAGGTAAAATCTTTCCAACCTCACAGTATAGTATACTTAATACTTGACAGTGTCTGGTAGTATAAATTTGTGATTCACGATGGTAAATATATCTGACGTAGCAAGCTCTGCGTGAACTACTGGGACTTGGTAAAAATTTGTTATACATAGTGTATTGATACTCTGGCCGTTCAGTACTATAGCCATTAAGGATCCAAAATATTTATTTTAAAGATGAAAATGAAAAAGTCTTGCTTAAGGACAAAATAAATGGCAGTTAAAATAATTATTTCAAAATAAATGTTTAAATTTATTTTTTATAAAATGAAAAAGGAATTAAGAGTTTCTTCTTTAATTTAGCGTAAAAATCAACCATCAAAAAAAGGTACAGAGGGTACACTTTTGTTAAGAAAATAAAAATAATGGAACATTTTAGTGAGTTACATAAAATGTTTCAGTTGTAGAGTAGTAACCTAGGTAATACAGACATAATAAGCTACAGTTCCTCTTAGTCCTCAACATATATCTGCTACCCTTTGTTACAGCAAAAAGCAAAATTATGGTGTCAGAAATTCACCCAATGAAACTGTCCTCACACACTGCTACCTGTTTATACTTAGGAAATAATAGAAGTAGAAAAAGTAGAAAAATAATAGAAAAAGAGAAAAATGAGACTCAAGCCACAAATGTAAAACATATCCAGTATGAAACCTGGACACTATGATCAATAGAGATGTTCAAATTCCAAATGCCTTCCTCACTCTTACTTTTCTGTAAAGTGCTCTAATCTCCAGCTGCTTCTGCTGTTGAAGGTGAGACCCTTGAGGGCAGCAGGTCCTATCTATTCTCCTCAACACTGTACATGCAGTGCCTGACACAAGGGAGAAACTCAATAAATACCATTCATGAAAACAAATACAAGAAAAGCCAGTGATCTGGGGAATGGGATGGGACGTGGGAGTGGAGAATAGAAAACAGAACAAATAAAAGTGAAATAACACTTGTAAGAAGTCACACTGTCATATCAGAAGAAATTTAAGTAGAAAGCTACGGACATTTTTATTTAATACTTATTAAGGCTTCCCATTTTCTCATTTGAAAAGACCCAGATGTTGGAAAAGACTGAAGGCGGGAGGAGAAGGGAATGAGAGAGGATGAGATGTTTGGATGTCATCATCGACTCAATGGACATGAGTTTGAGTAAGTTCCAGGAGTTGGTGATGGACAGGGCTGGGGTGCTGCAGTCCATGGGTCAAGAAGAGTCAGACATGACCAAATAACTGAACTGAACTGAACTGAAGGTTTCCCTGGTGGCTCAGATGGTAAAGAATCTGCCTGCAATGTAGGAGAACCAGATTCAACCCATGGCTCAGGAAGATCTCCTGGAGGAGGGCATGGGAACCCACTCCAGTATTTTTGCCTGGAAAACCCCACGGACAGAGGAGTCTGGTGGGCTATAGTCCATGGAGTCACAAAGAGCTGGACAAAACTGCGCAACTAACACTTTTACTTTTCAAAGCTTCACTTAGCCTTAAATTCCAAAACAATTCCTAACAGTTTAATAGTAGCACTGAAGAATGCTCTTCAGAAGCTCTTTAACTTGCTATTATTTTGTAAAAACAAACAAAAAAACTTTGGAAAACTTTATTTTTTGAAATGACGTTATTTAATTAGGTTCTTTGCAAGAAGTTCAGAATACTACTTTGTGAGAATAAATTCCATTTGTGAGAGCAAACACAGAGCGGAGGTAGCCCTGGAGCTGAGGGACAGCTTTGATTCTTCGCAGAATTTGGGAGTCCACAGCTTTCTGATCAATCTTGCGCTGCTCTGTGATCTCATATTTCTCTCTCTCTGTGTCGAAGATCTCACCCTCCTGGTGTCTGGGTTTACGCAGCTTCTTCTTCTTGAAGTGTCAGTGAGATATTCTGGAATTTTCACACCACTGATATCGATTTTGGTGGAGGTGGCAATGACAAATTTCTGGTGTGTTTTACGCAGAGGAACTCGATTGAGGGATAGAGGCCCAGTCACAAGTAGCAAGCCACTGCCCAGCTGCTTCAGGAAAACGACCCTCTTGCCTCTGTGGCGCCCAGTGAGGATGATCAGAATGGTCCCAGGAGTGATGCTGGCACGCAGCTTCCTCACATGCTTACTGAAGGGTTTTTTGCCATGACTCAACAGTTTCCNACAGAGGAACTCGATTGAGGGATAGAGGCCCAGTCACAAGTAGCAAGCCACTGCCCAGCTGCTTCAGGAAAACGACCCTCTTGCCTCTGTGGCGCCCAGTGAGGATGATCAGAATGGTCCCAGGAGTGATGCTGGCACGCAGCTTCCTCACATGCTTACTGAAGGGTTTTTTGCCATGACTCAACAGTTTCCGAGGCACATCTTCAGTAGGGTAATACCTAGGCATTTTGCGAAGTTTGACCACTCGGGTACCACCATTCTTGTTGCCACCAGCTGGCTTTGTGACAGTAGCAAGAACACGAACCTTCTTTTTCTTTTCGACCTTGGATTTAGGTGCTGAATATTTTCTCTTGTACAAGGCCTTTCTGGAGTACATGGCTGATCGGGAATATCTGCCAATTCCTCTGACCAGGACAGGATTTCGGCTGCAGTGGGGCTTCCCCTTCTTAACCTTCTTCACCTTTTGCACCTTTTTAGCCTTGTTGCCAGCATCAGCCTTCTTGGCTTCAGGTTTTTTCTCCTTAGTATCTGGCTTCTCAGCCTTTTCACCCGCCATCTTGCAAGATGGGAAAGAGCTATTTTTTATAAATACAATTATATATAATGTCTACAACATGTTTCTTTCGTATATGTGTATATACACATATACGAATATACACACGTGAACTAATTATCCCTGTAAAATTAATTAACATATACATCACCTCCCATAGTTACCATTTTGTGTGGGATTTACTTTCTTAGGATTTTCACTTGGGACTTACTTTATTAGCAAAATTCAAGTATATAATATGTTACTGTTAACTACAGACATTAGTTTTCTAGAACTTATTAGGCTTCTAGAATTTATTCATCTTGTAACTGAAAGTTAGTACACTTTGATGGAAATCTCTTCGCCATTCTACTCTCTGTTGCTATGAGTTCTGCTCTTTTTGTTTGCTTGTTTTTCAGATTCCACATATAAGTGAGATCATGTGATGTTTGTCTTTCTGTGTCTGGCTTATTTTACTTGCTTGATGTTCTACACGTTTATCCATGTTGTCACAAGTGGCAGAATTTCCTTTTGTTTTAAGGCTGACAAAACATGCCATGGTATGTATATACCACACTTCGTTACCGACTCCTCGGCTGGTGGACTTGTGCTGTCTCCATGCCTCAGCTCTTGTGAATAATGCTGCAGTGAATACTACGGTGCAGACACCTCCACGAGGCAGTGATTTGATTTCCTTCAGATGCATGCCCTCAAGTGGGCTTGCTGGATTATATGATAGCTCTATTTTTAATTTTTTGAGGAACCTTCATACTGTTTTCCACAGTGGCTGCATCAATTTACATTCCTACCAACAGAGCACAAGAGTTCAGTTTCCTCCGCATCCTCACAAACACTTTTTATCTCTTGACCTAAGTAATAGCCATCCTCCAGGTGTGAGGTGTTGGCTCACTGTGGTTCTGATTTGCATTTCCCAGATGATTAGTGATGTGGAGCATCTTTCCATATATCTGTTGGCCATCTGTATGTCTTTTTTGAAAAAGTGTCTATTCAGGTCCTTTGCCCATTAAGAAAAATAGGGTTATTTGCTCTTTTGCTATTGAATTGTATGAGTTCTTTATATACTTGGGGGTATTAACTCTTTATCAGTTACGTGTGTGCTCAGTTGCTTAGTTGTGTCTGACTCTTTGCCACCCCATGAACTGTAGCCTGCCAGGCTCTTCTGTCCATGGGATTTCCCAGGCAGGAATGCTGGAGTGGTCTGCCATTTCCTCCTGCAGGGGATCTTCCTGATCCAAGGATGGAACTCACGTCTGCTGTGTCTCCTGCATTGGCAGGTGAATTCTTTACCACTGAGCCACCTGGCAAGCCCTTATCAGATATATAGTTTGCAAATATTTTCTCCCATACCACAGTTTGCCTTTTCATTTTGTTGATTGTTTCCTTTGCTGTGTGATAATGTATTAGTTTGAATCTCATTTGTTATTTTAGCTTTTGTTGCCTGTGCTTTTGGAGATAAAATAGATTCAAGTAAAAAGTTTACAGTGATAAAGAAGGACAATGCATGTTAATAAAAATGTAATTCATCAATAAGTATTAAATTAGGTAACAACTATAAACATGCATATATCTGCAAATAGAGTCTCCCAAATATATGAAGAATAATGGATAGACTAGAGGGGAGAGAGAGACAATTCTATGGTAATAGGTGGAGACTATTTGTATTTGGAATATCATTTTTCTCCAACTAGTTCAGGCAATTCATTGTTGAAGAAAGAGAGTTAATTGCATGGTTTGAGCTCATTGCATGAGCAATGAGTCACCATGGTTTTCAGAAACAAGATGAGGGGGGAATAAGGGCAGGATAATTCAGAATAAGTAGATGGATTTGCAGCACACCTCTGAAGTTGAGAGCTGGTGTACAGCTGGTGTACGATCATGGGTTTGATAACAAATTGCTATATTCACATCATTGGCAGTGGGCATGGGGAATAGCATCCCAATCATCTCGCAGCTTGGGGATTGACTGGAATTTCTTTGGTTTGTAGCTGCTCTCATTTTGGAAGGTCTTCTGGTCCCCATGTGAGAATCCTCAGCCCCTTACTGTGCTGGGCACCGGTAGGGTGCCAGGGATGTGAAATGAATGAGATAAGGAATGAAGTACTGACACATGCCACAACATGGATGAATTTCCAAAAAAAAATCATGGTAAGTAAAAGAAGCCAGACACAAAAGACTACATATCATATGATTCCACCTATATGAAGAGTCCAGGGAAAGCAAATTTATAAGTACAGAAAGCAGATTAGTGGTTGCCTGGGGCTGGGGCTGGGAATGGGGAGCGATGTGCATGAGGGAGATTAGGGGGATGATGGAAACATCCTTAAACTGGACTAGGTGGTAGTTGCACAGCTCTGTAGATTTATGTTGTAAGTCTTGAATTATAGACTTAGAATATATTAATTTAATGGTGTATAAATTATACTTCAATTCAGTTAAAAAAACCTCGTGAAGTCCCTGCCTCTTCTTCAGGAATATGGACCTTCTTTAGGAAGAGGCGCTGGCGGACACACACTGGACATCCTGAGGTGGGGCCGGCATGTATCAGACACAGTGCTGGGCGCTGAGAGGAGGAGGGGGCAGGCGGGAGGTGTGTGCTTGACTCATTTTCACTATGGGAAATACGTACTGCACGCTCTGCTTGTTTTATACTTCCCCCACCAGCAAATGTTTCATGCCTGGTCTGGGACAGGAGCACCAGGACCCTGCTTGTGTCTGCACTGGTTGGTCTATGCTATCCTCGTGGTTTTCTGACGGTCAGCCAAGGGTGAGAATTTCAACCCACTCCAGCCAGTCTCAGAACATGGAGGCCTAGAAGGGGAAAGGGCTGTGACTCTGGTTCAGACAGCAACTGGGTGAATTCAAACCCAGATCTCCAGCACCCCATGCTCCTACTTCTTTCTAGCAGGTCTCTCTGGACTCCTGCATTGCAGGCTGTTTAGGACAACGCTGGGAGGACCTGGACTTTCTCTTCTAAGATGCTGGAAATCTGGACTTGAGGTCAAGCTTTCTCTTGGGGACCAAGGATCTGTTTTTGCACAGTGGGGGTGTGAGATGAGTGAGCTCTCCTGAACACTGATCTCTTTTGAATAAAGGCCTTACTCTAGGGAGCTTGGTAGTTCCAACCTGCCCAGGAGCTTGGGACATCCCAACCCCCGGGCCAGCTCTTGGAGCTGAGTCACAGGGAAGGAGAAGATAATTCCATTATGGAAGGGGGCCACCCACTGGGGCTTTATTATCCAGCATAATAGAAAAGTAATTGCCTTCGTTTATCCAGTGCCTAATATGAACCAGACACTGTGGTAGGTGCTTCCCTGGCTTTATCCCACTTAATCCTCACAGTAGCAGGCAAAAGGTAGGTGGTAGGATTTGTATTTTACTGAAGAGGAAACTGAGGCTCAGAGAGGTGAGCCAGCCTAGTATGCACTCCCTGCCCACATCTGCCTGTTGAAATCTTACTCATGGCTGAGACCCATCTCTGGTACCATAGCTCTCCTCGGAGCCACCTCATTACCCCACTGTATCTCCCCCCATGGCACTCAGGCTGTCAACTGTGGTTCTCTGAGTGTGTGTCCAGTTGCCTCACAAGACTGGGAGTTCCTGGAGGGCAGGAAGCTGGCCCAACTGGGCTCTGCCTTCCCAGAGCCTGGCAAGGCCTTCTGGGAACATGGGTTGGATTGACTCTCAATATACAAATTAAGTCAAGATTTACAGGTTACAATAAGAAGGAAGAATACAAAGTCAGCAATGGTGAAAGTAAGTTGTAATCCTCCTATCCACCCAATGAAGTAGAAATAATGATCTTCATTAAAAAAACAATAAGGATAGCGTCCCAGAGAGCCTGAGTTAGTTGACCGAGGTCACGCTGCCAGCAATTAGTGGGACTAGGTTCAGCCCCTGGCCTGTCTGACTCTGAAGCCTATGTTCTTTTCATTGCTCTAGGGAAGTTACTGGATTTTAGTCTTTTGATTCCTCCTTTACAATTTGCACCATATCCATCAACCACCTGTGAGACTGCTTAATATTTGTTCTTTAAATCAATTCACTATTTAGGAAACATAAATTTATTCTAAAAAGAAACTCTAGATGGAAGCCTAGTATCATTTATGATAATTAAATTAATTAGTTATTATAAGTAAGTTCACCCCAGTTTCTCCTTTGCTGGTGTGTGCCTTTGCTCTGGGGAATCCAAATCACACCCCCTCTCCCATGTGTTTTACACTGTCCCCACAATCCCTTTTAAATCTCTTCTCACCTCCTCTCCTGTTTACTGTCCATTTTCTCACATGATGCTCAGAGTCCTGGAGAGTGAGTATTAGAAAGGACATGGGAAGTTTCATCGTGTCAGTGAGTCTGAACGAGCTTGTGACTTGCTCACAGGCACATGTGAATCAGTAGTCATGTGGCTTAAGTTCCACAGAGGTTTTCACTGCTCACATTTCATTGACCAGAAGTAGTCGCATGATGCTACCTTACTGCAAGACAGCAGAAAGTGTAGACTCCCATGGAAGGCGAGGAGAATAAAATAATGGTGAGCATTAGTAATGCTCTACAAATCACTCCTCATACCATTCCTAAGGGAAGGGTGCATGCAGTACCATTCCTAAGGGAAGGGTGCATGCATACGTGCTAAGTCACTTCAGTCATGTCTGACTCTGTGCGACCCTATGGACTGTAGCCTGCCAGGCCCCTCTGTCCGTGGGATTCTCCAGGCAAGAATACTGGGGTGGGTTGCTGTGCCTTCCTCCAGGGAATCTTCCTGATCCAGGGATCGAACCTGTGTCTCTTACATCTACCTGCATTGACAGGTGGGTTCTTTACCACTAGTGCCACCTGGGAAGCCCAAGGGAGAGGTACTGAGTATTATTTCTCTCCTATTAATGAGGGAACTGAAGCCCAGCTGGGTAAGTTGACCAAAGCCACAGAGATGTAAAAAGGTGAAGCCAGGATTTGAACCCAGGCAGTCTGGCTCGTGTATAAAACCCACTTACGTGACCTTAGATGGTTATGCTTCATGATTGAGTGTATTAGGTTTGCACTGTAAAAATAAATTACTTGCTCAAGATATGACTGAAGAAAAAAACCAATTAATGCCTAACATATAACCAGTTATTCTATTTGATAAGGTTCTTGTGGCTCCTGAAACAAATCACCATAGGCTTGGTGGCTTAAATTGTCGTATAGTTCTAGAGACCAGAAGTCAGAAATAGTTTCATTGGATTAATTTCAAGGTGTCAATAGGGCTGGTTCTCCCAGGAGGGTCTCGTGGAGAATCCATTTCTTTTTATTTTCTATCTTCTGGAGGCAGCCTGCATCCCCTCATTTTCAGCCCTTTCCTGGAAATTTTCTAACCTTTTGCTTTCATCATTACTTGTTCTCTGTAGTCAGATCTCCCTCTTAACAAAAATACTTGTGTTTACATTTAGGGCCTTACATTAAAGTACATTACCTGTGTAATTTACTACAAAGATAATCCAGAAATATATCCCCATATTAAGATCCTTAATTTAAACACATCTGCGGAGATGTAAAATGATATTCATAGGTCACAGGGGTCGGCAAGTGGACCTCCCGAGGGCCATTATTCAGCCTGCCACACTCTCAGTGTGAGCTCTTGGTACTTGGATTTCAATTGTCTTTTTTTCTTGGGGCTGTGAGCACTTTCTACCTTCAGGATAGCAATCTGTCATGACTGATGTCTTCTTCTGGAATTCATGCTTCCTGAGGGCAGGGACTGGGGCTTCCTCTTTATAGAGTTGGACATATACAGATAATACAGAATTGTGGATGAAAGTGATTAAACTGAGTGCACTAAAAATTTCAGAAACAACTGTAGGGAAGGAGAAGCCAGTGAATGGTGGTCCCCAATTAGCCACCTTGTTTAGGGTGGAGAGAGGGTGACCCACTGTCTGCCAGGGCACACTGCTGCTTTGCCCTGTGCCGCTGCCTCATACCTGTAGGTTGAGGAGCTGATAGTCGAGGGGAAAGTTGACTGTCATCTCACTAACACCTTCGACTCATTGACTCATTCAGCAAATGTTTATTGACTATCTCTACAGGTTAGTAGAGGAGGAGGCCTTACAAATAGCTGTGAAAAGAAGAGAAGCAAAAGGCAAAGGAGAAAAAAGATATACCCATTTGACTGCAGAGTTCCAAAGAATAGCAAGGAGAGATAAGAAAGCCTTCCTCAGGGATCAGTGCAAAGAAATAGAGGAAAAGAACAGAATGGGAAAGACTAGAGATCTCTTCAAGAAAATTAGAGATACCAAGGGAACATTTCATGCAAAGATGGACACAATAAAGGACAGAAATGGTATGGACCTAAAAGAAGCAGAAGATATTAAGAAGAGATGGCAAGAAAACACAGAAGAGCTATACAAAAAAGATCTCCATGACCCAGATAATCACAATGATGTGATCACTCATCTAGAACCAGACATCCTGGAATGTGAAGTCAAGTGGGCCTTAGAAAGCATCACTACAAACAAAGCTAGTGGAGGTGATGGAATTCCAGTTGAGCTGTTTCAAATCCTAAAAGACGATGCTGTGAAAGTGCTGCACTCAATATGACAGCAAATCTGGAAAACTCAGCATGGCCACAGGACTGGAAAAGGTCAGTTTTCATTCCAATCCCAAAGAAAGGCAATGCCAAAGAATTCTCAAACTACCGCACAATTGCACTCATCTCACATGCTAGTAAAGTAATGCTCAAAAGTCTCCAATGGTGAACTTCCAGATATTCAAGCTGGACTTAGAAAAGGCAGAGGAACCAGAGATCAAATTGCCAACATCCGCTGGATCATGGAAAAAGCAAGAGAGTTCCAGAAAAAACATCTACTTCTGCTTTACTGAATCTGCCAAAGCCCTTAACTGTGTGGATTACAACAAACTGTGGAAAATTCTGAAAGAGATGAGAATATCTGACCACCTGACCTGCCTCTTGAGAAATCTGAATGCAGGTCAAGAAGCAACAGTTATAACTTGACATGGAACAACAGACTGGTTCCAAGTTGGGAAAGGAGTATGTCAAGGCTGTATATTATCACCCTGCTTATTTAACCTATATGCAGAGTACATCTTGAGAAATGCTGGACTGGATGAAACACAAGCTGGAATCAAGATTGCCGGGAGAAATATCAATAACCTTAGATATGCATATGACACCACACTTATGGCAGAAAGCAAAGAAGAACTAAAGAGCCTCTTGATGAAAGTGAAAGAGGAAAGTGAAAAAGTTGGCTTAAAACTCAACATTCAGAAAACTAAGATGGCATCTGGTCCCATCAATTCATGGCCAATAGATGGGGAACCAATGGACACAGTGACAGACTTTATTTTGGGGGGGCTCCAAAATCACTGTAGATGGTGACTGCAGCCATGAAATTCAAAGACTCTTGCTCCTTGGAAGAAAAGCTATGACCAATCTAGACAGCATATTAAAAAGCAGAGACCATCTATCAAAGCGATGGCTTTTCCAGTAGTCATGTATGGATGTGAGAGTTGGACTGTAAAGAAAGCTGAGGGCCGAAGAATTGATGCTTTTGAACTGTGGTGTTGGAGAAGACTCTTGAGAGTCCCTTGGACTGCAAGGAGATCCAACCAGTCCATCCTAAAGAAATCAGTCCTGAATATTCATTGGAAGGACTGATGCTAAAGCTGAAACTCCAGCACTTTGGCCACCTGATGCAAAGAGCTGACTCATTTGAAAAGACCCTGATGCTGGGAAAGATGGAAGGTGGGAGGAGAAGGGATGACAGGGGATGAGATGGTTGGATGGCATCACTGACTCAATGGACATGAGTTTGAGTAACCTCTAGGAGTTGATGATGGACAGGGAAGCCGGGCGTGCATGGGGTCACAAAGAGTCGGACACAACTGAGAGACTGAACTGAACTGACACATTAGTAACATCTTCAGCTAAGGCAGTCATGGCCTTAGGAGTCTGTTTTTGGTTCCACGTGGAAAGACTTTGGGTCACACCTTTACGTGCCCTGGGCAAATTGCCAGTGGATGAGGTGGGCTAGAAAGAGTCTTGGGATACCTGGGCTCAAGTCCTAACTGTGCTGCTCCCTTGGAAAGTCCCTTGGAAGTCACCCTCAGTGTCCACACAAATCTATGCTACTGCATTTACACATTATTACATTGTAATTATATATGGTTTCTGCAGTCTCTTTCCTATACTATGAGTTCCCTGAGGAGAAGACAGCGTCTATGTCATCTTTGTTTTCCCATTCATTATCTTGTTGTCATACCTTGTGCATAGTAAACTCTTAGTAGTAGTAATAATGGTATAGTAATGATGATGGTAAAAGTTCTTCATTTACAGAGAGTTAACTGTGTGCCAAGCACTGTTTTATGTGCTTTTCTTGTAACTCATTTAAACCTTGTAACAAGGCTATTAATTAAACAGTATTGTTATCTCTGCAGGTGAGAAATATGAAGCACAGAGAGGTTAAATAACTCACCCAAAGTCACACAGTAAGTGGCAGAGCCAGTTTAAGTTCCTCTGTTCACAGTTCATGGTATAAACCATTTGTACAACATGACTTGTTTGAAGAATGGAACAAACTGAAATGATGACCTCCAAGGTCCCTTAGCTCTGATTTCCCATGAGTCTCAAAGATGCCTCTCAGTAGATACAAAAAGGGGCACCTGCTCTGGTGTGGCAGTGTATACCGGGAAAGCAGGCCCACACTGGTACATGGCAGGTTCTATGCAGTGTAGGAGCTTGAAAGCCGACTGTGGCACTTATCGCACTTATGGCCTGAGATAGTTATTTAACCTCCTTGAATATCAGTTTCCTCACAGGGCAAAAGGACAATATTAGCTACATTGTAGCACTGTTGAAAGAATAAATTAAAAATACCAAAAACAAAACCCCAAAGAAAGTATCTTATGGAAAGTGCTTAGCACAGAGGATGCTGTTTACAGAAAACTGTGGAGTTTGGAATGTAATTGTTAGAGTTGGATATGCTTTAGAACAGAGCTTGGTGGGAGATTCAGGTGGGTCAGCTTCTCAAAAATTCGTATGCTGCTGCTGCTGCTAAGTCACTTCAGTCATGTCCGACTCTGTGCGACCCCAGAGACGGCAGCCCACCAGGGTCCCCTGTCCCTGGGATTCTCCAGGCAAGAACACTGGTGTGGGTTGCCATTTCCTTCTCCAGTCAAAGATTAGTATGAGAGATCATAAAAAATTAAGTGAATTCAAGGGTGGTCTGCTTTCTGGATGTATGGACATTGGATGGAAATCCAGCAGGTTGCCTCGGTGTGGTGTGTGTATGTGTGGAGTAGGTAGGGAGTCTTGGGGTCGATTGCTGGGAATGGGGTGGGAACATAACTTAGACTGAGCAGAGACCAGGGAGTGAGAAAACATATTCAAATTCCGGCTCTGCCACTACCCTCCTGTATGATGGAACAGGTTTGGAAAGTCACCAATCAGTTTTGGATTTTCAGCTCCCCAGTTCCAAGATGAGGGGGTGGAATTTGAAGATCTCCATAATCTTAGTAAATACCACCAGTCTAGAAATTCCCAAGCCGAGTTCCTCAAATGAATGAAAATTCCTCTGGTATCCATTTGTACTGAAAGAGCAGCTGTTTTATCTTCCCACTGGCATTGCTATGTATTTGAACAGGATACAAAGAAGAATATGGGCATTTTAAGCCTTTTGATACACATTTCCTTTTGTTTTCTAGAAAGCTGGTATCAAAACAAATTCACCATGAGATAAACTTTCATATATTCCTACTTTAAGAGCAAATAGGAGGGGTCCCTGAGGTAGTTAGGGGTTTGAAGGGCCGGGGAAGCTATGCAAAGTGTCCAGGTGGAGATCTGTCGAACAAGTTGGACTGAGCCAAACGAAAAGGGAATGTCTGTTCCTGACAGAGGGGACAGCATGTGAGAAGGCCCAGAGGCATGGCAACCTGAGAACAGAAATAACTTCCATGTGGTTAGAATCTTGAGAGAAGGTGAGTAACACATGGAGCAATATGGTAAGATTTGTATTTTAGTAAAGTCACTTTGGCTTCAGTGTAGAGGACTGATTGGGCATAAGACTACAGACACAGTGACAAGTTAGGGGGCTGCTGCAGTCCCCCAGGTGAGCAATATAGCAGTTGCCAAGACTGGGACAGTGACAGTGAGAATGGAAAACAGGCTGAAGGGACATTAAAGAGGCAGGAAGGACGGGACACAATTATTGCTTGGATAGTAGGAGGATGGGAGAGACGAAAGCTTTAAGAGTGATTTTCAGGTTCCTCACTGACCTGGGACGAACGGAGAGCCTGGGCATTGCCATCTGATTTGGGGACAGGGAAATGGTGTGTTTAGTTTGGAACATGCTGAATGTGAGGTTTCTGCGGTACCCATCTGAGTGGAGGTGGCCTGTAAATATTGGGATCCACGGAAGAGAGGTCTGGCCTTCATGCAACTGCTGGAACCTGAGGTCTTGGAGAGGATTCAGTCACCAAGTCACCCCTCACCAAGGAACAGAGGGATGCCTAAGAGAGAACCCCAAGGCACACCAACTCCTAAGGGATTTGTAAGGGAGGAGGAGCCTGCAGTGTGACTGCGAAGGAGTAGCCAGAGAAATGGGAATAAAACCTGGAGTGCCTGTTGTCATGGAAGTCAAGGGAGAAGAATTTTCCAAGGACAGTGGCTGGCAGAATCTGATTTAGATAGGTAGACCCTCACACGTTTCAAGGTCATCTCATTTATTTTTCCAATCGAATTGTCAAAGTTGGGACTTGCATCACAGTTTTCAAAGAGAAAACTGAAGAACAGAGAAAGTAGGCAAATTTCCCAAGGTCATCCAGCAAGCCAGTGGCAGACTAAATTTGATCCCAGGCCTTGATAGGCAGTGTGTGGGCCAAGCAGGAGAGGCTCGCATACAGAATTTTAATGTGAGCTCCTGGAGTAGGTGATAGAAGTAATTAGTGGTCATCAATCACCATGTACCCAGCGTGTGCTTGGCAGTGCTCTAGGCCTCGCCTGCACTGTCTCTTAGCCTCACTACCACAAGGAGAGGTAGTGATTTTGCTCCTAGTGCAAAGGCGCCTAGGGACCAGAAGCGAAGTGACTTATGCGAGATCACACACTGTGGCAGGTGGCAGGGCCGGGCTGGGAACCCAGGTCTTCCTTATTCCCAGTAATGATCGCAGCGGTTCTTTCCCGAGGAGCAAGCGCCCCCGGGACCCCAGCCCATCCCTCGCCCCCGCGCGCATGCCTGGCCGCTGAGGCGTGAGAGCGGACGCCCCGGGCCCTCGCTCCTGCGGTCCTTGCACAACCTGCCCGGATAAATGCTGCGTCTCTGGGCAATTATCGCCCTCCTGCCGCCGCCAGGACTGGCCCGGCAGGAGGCCAAAGGCGAAGGGACTCGCAGCCACCCAAGGAGAGCGGTACCCAGCGGTAGGGCCAGCCACCCTCTCTGCGCGCCGCGCGATTGCACAACACCGCCCGGCCGCGGGGACCCGAAGGCGGGGAGGCGCGGTGATGTCACGTGGAGCAGCCCCGAAGCCAAGGCTCTCGCCCCTCGCCTCCCTTTCCCCACTGGGGCGGTCTGTACACTGCCAGGCAGCCTCCTGAAAGGCATTCTTTTCCTTCTTTTATCTTCATTTCCTCCCTCTTTTCCTTATCATCCCTGTCATTCCTCCTGCCTTCCTTTTACTTTTCCTCTCCGCCTTCTTTCCTCCCTCCTTCCCTGCTCCTTCTCCTTCCCTCCCTCTCTCCCTTCCTTTCCTTTCCTTCTTCCCTGCTTCTACTTGCTCCCCTTTTCATTTCTTCACTTTTGAAAATAATTTTTAATCTCTTCCTATGTTGAAAGCACATAATATAAATTTACCATCATAACCATGTTTAAGTGTACAGTCAGTAGTGCTGAGGACTTTCACATTGTGCAACCAATCTCCAGAATGAGTTCACCTTGCAAAACTGAAACTCTAGATCCGTTGTAACGTCTCCCCATTCCCCCATCTCCCAGATCCTGGTCATCACATTCTTCATTTCTTCCTTTTGTCTTTGTGTGCCCTTCTTTCTTTTCCCTTCTCTCTCTTTTTTCTTCCCCCTCCTCTTTCCATCATTTCTCTCTTTCTTTCCTTAAAAACTTGGATGGCCCTGCTGCACCCTTGCCAGCCCTCTACATTCTCTGCCAGGGGCTGGGCTGAGAGCCCTGTCAGCGAGGCTGTTAGAGGGCTGGTGACTCATCATTCCTCCCCCGTGTGTCAGGGCCAGTGGGCGGCCCCTGGAAGCCTCACCTGGCTTTATGATGGTAGGCAAACATGTCCAGCAAGGAACTTTTGCCAGGAAGAGTTAATTAGAGAGAGGCCCTGACTCCAGGGTCAGGCTGGGAGCCCCCCTCTCCTCTGGGCCTTCCCCCAACCCTGGGGCTCCCCTTCTAGACAGTGCAAGCCAGCCATGATGATGGTGATGGTGGTGATAAGTTGGACTGACAAAAAGTTTACAAAGCAATTCCATAGACATGATCTCATTCATGTTCTCATAACAATCCTGGGAGGTAAGCCTTACTATTCCATTTTCACAGGTGAGGAAACTGAGCCTCAGAAAACTGAAGGGGTTTGCATATGGCTGTGGAGCTGGTAAGTGACAGTACTGGTACTTAGTATCAAAAAGACAGGAAAAAACGGGACAGGTCAGAGTTTAAAATATCTTTTAAAAAATTCATTGCTTCCTCTTCTGTGTTCATGTAGCACCTTGTTTAGACCTCTTGAGGCAGACCCCACCTTATGGGTTTCTTCAACACCTGAGCGGTAAGGGGCAGATACTGAAGGAGTGAGTGGTGGAGGTATTTGATGGTATGCATGGCAAGTGTGAAAGACGTGATATCTAGACAGCTAAGAGACTTTTAAAAGTGAAATAGAGTTGCCATTCAGCTGTCCCTGGGTTATCTGGAACTGTGGCTCTCCATCCAGGGAACATACTGAGAGAATAGAGAACTTCTAAGTGCGGATGGAGTTGCAATTTTCCCGCCTTTTCTGGGTGGAACCTCTGGATAGTTCACATTTTTTGAGTATGTTCCATTTCAATCTTTTTGTCGTTTGGTGTGAAAATAATTTTGTGTTATGAGTAATTGTGGTAGATTATTAATGTTCACCAATATCCACTTCTCCCCTGTGTCATGCAATCTCCAATCTTCTTGAAAGTGTGGTCATGTGACTACTTTTGGCCAATAAATGTGATTGGAAGTGGTGTTCATCACCTGTGGAATGGAATGTCGGGTTGCAGGTGCTTGACTCTTTAGTCCTCTCTTCTCCCGCTGCATTGACTAAGGAGGTCGCATTCCAGGACATTGGAATTTTATTGGCCTGGGTTCATATCAAGTGTTATGCATGCACAGAGCAAGTGAGAAATAAACCTCAGTGATATTAAGCTGCTCAGATTTGAGCAATTTTGTTACTATAGCTTAATCTAACCTATTCTGACCAATACAGCCATCGATAGAACAATCAATATAACACAGTGAATGCTTAGTCAATTTTTTAACCATAACTTTCAACTTTTGAAACAAGATTTATTTACTTAAAAAAATAGATTTACAGCTGCACAATCTAATAGAAAATATAAGCTTGATTTCCATGTCTTCCTTATATATATCTTATCACATATATTTTTAAATGTTTTTAAGAGCTTCATTGAGATGTAATTGAAATATGATAAACTCCACGTATTTAAAGTATATAGTTTGATAAGTACTGACATTAGGTATGTACCTGTGAAATCATTACTGCAGTCATGTTGTGAATATGTCCCTTTCCACAAAAGTTTTCTTGTGTCTTTCTCTGTCCTATCTCTTCCCACCAAGCCCACCACTGAACTGCTTTTGTCACTATAGCTTAATTTGTATTTCTTAGAGTTTTAAATGGTATCATACAGTATGTGCTCATTTTTGTCTGTCTCCTTATGACTTAGTATAATCCTTTTGAGATTTTTCCACATTGTCAATAACTCATTCTTTTTATGTTGCTGAATACTATTTCATTGTATAGATAGACCACAATTTGTTTATACATCTTCTATTGATAGACATTGGTTATTTCCAGTTTGGGGATATTTAGAGTAAAATTATTGTGAACATCTATGTACAAGTCTTTGTATGGGCATGTGCTTCCATTTTTCTTGAAATACCTGGGAAAGGAATGTCTGGATCATATGGTAGCTTGTGTATGTTGAACATTCTAAGAAACTGTCAGACTGTTTTCCAAAGTGATTATAGCATACATTCCCACCAGTGGTATATGGAGAGTTCTGGTTTTTCCAGATCCTTGCCAACACTTAGTATGATTAGTTCTTTGGTCTTTTTGTTTGTCTTTTTTCTTTTGAACTTTTTATTCTGTATTGGGATATAGCTAATTGACAACGTTGTGATAGTTTCAGGTGAACAGCAAAGGGACTCAGCTATATATACACATGTATTCATTCTCTGCAAACCTCCCTCCCATCCAGGCTGCCACATAAGTCCTTTGGTCTTTTTAACCTTAATCACTTTAATAGATGTGCAGTATAGTATTCATTGTCGAAGAAGGCAATGACACCCCACTCCAGTACTTGTGCCTGGAGAATTCCAGGGACGAGGGAGCCTGGTGGGCTGCTGTCTATGGGGTCGCACAGAGTCGGACACGACTGAAGCAACCTACAGCAGCAGCATAGTTCATTGTGGTTTTTAAACTTGGGATAAAATACACAAAAACATAAAATTAACCATTTTAAAGTGTGCAATCCAGTGGTATTTAGTATATTCATAATATTATAAATCATTGAGTTACAGAATATTTTCATTACCCCCAAAGGAAACTCCATATTCACTGAGTCACTCTCCAATCCCCTCTCCCCCAGCCCTAGGCAGCTACTAATCTGTTTATTGTCTCTGTACATTTGTTTATTCTGGATATTTCATTATGGAATATGAAATAAATGGTGGAAAAATACAACATGTAGTTCTTTATGACTGGTTTCTTCCATTTAGCTTGGTTTTGAGGTTCATCATGTTGCAGCATGTATTAGAACTTGATTCCTTTCTGTGTCTGAATAATATTCCATTGCATGTATATACTACATTTGTTTATCCATTCATTAGTTGATGGACATTTGGGATTTTTCTACTTTTGGGGTATTGTGAATAGTGGCTATGAGCATTTGTGTATAGCTTTTAAAAATTGTTAAATTTTATTGTGATAACATTTAACATGAGATCTACCTTTTAACAATTTTTAAAAATTACTTATTTATTTTTGACTGTGCTGGGTTTGTTGCTGTATGTGGGTTTTCTCTAGTTGCAGTGAGTGGAGGCTGCTCTCTAGTTGCAGTGTGTGACCTTTAATAAATTTTTAGTGTATAATACCTTATTGTTGACAATAGATACTGTGTATAGGTTGACTTAACATGAGATCTGCCTTTCTAACACATTTAAAAAAATATATATTTATCTAACTGCCAGGTATCAGGTGTGGCACGTGGGCTCTGTAGTTGTGGCAGTGGAACTCTCAGCTGGAGCATGTGGGATCAAGTTCCCTGACCAGATGTCACAACCAGGCTCCCTGAACTGGGAGCTCACAGTCTTAACCACTGGACTACCAGGGAAGTCCTCTAACAAATTTTTAAGTGTATAATAAACACATTTATTGTTGACTAGAGGTGGGTTTTAGAGAAGGCAGAGGAACCAGAGATCAAATTGCCAACATCTGCTGGATCATGGAAAAAGCCAGAGAGTTCCAGAAAAACATCTACTTCTGCTCTATTGACTATGCCAAAGCCTTTGACTGTGTGGATCACAATAAACTGTGAAAAATTCTGAGAGAGATGGGAATACCAGACCACCTGACCTGCCTCTTGAGAAATCTGTATGCAGATCANAAAGTTATGACCAACCTAGATAGTATATTCAAAAGCAGAGACATTACTTTGCTGACTAAGGTCCATCTAGTCAAGGCTATGGTTTTTCCTGTGGTCATGTATGGATGTGAGAGTTGGACTGTGAAGAAGACTGAGCGCTGAAGAATTGATGCTTTTGAACTGTGGTGTTGGAGAAGACTCTTGAGAGTCCCTTGGACTGCAAGGAGATCCAACCAGTCCATTCTGAAGGAGATCAGCCCTGGGATTTCTTTGGAAGGAATGATGCTAAAACTGAAGCTCCAGTACTTTGGGCACCTTATGCGAAGAGTTGACTCATTGGAAAAGACCCTGATGCTGGGAGGGATTGGGGGCAGGAGGAGAAGGGAACGACCGAGGATGAGATGGCTGGATGGCATCACGGACTCAATGGACGTGAGTCTTGGTGAACTCTGGGAGTTGGTGATGGACAGGGAGGCCCGGCGTGCTGCGATTCATGGGGTCGCAAAGAGTCGGACACGACTGAGCGACTGAGCGACTGAACTGAACTAAGTGGCATCTCATTGTTTTGCCTTTGTTTTTGAAAGACAGTTTCCCTGCGTGTAGAATTCTGGATTGCCTGTGTTTTCTTTCAGATGTTAAAAGATTTTGCTGTGCTGTCTTCTAGCTTGTATTGCTTTCAACAACAATTTTGCTGTTATCTTTTTTTTTTCCCACTGTATATAATAGGTATCATTATCAGAGTACTTTGAAGATTTTCTCTTTGTCTTGAACAGTTGGATTATGATATACCTTTATGTAGTTTTCATGTTTGTTCTATTTGGAATTTATTTGGCCTCATGGGTCTGTATATTTAGTTTTCAGTACAAATGATTGGAAAGTTTTGGGCCATTGTTTTTAAAACAGATGTATTGAGATAGAATTTGTGTAACATATAATTAAGCCATTTAAAGTGTACAGATAAATGTGTGTTATTATGTATGTGTTTGATGCACATCCATCACTATAAGCAGTTTTGGAGCATTTTCATTATCCCAACGAGAAGCCCTGTTCTTTAGCTGTCTGCTTCCAAACTCCCTGGGCCCCCTCACAGCTAATCTGGTTTTTATCCTTGTGGGTTTACTTATTTTAGATATTTCATATAAATAGAATCATATAATATGTAGTCCTTGGCCATTATTTCTTTAAATGTTTTTTCTTGTCCCTTACTCTTTCTTTCTCCTTCAAGTACTCTCGTTTGTTTTAAACTTATATTTCAGTATAATTAGTTTCTGTTGTAATCCTCTATAGTATTTTATGTTATGCACTTAAATACATCATTCTAAGATGTCTGTTGGCTCTGCTAGACTGCTAGAGAGGTCCTTGGCACAAAAATGTTGAATAAAGTGTTTTTATTCTGGATAGCATTATACATGAGTGTTTTAACTTTGGTTTTTCAAAGAAAGCTATTCCTCAGGATATTAATAGTTGCTGCAATGAGGTATTCTTTGCACAAATAAACTTGGGAAACACTGGGTGAAACAACATTTGGTATATTTTTCTACTGGATTTCTCAGAGCCTTTTATTTGATAAAATGCTATGGGTGTATATGTGTCCTCGTCCTGAATTCCCCTCCGACCTCCCTCCTCATCCCATCCCTCTGGGTTGTCCCTATGCACTGGCTTTGAGTGCCCAGCTTCATGCATTGAACTTGCACTGGTTGTCTGTTTCACATATGGTAATAAACATGTTTCAGTGCTATTCTCTCAAATCATCCCACCCTTGCCTTCTCCCACAGAGTGGGACTGACCTTTTAAGGGGAAGGTTCTTTGGGCTCCATCTTGCCTATACTACTCTGTGTGTGAGATGACTTAGTTCTCCCACAACTTTCTCCATTTGAACTGCTGTAAGCTTACAGGCCTATGATACTTCAATCTTCAGTTTAAATACCTTGAGATTAGGCCTCTCTCTTCTTCTCATTAACTATTATAATTAAAATACCACTGCCTACTTCCACTTCCCTCAAAAAGTGCACACATGGGCATTGCAGTGGTTAATTTTACATGTCAACCTGACTGGCCATAGGGTACCCAGATATTTGGGCAAACATTATTCTGGTATTTCTGTGCTGGTGTTTTTGTAAGAGAGAAACATTTGAATGGATAAACTGAGTAGAGAAGATTGCCCTTCCTAATGTGGTTGGACCTCATCCACTCAGGTGAAGGCTTGCCTAGAATAAAAAGGCTGACCCTTTCCTGAGCAGGAGAGAATTCTTCCTGCCTGACTGCCTTTGAACTGGAACATTGGCTTTTTTTTTTTTTTTTCTCCTGAATCTCAAACCTGTCAGCCTTTAAACCAGAGCCACACCATCAGCTCTCTTGGTTCTTAGGCCTTTGGACTTGGACCAGAACTGAAGCACTTGGCTCTGCTTTGTCTCCAGCTTGGTGCCTCACCCTGTAGATCTCTGGAGAACCCTGCCTGATACAAACACTGACATCATTTGGCAGTAGGCAGGGATAGCTATAATTTTTTGTAATAAGTATGTCCCATGCAATAGCTGGGAGACATTATACTGAGAAGTCATTTGTCTGAAATTCAGGTTTATCTGTGAGTCTTGGGTTTCATCTAGTAACCCTGCCTCCAGATGAAACTGCCCGCTGCAGCACTGCACGACCCAGGAGCAAAGTGACAGACCATGGACTTGTGCTCCAAATCTCCATTGCATTGAACCACCAGGGAGAAAAGTTGACCCTGAGGATCTGGTTTCAGGGCAGGTGGCCCCTCCCCAGGAGTCTTCACAGAGAACTCCAGTGCTGGCCACTTAAGAGAATAGTCCCCCCCAGGGGCTCGCTTTGTGGTTTCTGCCCCACTTGCTGGCACCGAAGAGAATTGTTGCCCGCTGTGTCAAATATGCCTTTCCCTAGGAGACCCTCAAGACTAATCCTGAGATGCCTGGAACACCGTTTAACCTCAGTCATCTTCAGAAACCCAAGCTCCTCAGGGCGATGGGACTCTAATCCCCATGGAACTCTGAACAGTCTCTAATCTGACTCAATTTCCCACCTCTTCTGGTATGCCCAGACCCTTCCTCTGTGGGTCTGGGAACTCATGGAGTCAGTTACACTCTCCAATATCCTCAACTTCTTCTTTTTTTTTTTTTTTTGACTGTTCACTTCTGTTTCTGTATCAAATGAAAGCTGAGTGTGTACTTATGATTGTCTTCTCAACCCTTTCAAGTGGAGGGTGTTTTTCCTCTTAGATACTGGGTACTGAAGAAGGAGGAGGCAATGGCACCCCACTCCAGTACTCTTGCCTGGAAAATCCCATGGATGGAAGAGCCTGGTAGGTTGCAGTCCATGGGGTTGCTTAGAGTCAGACATGACTGAGTGACTTCACTTTCACGTATTGGAGAAGGACATGGCAACCCACTCCAGTGTTCTTGCCTGGAGAATCCCAGGGATGGGGAGCCTGGTGGTCTGCTGTCTATGGGGTCTCACAGAGTTGGACACGGCTGAAGTGACTTAGCAGCAGCAGAGGGCCCCAGGTGAAGTAGGTGGGATAGGTGAGGTAAGTGTGGTAGACTAGGTGGGGCCACCTTGATTTATGTTGTCGATTCTAAATCCAATTCTTCTCCCTTTTATTTAAAACTCCACTCCCTTGAAGTTCGCATGAACCCACTCTTTATCCCCATTCACTAGTGTCTTTAGCAATGGCATGCTGTCTTCCTCTCTATCTTTTTTCCTGACATCGTTCCTGGTGACTTCCACATCCATGTGGATGAGCCATCTAACATGCTGGCCTCTTGGTTTCATGCCTTTCTTTGATTTTTTTCCCCTTTGTTCTGTCCCACCCTAGTCACTCATTCCTTTGTCACACTCATGACTATATCATCACCCGGAGCCTAGACATCCTGCTCTCTGACCACCACCTCCTCTCATTCCAGCTCCCAGAGGGTAATGTTTCTACACTGTCTCATCAAGACTTCTAATGCACTCCCCCTCCCACTTTTTCACATCTGTCATTTTCCTTAAGTTCTCTGTCTTCCTTAACCAGCAAGTATTTCTGCATTTGTTGCCATAACTAATCTTTTCAGTTCAGTTTAGTTGCTCAGTCATGTCCAACTCTTTACAATCTCATGAACCGCAGCATGCCAGGCCTCCCTGTCCATCACCAACTCCCGGAGTTTACCCAAACTCATGTCCATTAAGTTGGTGATGCCATCTAACCATCTCATCCTCTGTCGTCCCCTTCTCCTCCTGCCTTCAATCTTTCCCAGCATCAGGGTCTTTTTCAATGAGTCAGCTCTTCACATGAGGTGGCCAAAATATTGGAGTTTCAGCTTCAGCATCAGTCCTTCCAATGAACACCCAGGACTGATTTCCTTTAGAATGGACTGGTTGGATCTCCTTGCAGTCCAAGGGACTCTCAAGAGTCTTCTCCAACACCACAGTTCAAAAACATAAATTCTTCGCTGCTCAGCTTTCTTTATAGTCCAACTCTCACATCCATACATGACCACTGGTAAAACCATAGCCTTGACCAGATGGATCTTTGTTGACAAATCTTTTCAAACACTCCTAATTCCCTTATCACACTTCTCTTCATTCTTATTTGCTCTCGTTAAAGCCTACATCTCTTCCTACTACATGCTGGAACTCAAGCATAAGAGAAAACACCCACCCAAGCCAACTGGCCTCACTTTAAATTCATGACAACAAATCTCAAGTGATCGTTCAATCCTGTTCAGCAATCCTACCACCCTTCTCTAGGTGTTCACTTCCCATCCCCAAAGACAGTTTTTTCACATCCTTACCTCCTCCTTGGTAGGAGCCATCCATTCCATACCCCTCTTCCATCTTTGTCTGATCACCTCATCTCCTATTTCATCAATAAAATAAGAAGCAGGTACAAAGGAACACCCTTATCCTTCCACCACACCTCTTATCCATCTGAATTTGTGTTTCTCTTTCCCTCCTGCCTTCATATTGCATAGTTGAAGTTTCCTTACTTGTACTTGTGAGCTGAATCCTCTGGCCTCTAGTTTTTTTCAATTCTCCCATCTCTGCTGCATCCCCAGTTTCTTTCTCTCCACTCAGCATTTCCAACAAAATTCATACCTGTTCCATCATTTCCACTCTCTGCAGAGCTGTTCCTTTACCCCATCTTCCTTCAGCTGAAGGCCCGTTTCCCTGCTGTCCTTCACAGCAGCCGTTCCCATGGACTTGTCTCCTGTCTCTTCTTCCTCACTTCTGTTTTCTGCTCAGCCCTCTGTAGTGGGCTTGTCTTCTCTCCAGTCCACTGTTTTTGATGAGGTCACCAATAACCTCCAGCGGTCACTTCTCTGTCTTCACTTGATCTTTCAACAGCACTTGGTGCAGTAGGCCACTACTTTCTTGAACTACTTTCTTTACTTGGTTACTGGAATATTGTATGCTTTTGGGTGCCCCTCTGTGGTCTGCTTAGCTGGTAAGCTCATCTGCTGCTTGGCTTCCAAGTGTCAGAGTGCTCAGAGTTTTGGCCATCGTCCTCTTCTCCAGCTACTACTTCTCCGTTGGTGATCTCCTCTGGCTCAGACTTTGAAAACATCTGTGCAGCCATGTCTCCCCAGACTCTATCTCTAGCTCTGTCTGCCTCTTGGAACGTCACTCAGAAGCATCCAGCCTCGTATTGAGTACCTCCACTTGGATGTTTAATAGGTGTCTCTATCCTGACTTGTCCCAAATCGAACTCTTGGCTTGATACTCTGACGTGTATCTGTATGACCAAAACTGAGTCATTGAATAATGGTCCCATTGGAAACCAAAAATCATTGATGTGACCCGAAAGGGGTAAATGAGTGAATGAACACACATAGAAACAACTTCAAGGTTTTCAGTCTCAGCCAGACTCTTAGTGCCACTTGTTAATCTTTGTACCCACTCCCCCCCAACTTCTTTCAATTTTTACTCATATCCCATTTTTAGTTTCCCATCTTCTCTGTGTGGTCCACCTCATGGAGAAATTGAGACCATTGAGTGTGATCGTTCCTGTCTTCCTAAGTTCCTGTTTTCACATCCAGCACTGCTCCCTTTATCTCATTCTCAGAGTATCCTTCCTTCCTTTTCAAGCTAATGTGTCCACCTATGTTCTGGACCTCTTCTTTTCTAACTCTCTCTACGACCTTGTTCCAACAATGATCTCCTTTCTCTCCTGTATCTGCCTTTCAGCTGGTTTACGAATCTTACCAAATTTCTTCAAAGAGTGGTCTAAAATCACTGTTTCTACTTCTTTACTGCCTACTTACCCTGTCTACTGCCCCTGCTCTAAGTTTCCCTAAGGATACCAAGAGCCCCTAGTAGCCAAACCCATTAGAAACTTTTCAGTTCTTATCTGATTCAACCTGTTCACTGCACTGGACAGTTGAGGAGCCTCTCCTTTTGGTACTATTCCTTTGGCACATACAACACTGAATTTTCCTGCTTCTCTTACTTGTCTGCTTTGTGGGCTCCTCCTGTGTCCTTTCCTTAAATTTTTTGTTCTTCAGGATCTGTTCTTGTCTTGTAGCTCTCGTCACTCTACAGACTTTCTTTGGGCAAACTCACTCACTCCTGTGGTTTTAGCTACTGTCATATGCTGAGGAGGCACTGGAGTACATTGGTAATCCTGTGAAGTCAGCTGTGGCAGCAGTTGTGGCATCATTCCATTTCAAAGATGATACAGTTGAGGCTTAGAGAAGGGAAGAAGGAAGGCAGGAGGTTAGCAGCAGAGCCGGGTCACAGGTCCTTTCCCCCACACCAGTTGTCTCCCTAGGCAGGACATTCCTGGCTTTTCCAAGCACTGTAAGCAGAGGGCAGCCAGGGGCTTAGTCGTGCACACAGAGTGAGACTCCCGGGGTCCTTCTAGCACAGTCCTGACCAATCTTCCTGCGTGCTTGGTTTCCAAGCCCCTAGTTCCGCTGCTACCCTGACAGCACCTCTGCAAGACAGCAGCCCTCAACCTGCGCTGGTTTTTGGCTCTCCCTTTGTTCTGATCTTGGAAATACCCTTACTTTCCCGTGACACTTCCTATACATTTCAAATGACTAAAGCAAACACTACCCGGCATTTCTGGATGTTTTGTAGCAGGGAGCTTTGAGAATATTTAGTCTCCATCTTTGCCAGTAGCCCCTCTTCCCAGGCTTAGTCTTCATCTCCTCTACTGCTCCTGTTCCATCTTGGTGTAGTTTCTCCACAGTGAAGGGCAGTTGTGCAGAGAAACCTAAAGGGTTGCCTCTCTTGACCCTAAGGTTGCTGCTGAAGCCATTATGGAAAGATTCAGTCTTGGGGCTGATAATTTATAGTTGGGGCTTTCCGAACCTGGGAGGGGGCTGGGCACTATCCTGGGAGAGGGTGTGGGCAGGCCCTGGGAGGAGGGCCTCACCCCGGCTGGGTCCTCTCTCTAAGACTGTTCCAGGCCTTCGGCTCTTTACTGGCTACACGCTCAAGCCCACTCCCCTTGGCCTGGCCTTAAGACTGTTGCCACCTGGCCCCAGTGACTCTCTAGCCTCACCTCCTGCTTCGACTGAACGTGTGGTCTGCCTGCTGTTCCTGAAACACAGCCTATATTTCCTGCCTCCAGACTCTGCCTCTTGCTGTCTCCTCAGCCCAGATTCCTTTTCCCTAATGTCTTGCCCCCAGGTCTTCTCTGTATCTTCGGTATCATCACCCAGGAAGGTGAGGGCACTCTTTATCTCCCTTGCTCCTCACAGCCCATCTCTGAGCCTTCCTGTGGCCCTGTTGACCCTACTTAACTGTGGCTGGAGTCTGCATCTATATGGTCATGGGCAACTCTGAACTTGATGGAAGGTGTCCCTTGCGACTGCCCTCCATTTTCTCATCCAACACTGGGGCTCAGGGCTCAGAGGCAAAGGAGGGAACACAGCTTTGCTCTGAATGGAGGAAAACTTAAGGCTTTCATGTTCTGGGTCCTGGGTGGAGACAAGATGACCTGTCCTGAAAGACCCTTCAGCCACTGTCACTCCATGGCCCAGACCACACTGCTCTTTTAACCAGCAGCATCTCTGACAGCACCTCTGAATCGAGGAGCAAATGATCGAGAGGTCCGTTGATGGTGGAGGAATTCTTAAGAGAAATTTTGAGTATGCAGAGTTTTTGCCTTATATGCTGGCTTTACCCCCAACTCCCATATCAGGGGTCTCCACCTTAGCGCCAGCACCTGGTATGGGATTTGGAAATAAATGGTTCTTGCATAAATGAATGAATCCTCAAACACTGGAGTTAAGAGGAACTATAAGGCTCTTTAGATCCATGTTTTATGGAGAAATAAATAATAGTAATAACCTTTTATTGAGAGCTGACTCAGTGGTAGGATCCACGCTGAGTCCTTCACATATATTGATTTTATCCTTTCAGGAGTAATGTGAGCTGAAAGTTATCATCCCTACTCTTTTTTTTTTTTTTAAGGTTAATTTTTTTTTTTTTTTGTACAAGGAGCTAGCATTGTTTTGTCAGGTAGACGTCTTGGATAATCCATTCAACGAAGATCACTTAGTTCTACTTGGTGATGCCTATATCCTTCGTGGGCTGATGGAAATACTGGTGGCCCGTGTTAGGCTGTATTTCCCGATCAGTCAGTGTCAGTTTGAGCAGATGCAGTAAGAGTTAGAACTCTGGTGGTTTTTGTGGGTGGCTCCAGTAGAGCTGCTGATGACCTATATAACTTTCAGGGGTGCAATGAGGTGCATTTGCACAGCTGGTGACTTGCAGAACCAGTTGTGTCCAGAGGCCATGGGCAGACCCTAGGCTATACTGCTTCTCATTGCATGTGCAGGAAGTAGAGAGACCCAGAAAGACAGAAATGACCTGTGCCCCCAGCCCCTAGAGCGACTTTATCCAAGGCGCCTTCTTTCCTAGTCTTTCCAAGAGCCCTGCCTGCAAGGACATTATGAAGAGGAAAAAAGAATGTGAAGTGCATTCTAAGAAGCCCCTCTGTTCTCTTGCTGTGGAGGGCAGGAGCGTACACTCAAAGACTCAGCCAGGGAGAAAGACTTGATCTCCTGGGCAGGATCACTTCCCATGGCGACGCCTTCTTGAGTTGAAGCTCTGGTATGAAGTAAGACTAGTTTAAAGCAGTTAAAAGCAGCAATCCCCATTGTGTCGAGTGGTGACAGTATAATCCTCCTTAATGATTTCGTTCCCTCTCCAAACTCCCCTCCATTATGCATCCTTAAAATGTGACTTCAGATGCCTCTGTAGGTTTCTGTAAGTGCAGGGGGATTTGGTGAGAAGGGACGAGGTAAAGACCATCTCTGATACACTCAAACCACTCAGAGGTGCATCACGAGAAACCCTTTCCCCCACTTTTTTTTTTGACTAGAGCTATGTGTGTTAAAGTTTTCTTTTAAATGAAAATTTAAATTATATATAAAAAGTAGAGATATTAGTATGGAATATATTATACCTCCATATCCCTATTACCTAGCTTTTGAATATCAATATATGGCCAATCTTGCTTCATTTATATCCTGTCCACTCTTACCTGCCCCATGCTCCCACTGGATTGTTTTGAGAAAAAAAAAAAAAAAAATCCCAGATATGTTGGAATACATGTATCTTTTATCTCTAAAACATAAAAGATCTTTTAAAAATTATTTATAAAACCTATCACATTTAAAAGTTAAAAATGACTTAATATCAACATCCAGTCAGTTATCATATATATATAATGTATATATTTCAAATGTATAAATGTTCATAGGGCTTCCTGGGTGGCTCAGTGGTAAGGAATCAGCCTGCCAATGCAGGAGACACAGGCTGGATCCCAGGTCTGGGAAGATTCCATATGCCATGGGGCAACAAAGCCTGTGCACCGCGACTACGGAGCCTGAGCTCCAGAGCCCGTGAGGTGCAGCTGCTGAGCCCGCGTGCCGCAACTGCTGAAGCCGTGCATCCTAGAGCCTGTGCTCTCTAACAAGATAAGCCACCTCAGTGAGAAGCCTGTGCACCGCAACTAGACAAAAGCCCCTTCAGCAACGAACACCCAGCACAGCCAAAATAATAAATGAATATGTTCAGATAAATAGATATTCGAATCCAGAGATAGTCTGCACATTGAATTTGGTTGATATATCTCCTGAGGTTCTTCCAATAAATAGGGTCCCTTTCTTCCTCTATTTAAAAAAATGTATTTTGAAATTTAGCTGTTTGTCCTGTAGACCCTTCCATGTTTTGGATTTTGTGGATTACCTTCTGAGGGGATCATGTATTGGTCCCTAGAATGAAATCTAGAAGTGTTATCAGGCTCAGGTTTGATCTGGGGACAAGTTTAAAGTTTGTGCCACATACTTCTCGATGCCTCACATCAGGAGGCACATAATGTTTGGTTTTCTCTCTTCTTGGCTTATTAAGAAGATATGGATCAGCAGGTTGAGGTGGTTTTAGCCTAATCTGTTATAATGTTCCTTGTTGGGGTTTTGCTTAATGATTTTAGTAGTCACTGATGATTGCTGTTATTTAATCAGTGATTTCAAAATGGTGATATTCTAATTCTGATATTCACTATTTATTAGCTATAATTATTTCATAAAGAAGAACTTGATCTCATCAACTATTTGGTTATACTGAAGTACAATCCATAAAGGAAAGGCAAGATAAATGTTTGATTCTTTACCATTACCTATTTCTGGAATTATGAGTTTATTCTTCAGCATCCTCCAAAGTGATGTGCCACTTAGGTACTATTGTGTTTTAATTACCCTAAAACTTAGTGGCTTAAAACAACAACCATTCAGTTATGTCTCATTATTTTGGTCCAGGATTAGCTGATCGACTTGTCAGCTCCATACGGTACTGAGGTCACTTGGAGGCAGATTCAGCTCTTGGATGGGCTGGTCTGAAGGATGTGTGACACCTTACTAGGAATGACTGAAAGGCTGAGCTTTGCTGGAATTATCAACTAGGATACCTAAAAGTGACTTCTCTAAGATGGCAGTGATGCGGCTCCTTACATGGTGGCCTGTGACTTTCAGAGAGTGTTCCCAACAGAAGATTGAGAGTTTTTCCTAACCTAGTTTCAGAGGCACTTTTCTTAACCTAGTTTCAGAAGCTTCACTTCTGCCATATTCTGTAGTTACAAGTGAGTAAATACCAGGACCAGTCCAGGTCAAGAAGAGGGTACTGTACAAGCACATGAATACCATGAGACAGTTCATGAGACCCTCTTACAAATACAGGGAGTCCAGGGTCAGACACCCCTCCTCCCCCACCTAGTGTCTTTGAATGCACTTGACTCCTCCCCAGGAAGTCTGGCCATCCTCTTGATTTTGGTTAGCTGGCTGCAAGAGACACAGCCTTGCTCCAGGTGTCCATAGTCTCCCTCAAGGTAAAGAGAATATGGACAGCCTCAGCATGAATAGAGTCAGTAGTAAGTTACCAAGCTCCTGAGATATTAGTATGCCCATTGCCACCACAGCTAGTATCGTGTAGGCTCTGGCTTTAGATGAACACTTTCATCAGTAACACCTTGGAAAACTTGGCCCTGAATGCTTGAGGACTTGAGAAGTGGTCTGTTCTGGGAGCTTGGCCTTCCCTTGATAATGAAGAAGCTGTCAAGCAGGGCTTACAAGGAATTTTTTTTTCTTTGTATGTATTTTATTGAAGTATGTGTATGTATATATCTGCTTAGTCTCTCAGTTGTGTATAGTTGACTTACAATGTTCCAGGTGCACAGCAAAGTGATTCGTTATACATATACACATATATTGTTTTTGAAATTATTTTCCATTATAGGTTATTACAAGATATTGACTATAAAAAAAAAAAGATATTGACTATAGTTCCCTGTGCTAGGCAGTAAACCTTTGTTGCTTGTTGCATATCTATTTTTTGCATTAGAAATTAGCATTCTATTCATACTGAGTCAAACAAGTGAAAGCAAAATGTCATGAATTTTCTAGTGGGCAAAAATTCATAAGTTTTCTAAAATCACAGGAGTTTTGTGGGCAGGACTAAGAGTGCTGTGGCCATGCCTCCATAGAGATTGCTTTTAATGGTGTAAAATATTTCATCCCATGGATGCAACATGCATTACCAAACTGTTTCTCATTGTTGTAGTTGTCTGCACTTTCTGATGATTTATAAGTAATACTATATGTTTTTGTGCAAAAGCCTTATTATTCTATTAAATTCTTCCCTTAATTTCCAAGAATAGAATTATTTTTGGCTCTTGATGTATTTTATCAATTTGCTTTTCAAAGAAGTGAACATTTTATATTCTGACAGCAGTGTGTATGTCTATTGGCTCTTCTATACCCTCAACTGCATGGAGAATTATTTTTAAATGTTTTTTGTTAATTTAGTAAGTGTAAAACTAAAGTTAAGTTTTCTTTGAATATTTTCTTTTACTATTCTGTCCTAAATTGTCTGTTTTCCCTCTTTTGTCAGTATCATAAAGGATTAATTTGTTTAATTTATATCAATTTGGTATTAGTCACTTAAGTGAAATTTAGATTATTTTTATTAGTGCCTCCAGTAAAGTGTTCTCTAAAACATTAAAAAAGATCAAAACATTTAACTTCTACTCTTTTCAGAGATGAGCAGCAGCAACATATTTCTTCTTGTATTCTGTATCTACAGGAAATTCCCAAGTAGGATCAATACCTAATTATATTTAAAATAGCCAGAGAAAATGCAAACAAAACAAAACAAAAAAACCCTCCAGAACATTTAGCAGTAACTCCTTAAATGTGTAGAACAACCCAAAGTTGTAAATAGCTTTCACATTTATTATCTCATTTGTTTTTTATATTCAGTCCTGGAGGTAGACTGGGAAGAATTCACAGATGAGAACATCGAGACTCAGAAGTTAAGTGCATGGTGACCCAACTAGTTAATGGCAGATCTGAGTAGAATCCAGGCTTTCTGACTTCAAATGAATTTGTTCCTTCATTTGCTTAAAAAATCATTAGTCATCAGTTCAGTTCAGTTCAGTCACTCAGTCGTGTCTGACTCTTTGTGACCCCATGAATTGCAGCACGCCAGGCCTCCCTGTCCATCACCAACTCCTGGAGTTCACTCAAACTCATGTCCATCGAGTCGGTGATGCCATTCAGCCATCTCATCCTCTGTCGTCCCCTTCTTCTCCTGCCTCCCATCTCTCCCAGCATCAGAGTCTTTTCCAATGAGTCACCTCTTCGCATGAGGTGGCCAAAGTATTGGAGTTTCAGCTTTAGCATCAGTCCTTCCAATGAACACCCAGGACTGATCTCCTTTAGAATGGACTGGTTGGATCTCCTTGCAGTCCATTAGTCATCACTTACCATATTTCAGGAAATAAGCTAGGAGCTGGGGACGCAGCCATAAACAAGAACTCGCTCTCTTGGAATGTGTAGTCTACTAGGAGAGAAGAGCAATTGTCATAAATTAGGAAGCACAGGAAACCTAAACTACCCAGAGAATGGACATTCAGCCCAACCTGGAGGGACAGGAATTAAGGTAGACTTCCTAGAGGCGGTCAAGGTTAAAGTAAACCCTGAATAATGAGCTACCCAGGATATGAGGGATGGGGCAGGTTTGATTTAAAGGCCAAGGGAAGTAATGGATTTATCCAGAGGTGATGAACCTTGATGGGATGTGGGTGGTGAGAGAAAAGGATTCATTGAGGATGATGCCCAGATTTTTAAACTGAGCAACTTGGAGAATGAGGGTAGGGGTGCCACTCACTGAGAAGGGGGGATAGAGGAGAAAGAACTGGTCTGTGTGTATGTTGATCATCAAGCTCCCCAAACCTCAGGTATTAATAAGAGCCTTTCCTTTTCTTAGAGGAATCTGTATTCCAATGAGAGAAGCAAAAGCAGAAAATATTTCTGACATAAAGTGAGAGGTGCTGAGTGGTAGAGATCTGTGTGAGGTTTGGGGACCACAGAGGGCAGGGCTGTGGGGCAGGAGAAATCATTCAAGGAGGTTTCCCAGAGGTGGTGATACAGATGTGGAGAAGGCAGGAGGCTTCCGTTTAGAAGAGACGTGAGTGAACTAGTGAATTTTGGAGGTAGCTGTCTGGCAGCTTCTGTTTGATGAGGTGTAGGTTATGAGTGGGAGTTCTCTTGGAGCTGGCGAGGCTGGCACAGGACTGAGAGAAATGGACTTCATCTCACTGACTATGGGCTAGGATTTAAAAAATCCTTCTTCCACCACTAGAATATAGCTATATCTATTAGAATGTGAGTTACACAGGGGCAGATTGTTCAATAGTGTCTGGCACATAGTAGGTACTCAGGAACTCTTTGTTGAATGAATGAGTGGTTGGAGATATTGAAATATTTGCCTCATCTTCCATATTGGTGGAAATTTCCCAACACCATCTATTTCTTTTGACTATATACATTTCAAAATAAGGATTAGTATAAAATGTATACACCACGTTGAAAGCAGATTTTATTCATATATATTTTTAATTTATTTAAAAATAAAGCACAAAAGAGTCAGATAGTGCTTACTGACTGAACAACAACAAGACTATATTGTATCCTGCAAGCAGCAGTTTAAAAGCTAGGTAGGTTTAGTAAGTATTTTCAAGTGTCATTGTTGAAAACATGAATAATACTTAACAACCCATCAAAAGTTATCAAATATTTTCTTTGTACAGGTGAGAAACTGGGGCCCAGAGAGGGAAAGGGACTTGTCCAAGATCACACAGCAAGTTAGAGGCAAGCCAAGACTAGTATCTAGATGTTTGACTGTTAGTCCAGCGCTTTATTATTGCATGCTATAGTGGCTGGTGTTTTTCTCTATCCAGAACCACTTCCTTCATTCAGGAAACAGATTCCATCCCTCTATCCACAGGTGTAGGCATTGGCCCAGGCTAGGTCAGTCATTGTAAAGAGCATTTCACCTTCTCTGGCCTTAGTTGGTTCAAGGGATGAGGATGTGATCCAAGTTTGACCAATCAGAATCCTTCCCTGGGATTTATGATCGTGGATCTGGGAAAGGAAAGGATCTTTTCTTTTCTGGTTGTGAAGCTGTGAGGATATGAGCTCAAAACTAGGATGGATAAGCCTGTGTCATATCAAAAGAATGAAAACAGAAGGAAGACAGAAAGGAGAGGTAGTCCAGATGGGAGGTGAAGTACTTATGCTGATTTCCAAAGTGTATCCATCCTGAATTTTTCCTAGGTCTCTCTTTTTTAAAAAAAAAGTGATAACATTCTTCCAATAATTACCCTGCTTTTTTTTTTTTTTTCTTTTTCTTCTTTTACTAAAGCAAGTTGGCCTTGGGTTCCTGTCCCTTTCAGCTAAAGACACTAACCCAGGATTTTTCAGTAGCAGCAGTATTGGCACTTTGGACCAGATAAGTCTGTGTTGGGAGGGGCGGCTCTGTGCATTCCAGGAGGTTTAGCAGTGCCCTGGACTCCACCCCATTAGACGCCAGTATCACTCCATCCCAGCTGTGGCAACCAAGAGAGTCTCCGGTCATTACCAAGTGGCCCCTAAGAGTGAGTGAGTGAAGTCGCTCAGTCGTGTCCGACTCTTTGCGACCCCGTGGACTGCAGCCCGCCAGGCTCCTCCGTCCATGGGGTTCTCTAGGCAAGAGTACTGGAGTGGGGTGCCATTTCCTTCTCCAGAGGATCTTCCCAACCCAGGGATCGAACCCAGGTCTCCCGCATTGCAGGCAGACGCTTTAACTTCTGAGCCACCAGGGAAGCCCAATGGCCCCTAAGGGTTGGGGCAAAATTGCCCCTGGTTGAGAATCACTGGTGCAGTCTAATACTCATGGTGATTATTACTAAAACAAACAGACAAAAGAACCTAACCAACCAGCTAAACAAACAAAGCGATAAGGAAAACTGAAATTCAGTGAGCTGTGGGACTTTTTTCAAAGTGGCAAAGATAAGACTACTAAATCGGGCGAAACAGATCCAGGAAGTGATACTCCACGGAGATGTTGGCACATGCAGATGCTGGCTCTCATCGCTGTTGGAATAATGACAAACTCCACAAAATGATTTGGGATTTTACACATGACACAGGCAGTAACTCTCTACCTAAGAATTCTCACGCACCTCATGAGATGGTGAGACAAAGTAGCGCCAATTAGTTTTATTTCTGTTGTTTTAGATCTTTCTGGTGAATGACTTGGAGTTTGGGTTCAGTGAACTTTTTTTACTGGGTGTCTCCAGAAAGCTCATTGCCTGCCCTCCTAAAGCAGATATCCAGGAAGCCAAACATTGCTACAATTAAAATAATAATGATTCATTGCACAATAATGATGTGTCTACTTGAGATCAGTAAAATACCATGAAGAATGAACTTCATTTTGCTGAACTACTTTTTGAGGAAGTGCTCTTCAGAGGCAGGATTGTGAGGGAAGGATTACAGGAATCAAGATGACAGGAATCAAGAGGTCTGGAAGTGAGCCTGGCTCTGCCACTAATGCTGTGTGACACTGTGCAAGTGTCTGCCTCTCTCTGGGCCTCAGTTTCCTTCTCTGTATATTGAGTAGTTGGATCAGACAAATGCTGAGGAACTTTCTAGCACTGAGTTTCAGTGATTCTTGTTGGCAGGCATTATGTCATATCCATTTTGGTTCCTTTATCCCCAACCTAGACCTGGTACAGCACCAGAAAGAAAACAGGTACTAAGCAAATGCTAATTAAGTACACAGATAAATTAGGTATCAGATAAATGACAAGGACACCCCAGCTTCCACAGATGTATGGAATTAGAAGGGATCTTAGAATTAAAAGGGATCCCTAAGCTTATTTAGTAAAGCCCAGTCAAAGCTAGAACTCTCTACCTTATTTCTGACACATGGATATACAGTTTCTGTTTAAATGCTTCTAATGACAGGGAATTCATATCTACAGAGGTGCTGTTTTTGGATAGATCTAGATATTAGAAAGTTCTTCCTTATCTGGAACCTAAATTAGTCTCCTTGTAGCTGTCACTTGCTTCTTTTTTTAAAATTAAGTTTAATTTTAATCTAAGAATATATTCACACAACTTGAAAAGTAAAATAATACTAAAAGTCTTATTGTAATAAATAGGATCATTTTGACTCTTCCCCCTCCTTTCTCATCCCCAGGGCTGCCCCCTCCAACATCTTATACTCTGTTTCTTCTGTTACTTATATCTACATTTCCAATTGGTATGCTTATACTATTAATTCTTGATGACATTGTCTGTTGATTTTCTGTTTTAAAGAAGAGGATGCAGCCCTCTTAAAGCCTCCTCTAACTCCCCCTCCCTTTATCCTCTTACTATACTATCACAATATTTGCTTCAATCAGTGTTCAGTGTTTTCAAAAGTGTGACCTCATAAATATTGTTTAATGCTAAGCGAAGTAAAATTCTGTTTCTCTTCTTTGAACTTAATTTTTCCTGCTTTGATTAGTTTGCTATGTACTTTCCTCTAGTGATTCTCTAATATTTCAACTGAACTGTAAAACAGCTATCAACACATAATTTAAAAAAGCTTTTTATTTTTATCAAAGTTATACAGTTACAGGTTAAGAAATGGAAAGTCAGAGAGGGGAAATGCCTTTTCTAAGGTCACACAGAAGCACCTAGAGGAGTAGAGCTGTTAATGCAGCCCAGCACTTTCCCAACCACATTTGTGTTTGGAAACATCACTTTGAGTCCAAACTGGTCAGTGGCAGAATATGTCCCAAAAATAAGGGGTTCCTGGGATGTCACTCGTTTTTAATAGACAGGAATAAATCACTTCTCTGCAAAGCAGGGCTCAGCAGCTGGCAGGACTGAGTGGGCTTGGCCAAGAATTGTGAAAGGCCAAGAATGTCTCCACACCCTGTAATCCTGTAAAGAGGGTCTCTACTTTTTAAATTCCTAAACAGTGTTACACAAACCCTCCGGGGCTTAACTTGACATACAGACAGGTGAGCAGGGGCACGTAGGTAATCTCCTCACACCACCTCCCTACCTGCTAGAGAATAGGATGGCCTTAATCCCCACCAGGCAGATCTCTTCTTGCTCCTGTTGAGAACCAGGAGGGAAGGAGTGAGAAATGGCCCCAGGCCTGAAGTCAGATCATTCTTATTTTGCAGAAGTAAGTTCTACAATGTAGAAAGGAAGCCACTTTCAGAAACAAGCAGAGCAATCCCTGCACAATTAGCACTGTGGAGAGGGCCCCTTTGACACATGACTGAAGCAGTCGCTTGAGAGCCGCTCCTGAGTCCCTGGAGGTAGCAGGGTCTTTGGCTGTTTTTACCAGAAACAAGGCCGGAGGACTGGACTCCCTGGACCTGTAGGACAGCACCGCCTGGCAGCAGCAGCATGTGATGCTGCCCGTGCAGCCCCTGAGCTCCCTCACCCTGATCTCCGCGTGCTCCCGAGCTTTGCAAGGCCCATGGTCTCATGATTTGCAGTCACTTGCAAACCTTTGGAACAGCACAGGATTGACTCAGCACCAGCCGTGGGGATGGACAGACTGCCTGCCGAGGGGACTCACACCCAGAACATCCCAGAGCAGGTGTGTGGAGCTGAAGGCTGGGCAAGCAGCCTGGCCTAGAAGGTGACAGAGCCTTCCAGCCCACTTTGCTGACTCTGGAAGCTACAGTTTCATTTAGGTTGGGAAAGGCTGGTGGTAAAGACCACTGAGCTCTGGAGTTAGAAGAAGCCTTTGTGACGTCTGTTAGAGAGAGAAGACAACGGAAGCTTAGAGTGGTTGAGGGCCCTGCCTCGGGCTATCCAGTAGGTCCAGTAATCAGGTGCCTACTGTATGCTAAGTACCGAGAAAAATGCTTTATATCCATCCGCTCTTTTGATCATCCCAGCAAGTCTATAAGTGGGGTACTATTGTTTGTTCTGTTTGTGATGCAGACTGAGGCTCAGAGTAGTGAAGTCACTTGCCAAAGCCATGGGGCTAGAATGAGATGGAGGCAGACTTGAATCCAGGCCTCTCTGCCCCTGAAGCCTGCGCTGTGGACTCTAGTGAAATAACAGGCAGAAAGTATCTACTTTAGATAGAAAGTAGAGCTTTCCAATTCCCTCTGTTCCAGTGATCACATGTTACTCAGCCCTAATTAAAGGAAGACTCTGGGAGGCTGTGGTGGAGCGGGGAGTCAAAAGGTCTTGGGTTCCAAACTCCTGCCATGTGACTTGGGACAGGACCTTCCTTCCCCTCCCCGACCCTCGGTTTCTTCATCTTGGAGGCCATATCATAAAAGTGCCTTCTGTGCTATAAGCGGGGATGGTCATGTGTCATGGACATACTTCTGTCCAGTCCTCAGAAAGGGGCTGGCAAAAGGGGAAAAGGCCACCAGAGGAGATACTGGGTGGCACAAGGCCCGGCCTCCCAAGAGGCTAGGCTGCTTCTAGCCCACCAGCCAGGCCAACACAAAACCTCAGCTTTTGTTTGAGTTGGCTTCTTGCATCTTGTTTAGTCTACAGAGCAGGCTCTTTATCCTACTGCCTTTGTCACAGGCCATTACTACACACATAATCCCTGGGGGCTTACTGCTTTCTCTAGGAATTCAGGGAGGGCCACGGAGGGAGCCCCACTCCTGAGAGCCATCTGTCACCCCCAGCCCCATTCAGAGCAGCCTCAGCCGAGAACCCATGGAATAGTGTGCTCCTGGCTGTGTGACCTTGGGGCACTCTCTCTCCCTCTCTGGGCCTCCATCTACCCGTCTGTGCACAGAGAGAATTGGCTCAGATGCCCTGGAAGGGTCTTCAACTCCCTGAGGTTCAGAAGTACATTTCTATGTGGTTTTCCCCCTTTGAGGCCTCCCTCATCCCTCTACTGAGCCCTCCCCCACTTCTGAAGCAATTTGTAGCATTTTCACTGATCCCATCCCTGCCCGGAGCCTGGGGCCAATCCCTCTCTCATTCAACCTCCTGCTTGTAAATTGGGGATAATAATACCTGATAACTCACCCTGCTGCTGCGGGGATTAAGTAATTAGTGTTATTAAGGGATGGAGCAACACAGTGCACTGTTTCCATTTAGGGCACTTTTCCTCCTCTGAGCTCCTGCTACTGCACAATCTCAGAGTTAGTTGAAAAATCCTGAGTCTGACTTTTTACTCCCACTTTACAGATGGAGAAACTGAGGCTGAGGGGGAAGGAGTAAGAGTGTACAGCTGTTCTGCAGTGGAGCAAGGACCAGAGCTCAGGGCTCTGGACATTGTCCAGCGTGCCCCTGTCACACACAGAGGTCGTGATCCGGGTCTGTGGTGGTGGTCCCTCTCCTGGGATGGAAGGTGAACCAGAAGACTGCCACACCTTTGACCTGGTTCAGAGGGGTTCTGCAGCTTAGTATCAGGGAACAAAATTTGGCTTCAGCCAGTCCTGGGTACCACTCCTGGTATCTTGGCTTACTGAGTGAGCTGGGGCATGTCACCCCATTCACTCTGAACTGTCAGTTTCTTCATCTGTAAATGAAGATAATGACAACTTCCTCAGAGGTTGTGTCAGGATTGGCCCAGAGCAGGAATTCGGGAAATAAGTATTATGTTATTATGAGGTGGTTTTTGTTGACTGCATTGATGGCCAGAGCTCACTAGACAGCTGTTCGGCAATGCTTCAGGGGCAGACCCTCACTAGGTGCTCCTGTGGACGACACCGTGTCTGGGGGCTTCCATGTAAGCAGCTCCTTCATCCTCACCCTAAGACAGCAAGAGTGTTGTTACCCCATTTGACAGAGTTGCACATGGAGCCTCAGAAAGGAAGAGAACTAGTCCAGAGTTGTGCTTGCTTTAGAAGTGAGATATCCTCATCTTTAGTCTCTCTTCTTGCCATGTCCAGTTCCCTTATCCTTTATTCCTGTGTGTTCTCCTGTCTTTTCAGTGGAGAAGTGCAGGTGATGCCGGCTCCTCAGCAGCCCAGGCCCTCAGGCCTCCTCATGCCCCATCCCCATCAGCACATCTGAACTCAGAGACCAGGCATTTTCTGGGAGAGACAACAGGGTACAAGAAGCCACTGGGTCTACCAGACTCAGTGTGGAAGGGTAATCCTGTGAGGTACATTTGCCTCGGCCCTGGGTTTGGTGTCTCCATAATAACACTGATGATAATATTGGTATTAGCTCCCGTTGCTGAGAACTTACTAGGTGCCATGCACAGTGCTAAGCTTTCACTGCATCCTTGAGCTCTGTGTCCAGTAAACCCGAATCTTTTGCCCCTATAGCCTGTGCACATTACTTTTGCACTCGTACCCTCCTTAGGGCCTGGGGACCTGGGACTGACTCAGACCCAAATCTGGGTCATCTCGGGTTAAATCCACCCTGCAATTGTCCTCTCACCTGGGGTGACAGACATGTACACAGGCAGTCAATTCATCTTTGAAATGAGAATAGTAATGATCACCTTGCAGGGTTTTGGAGAGGAAAGCAGAGCACTTTGGAAGTTGCCTGGCGTATGGTGAACACATAATAAATGGCAGAGATTATTATTCTTGACATGATCTTGGCTTC
>SJXQ01000743.1:270507-290490 GCA_006408695.1 Aepyceros melampus | reverse complement strand
TTTCTTATATATATATATATATATATATATATATATATGTGTGTGTGTGTGTGTGTGTGTGTGTGTGTATGTATATATATATATCCACTCTTTTTAGATTCTTGACCTATATAGAGTATAGATCATTATAGATATTGAATAGAATTTCCTATGCTCTAGAGTAGGTCCTTATTAGTTATCTATTTTTTCCTCTGGCTCCATCTTAATTGAAGCCCCATCACACACACAAGGTCACAGCCATCTGCCTTTGGGAGACTCTGACCTACGCCTCATTCAGAGATGAACCTGATTGGTGTCAGGAAAACTCCCTTTCACTTGCTATTGTCCCTGCCTCAACTTGTTGGATGAGGAAAGGCATGAAATCCAGTTTTGGCCGGTGAAGCACAGAAAATACCTGCTGGAGACAGTTTCAGGAGAAACTTACCACCACGGAAGATATATAGTAAAAGCTGGTCCCTCTACTTCCTTAGGTTGATGTCATGTGGATGTGATATCTGAAAGCAGATATCGTCACCTTGTTTCTGAGCAGAATGGGGAGCTTGAAAGAACCTGAAGACATCATTAAATCCTTGAATCAACTCACCGTGAAGTCCATCCCATGTGAGATAATACATTTCTGTTATTTGTAGCTAAAAGCTTTGTAATCATTTCAGAGAGATGAGGTACATTGGTCAGGACTCTTTAAGTTTCAGTTGATAGAAACTCAGTTCCCACTGACTTGAGCCAAAGAAGGGATGTGATACTGCTTTGCATGATAATATGAGATGGATCCCCATGTGGGCAGAGAAATCCAGGCAGAATATGTGGATTTAGAAAAATGACTTTCTTCTAATGGTCTAGGGCCTATAGTGAATTTGAGAATTATGATTTTTCTTTGGAAAATGGTGTGTGTGTGTGTGTGTGTGTGTGTGTGTTCCAAGCATTACCATTTGGAGGACAATGGGAAGAATGAGTGGACATTTTTATCTCATACTAGTAGAGACACATGGATGAGCACCATCCTTTGAGGGCCCAAGCCCACACCATGTTTTGCTGGGGCCTTACATGGTTATTCTAGATCAGATTCTGGGAGAGATACTGTCCGAGGGTTATTGTGTACTGTGGATCTCCTTGATTCTGGGTTAGTGCCATCCCTGTGATCAAGGCTGAGCTTTTCCTAGCTGCAGAGGCTCCCCTGGTGAAGGACTGACAAAGTGGTTCCTCTCTCAGAGAAGGGAAAGGGAAGTGGTCTTCAAGGCAAGAAACACAAGGAGACCTCCTGTAGAGGGTTGATACTCCTATGCTTTGGACTCTTGGAGGAGTTCTATTTGAAGTTTTATGGAGGCAATTCCATTGTTCCTCCTGATCTTCAATAGAGGCTGGTAGACATGTACTTTGTGGGTGGGTTGTGGGGTGTTGAGGATGGGCTGGGGGTAGCTAGATGGCTTTTTAACAGTTCACATGTGGTGAAGCCCTGCAGTGATAGGTGACCAGAGCAAAGCAAATAGAAGCCCAGCAAGATGCTGAGAGTAGTGGGAAATTGAGACCCTCTGAGATCCATTCCTCAGCCTCTAATAGGCCTCAAAATATTTCCCTTTTAGGCGTCAGGGTTAGGGTGGGGCTTGAGGGTAGGCACAAGATCCAAGAAGACATACCTCCCCACCAGCAGCTCCTCTGCCCTCTTGCATTCTCCGAAACCACTTCCCCCTGTGGATCTGAGCTGGGGCCCAGGGTTTCCACAAACTGGGATATCTGTCTTCCACAAGGGGCAGTGATGCCTGTTACTTCCCTTATGCCAAGAGATTTAGGGACTTATATGACTGTTGAGAAATAAAGCTGATTAAATGATGAGCATCATATTTTGATCCACACAAAGTATGTTTCCAAAATTCCCTTGTAGATACCATCAAGCAAAGTCTGGCAGGTATCTTCCTCATCCAAAGGTTGCTAAAATTGCTTGGTTGGATATGATACAAGAAACCATTTTCTTTCATGTTGTTGGGTTCCTCTCTAATCCTTGCCACTGAGGCCACCAGTTTGGAAGCTTTCTGGGTGCAAGAGGAGGGGGCTGTTCCTTGATCCTTTTGCCTTAGCCTGGTATTAAGGCTCTTTTTCATAAACTGGCCTTCTTAGACTTAGCTCCAGCTACTCCCCAGCTCTTTTTTTTTTTTTAAAGCAAAGATGTTTTTATCCTTAAATCCAGAAAGCCATAGTTACCCTCCTCCCAGTGCTATTCCTTTAATTTATTCCCTTCCACATCCCAATTTTCCCTTTTCATTTCCAAATCTAACAGCTTTTAAAGCCCAGTGGGAATACCGCCTGTACTACATACTTCTGCCAGAGCAGGAACTGAAGGCATCAGAGAGACCTCTGTTCAAATCTCAGCTCCACCACTGTTAACTGTGTGACTCCAGACAAGTGCTTCCTCTCCTTGAACTTCATTTTCATTGTTTGAAAAGTGAAGATATTTACCTCACAATCTAATATCCCCCCAGCAGCCAGAGGGGTCCCATGAAAATATAAGTCAAGTAATGTCACATCTCTGCTCAAAATCCCCCTATGGCTCTCGTTCACCTGGAGTAAAAGCCAAGTCCTTGCACCAGCCCTCCATGCTCTGACTCCTATCTCTGAATCCCTGACTCCTACTTTCCCACCTCAGATTCCTCACAGAGCCTCCAACATGCCTGTCATTTTCCTGCCTTATGAACTTTGCACCAGCCCTTCCCTCTGCCTGAAACACTCCTCCCTGTGAATGCTCTCAACCCTTTCTTCACTTCCTTCACGTATTTGCCCAGATGCCACTTTCAGGGTAAAGCCTTCTCTGATCAGCCCATTTAAACTTATAAATTCTCCCCTTCTTGGCTTCCCTTTCAATTCCCCTTACTTGCTTTATTCTTCCCACACATGCCACCTTCTGTAACAATGCCTAATTGTCTTATTTGTTATGTCTCCTCCTACTAGAAAGTAATCTTAAGGAGGACAGAGCGTTTTGTCTGTTGAGTTTTCTGATATATCCTCCAGTGCCCAGAACACTGCCCTCATAGTATGGCACTCAATAAATATTTGTAGAATGAATGAGCAAATGAGAGAGTGACTGATCTCTGATGGCCTTTGAGCCCCATGACCACTGAGAGCTGTCCCTGGTGCTGCCCTGGCCCAGCCTCTTCCTGCCCTTCCTGCAGTTCTGTGCTGACCTTGATTTGTCTGGTCATCCTCAGCTCTTCTGGCCCCATCTGTATTTACTTCCTCAGCTGCTGATCCAGCCAGTCAGAGGGCAGAAGAGGAAAATGCAAGACATAAAATGAAGGGTTTGAGACCCTATGAATTCAGCTCCCAAGGACCCTCAGGATCAAGTCCAAACTCCTCGGCATTTGTTCCAAGGCTCCTCCCTCCTTCTCAGCCCATCTTGTGCTGCTTTCTCCTGGTGCCTGCACTCCCGGTCTCTTTGTTCCTTGAGCTGTGTGTTCTGTTGTGTTCCTTGACCACCTGTGGCTCTGGGTTTCATGCTGTTCCCACCCCTCCTGATCTCATCTGCCCAACTCTCAGCCAGCCTTCAGATTTTATCACAAAGACTACTTTCTCCTGAAGGCCTCGTTTGATTCCCAGATAAGGTTTACATTCCCATGAGGCTCTGATCCCCTACTTTGGCAGTAGTTGCTATGCTTGTTATTATTCTTCACTGCTTTCCTTCTCAGTAGACTGTGAAACTGAGGGAAGGCTCCAGGTCGGTTTTACTCCCAGTGTATCTTTGGAGCTTAGCACAATGCCTAGGACATAGAAAGGGTTCAGTAAGCCATTGCTGAATGAAAGACTGAAAAGGAAGAAGGAAGCCATAGAGGGCAATCAAGAAAGAACACATGGTCTGGAATCCAGATGGCTTGGGTTCCAACCCCAGCTCTGTCTCCCTCAGTCTGTATGACCATGGGTAACTCACCACCCCTCTCTGAGCCTCCATTTCCCATCTCTAAAAATATAGCTAATAATTGTCATTATGGTTGTAGGAAGAATTACATATGATACTGGATAGACACTTGGCACTTTGATGATGCTGAATAAGTAGCCTTTATGTTAATGATGAAATTATGAAACAGTAGTAATCACCTTCAGTTTCTGTCTGCAGAGTACTTAGAAGCTGATGGTTTTGTTCACTCTTAGAATAGCTCTTGGAGGAAGGAAACTGAGATTAAGAGGTTAAGAGACTTGTTCAAGGTCACCCAGCATTGTGGGGTTAGGTGGAGCCTGGACCAGGCAGCATGATTCTGGAGTCCCTCTTCTAGGACCTTGCCAGTTTCTGCTGTTTTTTTGGCTACTTGGTCCCAAATCTTGCTAGATTATAAAGAGTGATATCATGCCCAGTTCACTACAGAATCCCTATCCCCTCATGCAGAGTCTGACGGAGAGCAGGTAGTTGGTGAATATTTGTTGAGTGAGGAAATACATGAGTTTATCCATGACTCTCTGCTCACCCAGGCCCTTCTGGCTGCTTAGTTCAGGCAGGACCCCTCTCACTACCTCCCCCTGGATTCTTTTGGCAGGCACAAAGGCAGTGTGCCCTCAGAGGAAGCATCCATGGGTGTCACTGGAGCATGTACCTGGCTCCACTGAGAGACAAGTCAAGTGTTCCCTGGAGCCCTGGCCACCTCTTTCCCAGCACCTGCTTGAGTATCCACTCACCTGTGACTGCTGGGCAGGGGCAGTGCTAGAGAAGGCATTGTGTGCAGCCAAGTGCCCTGGGGTCCCCATGCTTGGCTCTACCCAGGGACTCTGGGGTTGAATGCCATTCCTGAGCCTCATGGGCAGAAGTGAGGCAGCCAGGCCAGCCTCCTGGGAGACATCTCAGCCTTGGGTCCTTTGTGGTGAGGAAAACCCTGGGCATCAGTGTGGCAGAGTCCTTGCCTACGAAGGGGGCAGAGTTTGTAGCAGAAAGTGCATTAGACTTAGAGCCTGAGAAGCTGGATGTAGTCTCAGTCCACAGATGACTTGGACAAGTCATTTAGTCTCTCACAAACCTCCTTTTTCTCATCTGTGGAGGCACTCATGTGCAGTGGTTACATAGTCCCACATATGAAGACTTGGATTATTTGTACAAAGAAAGGACTCCATAAATGTTAGCCATTGTCTGTAGGTGGGATGAAAGTTCCCATGTGGCCACTGTCATTGGAAATATTGATATCACAGGAAAGATTGGATATCAAAGTCCCTGTAAAGGGCCCAGTCCTCTTGCTTATAAATGGCAAAAGATAATTTCAATTTACACTGTCCAAGCCTCAACTCTACTTTGTGAGCAAAAGATTAAGGTGATCTCTAGAGATTTATTGGCAGCAGGTTTTGTGTAGTGAATCATCCATTCATTTCTATCCATGCTGTAAAGGACTATAGAAATGATGTAGCCCTAGGGCCACACATTTTAATGATAATGATGATAATGACAATGAACATTCACGGAGCACTTATCTATGCCAGGGATTGTGCTGGGTATCATCTTTGCTCATTTAAATGTTGTATTATCCCTGTGAGGTGGGCACTAACTTGATCCCTATTTCCAGGTGAGGAAGCTGAGGCACAAAAACATAAACAACTTGCTGTATGAGTCTCAACAGGAAACAGAATCAACTGGTTGGTTCAGACAGAGAGACTTCAATAAAAGGGCTACTTGCAAGGGACCAGCGATGTTAAGGGAATAAATAAGAGATGTTGAGAGGTACAGAGGCTGGCCACTGTGGGAAGGGGCAGAGGGAGGACCTGGAGTTAATCATGCCCAGAGAGGGTTGGAGCTGTAGGGGAGGTTCCTGAGCAAGAGCAATCAATGGTCTTGGAGGGCTGCAGCCACTGCTGGACAGTAGGGGCCCAAGCTGTGGCGGGAGCATGATGGGAGTGTGCGTAGGCCTTCTCTCTTCTCAATTTCTGATCTCCCGCCAGTTCTCCTGTAGCCAAACCCACTTGGAAGACAACCAGTAAGAGAACCTGGGAGATGCAGTCTATGCAGATCCCAGAGCAGGACAAAAAAAACGTAGAAATAGGATTAAGGGATAGGAAATGGTGCAAATAGAAAACAATCAGTACATTTGCTTGAAGTCACTCTGCTAATAATATGAAAAAAAAAAAAAGCAGTCTAAATGCTCACCTGGTTTCCTGGTGGTCTAATGGTTAGGATTTGGCATTTTCACTGCTGTGACCCAGGTTCATTCCTTGGTTTGGGAAATGAGGTCCCACAAGCGGCATACTGCAGCCAAAATTTTTTTAAAAATTGGATTGTTTAAAAATAGATAAATGCTTACCAGGAACTGGCAGGTCACATAAGGAAGGCAGGAAGTGACAGTAATTGGCGTCACTCATGCTTTATCCAAGAAGGCCTGATGCTATTCAGTTCAAGCCAATTTTTTTGCCATCTGGAGGGATAGGCCCAGTGTTACGGATCTTCCTGTTTTTAAGAGAAGCTGAAAACAGGGATTTCAGTATAATGCCTTCAATTTTTAACTATTGGCAAATAACCCCAGATTAAAATTATTCTGGTGAATGAATAGAGAAGCTGTGATATGTGCATACAATGGAATATTATTCAGCAGTAAATGAAGCCATGAAAAGATGTGGGGAGGAGGAAGCAATATATATTGCTAAGTGAAAAAAGCCAGTCTTAAAAGGCTACATACTATATGATTCCAAGCATATGACATTTTAGAAGAGATAAAACCATAGAGACAATGAAAAGATCAGCAGTTTCCAGGAGTTTGGGAGGAAAAGTATGAATAGGTAAAATGTAAGGGATTTTTGTCATTGGAAAAGACTCTGATGCTGGAAGGGATTAGGGGCAGGAGGAAAAGGGGATGACAGAGGATGAGATGGCTGGATGGCATCACCGACTCGATGAACGTGAGTTTGAGTGAACTTCGGGAGATGGTGATGGACAAGGAGGCCTGGCATGCTGCGATTCATGGGGTTGCAAAGAGTCGGACACGACTGAGCAACTGAACTGAACTGAACTGAAGGGATTTTTAGGGCAGTGAAACTATTCTTATGCTGCTGTAATAGTGAATACATGACATTATATCTGTCACAACTCACAGAACCATCCAACACAAAGAGTGAACCCTAATATAAATGATGGGCTTTGACTAATAATAATATGTTGACTTATCAATGGTAACAGATGTACCACCTTGATGCAAGATGTTGACAATAAAGGAAACTGGTGGACAGAAGATGGGGGTAGAAAGGGGGCATATGGGACCTCTCAACTTTCCACTCAATTTTCTGTAAACCTAAAGCTGCTCTAAAAGTAAGGGCTATTAATTAAAAAAAAATACTGAAAGTGCTCCATGGGCCAAGCATAACATGTGCCTGTTGGATCCAGCTACCAGCTTGGATGGCTGACCTAATCCAACACCTTCATTTGACAGATGGGAAAACTGAAGACCAGAGGAGGGAAGGGGCTCTGCCAGTCTGCAAAACACAGCGTGAACAAAGATTCCCATCTCAGTATGCTGGGGATCTTCCCAACAAAGAGGGAGAGAGTTCCCCCGGAAAGGTCTGCTGCTTGTGTAAGAAAAGGCAACTGAGGAGAGAAAGGCCAGTGAAGCGCTCTGGCCAGGCGGTTGGGCTGAAATGCTCCAGCAGGTAGTGAGAGCCTCTAAGAGCCTCGTTGCTCTTAGTGTTTGTTTAGCCAGAGACCAGTCTCCCTCCCCGCTTGGCCTGGATCGGACTCACTGATTTGGATGCAGAAAAGAGTGGACACTTGTGACCCTGGTATGTGCTTTAGAGCAGGATAAGACTCAGAACAGGAGCTGCTATCTACAGGACCCAACCCTGGAGCGCAGTGACTGTGATGTTAAGATTACATCAAACATTTGAGGAGTGCGGGGTGATTTGGCGATTTTCCTGAGTTCCTTTGTATATTTTATCTCCTCTCGTTCTTCCCTCCCCATCAGGGCGATGAAGCAGATAGGCTATTATCTTGGTTTTATAGATGAGTAAATAGAAATGAAAGAGATGTTAAGTATGTTCCTCACACTGATACAGTCAATGAGTGGCCGAGATGGGATTTGAATCTATGCATTCTTTTTTTTTTGGCTGCACCATGTAGGATCTCTGATCTTTGTTCAGCATGTGGGATCTTTTTTAGTTGCAATCTGCAGGATCTTTAGTTGCAGCACATGGGATTTAGTTCCCTGACCAGGGATCGAACCCTGCCCCCACATTAGGAGCTCAGAGTCCTAGCCACCAGGAAGTGCCCTGGGATGCTTTTAAATATTAAAAATTATCTTTGGATAAAGACAAAAAGAATAGAAACACTGTACTGTAGTTGTTAAATGTATTTGTCATAGGAATAGAGGTTAGCATTCTGAAGCTACATGTACATGAGAGTTAAATAAGTGAATGAATTGTGGAAAATGGGAGCTGGGTCTCTCATGTCAGAGGAAGAAGTCCCCCATGAGCACAGGGGAAAGACTAGAATGAACTCTGTGGGGATAGAGTTAGAAGTCTCAGTATGAATTCATGTCTATTTTAATATATGTACAGATAGACACAGGAACAAATGTAGATACGTGTGTATGCATGGGTTAGCATACTTCTGCATTGCCTTGCTCTGGCTGCTGAGAGATAGATAGTGACACCCCAGAAGCAATGAACTCAGACTTTGGTTCCTAAGGGTCATTCTCCAATGAAAGGAACCAACTCCCCCCCGAGCGAGAAATGGCCAGTTACAAGACTAAGTCAGGGAAAGTACAAGGTAATTCTAATGCCTAAAGTAGTGTCATAAAGTAAGGAAGTATATATACATATATATAAAAAGATGGAGTATGAAGAGAGTCAACCTGAAAGAACTTCCAGTGGATTAAGTAAATAATTATAATACTAAGTTATAACCCAGATTATATTAAAGATCCATGAGCCTGTATTGATATAGACAAATAGTTAATAAATAAGGAAGAGGTGCCGAATCTTCACCATGGAAGAATTCCAGATAATTAATACAGAAGGAATGAGGAAAGTGAAAAATCACTAGTAGACACCACAGCAGTAACTGTAAGAAACACTGAGTATGGTAAAATTGGTAGGCAAAACTTTAAGGAGAAACAAGACATTTGTATTGCCTCAAGGGACCTCCCCCAAATGTGGTAGTTTTAACATATGTCCACAAATTCTTTGATACTCTTCTCCCAGGAGGTAGAACTTAATTTCTCACCCCTTGAACTGGGTGTGGAGTGTAGGTTGGACTCAGTCTTTCTCATCTCTGAGTAGGATATGGAAAGGGAAAATTGTAATGTGAGAAACCTGGCAGATTCCACCTTAACCAAGTGCTCGAGTTTAACATCACCATTTATAACATCATGTATATCATACCCTGATATGGGGGCTTCCCTAATAGCTCAGTGGTAAAAGGATCCACCTACAATGCAGGAGACACAGGAGACTTGGGTTTGACCTGTGGGTCAGGAAGATTCCTTGGAGGAGGAAATGGCAACCCATGCTAGTATCCTTGCCTGAAACATTCCAGGGACAGAGGAGCCTGATGGGCTACAGTCCATGAGGTTGCAAAGAGACACAATATGATGCAATGAGAAGAAAGCTTCATCTTTGTGATATTCTTCCTGAAAACTCATTAGCTCGGTTGTATCCTGAGAAAACATCAGACGCTCCCAAATTCATGGCATTCTACAAAATACATGAGTGGTACTCTTCAAAAAATGTCAAGGTCATGAAAGAAAAAGAATGTTGTCACAGATTGAGGAGACATGATGACTAAATGTGATGTGTTACCGTGTATTGGATTTTGGAACAAAAAAAAGGACACAAGTAGAAAACTTGGTAAAATCTCGATGAAATCTATAGTTATCAGTTTGATACTTTTACAATAGTTATGTAAGATGTTAATATCAGGGAAAGATGCAGTTAATGATGAATGGTAACTCTCTGTTCTGTCTTTTGCAACTCTTACATGAAAGCTTTTTCAAAATAAAAACTTGTAAAATAAAATATTTGTTGCACAAAGAAGTTAATAGCCACCACCAAGGAAATCTTGAAGCCAGTGAGAATGTGGGAAAGCTTTATAGTTCTAACACATCCTGTTCTAACACAGCAGTGTTCTAACACAATGCTGACAAACATAAGCCTTCATTTCTCTGATCTAGTTTATACTATTCCATGTTGATCCTTTCTAACAGCCAAGAGAGTGAAGTCAGATGGCATAGATGAGGAAACAGAGACACACAAAATAGTTCCCACCTTCTCATTGAATAGATGAGGGGACTCTATTCCAGAAAAAGGGAAGGATTTGTCCAGTCACAGAGCAGGTTAGAAGGCCAGTCCAGGAGTAAGACTTCTGGCTCCGCTTTCTTAAAACCATGTTGGCTGCTGTTTCAGGGCAGCTGTAGACAAAGCTTAAATGTGGACTATTTGGGAAGGCAAAGCAGAGTAATTCTCATCTTGCCCCCACCCCCTTCTCACCTTTGAGTTAAGCAATAAAGCTGAAAAGATCCTTCAACAAACAAATCCCTCCTCATTATAGAATCCACAGGCACATCAGCTCTTAGGAAACCTGCAAGGCAAGCTCTTTAGGAGGGAGGGCTGTTCAAACATGCCTGTCTAGGTGCCCTCTTTCCTGTTCACTCTCAAGAAGACAGAATGTCTGTTTCAGGAGCAGCAGTTCAGTGGACATCTGGGCTCTCAAGCCCCTGTGGTGGACCTGGCTGGGGTTGAGGGGCGTGGAAGCAGTAGGCCTTCAAGGCCAGGATGCACCCTGGCCACGGCACAATCTACACTTTTCTATTCCAAAGTTGAATTCTTTCTCAATGTTGGAAAATGCTCCAAACTGTTTGTTGTTGATGGAGAAGGGCATTTGTGTAGTCAGACTCACTGGGTGATCGGATAAAGATCATCCCCAGTTCAGAGGATGAGTCTAGAGAAGATGAGCCTCATTTATTCAAAGCAAAAGTCAAGCCTCACTGTCCCTTTTAAACTCTGAGGAAACTGGATTAGTAGGAAATGGTGTTGTTCCTGAAATCGGGGTCAGGAACTCTGGGCAAGGCTTGGCTGCACCAAGAGGTGGAGTTGCTTTAGAGAAGAACAATGTTTGTTTGCTTAAGTCAGAGAAAGACAGAGAAAAGAACTCAGTTGGGCATCTTATTTGAGAGATGGAGAATGGTTCCTCTATTTGCATAAACAAAATATTAAAGAAACCTATATCTCAGGGGAAAGGAATGCAATCATTCCAGTAATTAACAATTCCCCCAAGAAGTGTGGTTTGCATCATACATGATCTTCTCATTTCGATCCTCTTGGTTCCCGGAAAACAGTGTTTCTCTCCAGGGCCCCATGGAGGAGAGATGGAGTTGACAAGAAGGCTCTGCATACCTATGATGTCAGAGTCCAAAGTTTCAACTCTTGGCTGATCACCTTTTAAGATTAGAAAATACGTCGTGCCTCAGTGAAAGATGTTGGGTGTTGCTGTCTCACCAACCTGGGTTTGAATCCCAGTCCTACTTGGAAGCTGTGTAGCTGACCTTCAGAGAATTGGCTAGCCTCCTTGCGTCTTCAGTTTCTCCTCTTTCAATGGGAATGAAAGCTTCTATTTAATAGTAATGTTGGGAAAGCCCCCCAGAGAGTTGCATCGTGTAGTAGGTGTTCAGGACATATTCTCCTTGAGTATGTCTTGACTGTCTTCTCTCTAATTTACTCTTAAGTAGTCTTGTTATCTAGGAATATTGGTTAGTCAATGATTAGTTTGTATTTCCCTCAGATAAATAAGAACTTCTTTCTTCTTTCTTTTAAAAAAAATAACTGCCATATGGAGCTATGGAAATTTTGATTTTAATGATAGCTTTCAAAATGTTCAGCAGATTAACTGATACTTTCTATTCTGAGCGAGCTAATCACACTCTACCTCTCCTTTGTAGCCATTGCTGCTGCTGGTAAGTCGCTTCAGTCGTGTCCAACTCTGTGCGACCCCATAGATGGCAGCCCACCAGGCTCCCTCGTCCCTGGGATTCTCCAGGCAAGAACACAAGTGGGTTGCCATTTCCTTCTCCAATGCATGAAAGTGAAAAGTGAAAGTGAAGTCACTCAGTCATGTCCGACTCTTTGCGACCCCATGGACTGCAGCCTACCAGGCTTCCCTGTCCATGGGATTCTCCAGGCAAGCGTACTGGAGTGGGATGCCTTGTAGCCATTACCATCATTTTAATTGGCTGATAATTGTGAAATGAATTGTTGAATAATGACCTGTCTTATCAGAATGTCAGTTTTTAAAAAATGTTTATTTTAAAATGTATCTGTGTATTTGCTGTGCCGGGGCTTAGTTGCAATATGTGAGATCTTTAGTTCTGCACGTGGAGTCTTAGTTGTGGAGTGTGGGGGATCCAGTTCCCTGACCAGGGATCGAACCCGGGCCCCCTGCATTGGGAGCACGGAGTCTTAGCCTCTGGACCACCAGGGAAGCCCCGGAATGTAAGGTTTCTGAAGGCAAGGTTAGTAGGGACAATGTCTGTCATGTTTATTATCATATCCCTCATAGCACACGCTGGCTGGTGTGCACGTGCACACACATGTGTGTGTGTGTATACAATCCAATAAGTATTCTCATGAACAAACTAATGAATAACTTTGGAACAAAACTAACAAACAAAAGGAAGATATTTCACAGGATATTATGTACGGTGATAATGCATTAGTTTTTACTTAAGTTTTGACTGAATTGTATATGGCATTTTAGCCATAAATCATAAGAGACGACTATGGGCATATCACTAGAATTGACAGCTTCAAATCCCAATTTTGTCACTTCCTAGCTGTGTGGCTTTAAGGTACCTCTGAGCCTGCAGTGTTCTAGATGCAAAATAGAAAATAACATTTAGCTCTGGGCTTGGCTGTGAGCATTAATATACGTGATGCTTTAACATAGTACCTGGAGCATCTTACATGTATGATAAAGATAGGACCTTTGAGAGGTAGTGGTTTGTGTGTTAAGAGTGCTTGGCTGGGTTCAAATCCTGATTCTATTATTTTTTAGCTGTGTTACTTTACACAAATTACTTAACTCTTGTGTCACATTTTTTCTTGCATACAAAATAGGGATGGTAATTTTATTGATAATATACCTACCTTTTATGGTCACTGTGAGATTTAAATATAATTATTATAGGTAAAATCCTTAGAGTGGTGTTTCATGTGTGTGTGTAGATGCGTGTGTATACACACACATATATATTAGGCATACTACAGGTGTTGTTATTCTTTGGTAGAGTATGTTTACCCTTTGAGGGTACAGTCACTTTCAGAAGCAACCATTTAAGTGATAAAGCTGAGAAACAGAATTTGGGTTAAAAATTTCTTTAGCCCTAAGTGTCAGAGCCAGGAAGTCAGGCATGACTTGGACACTGTTTTGACTCTCGATGAGCCTCTGGCCAGGCTGAGACAGACACACATATCAGCATTTCAAGAAAGGCCAGCCAGGTCCTTGGAGCAGGAGGCAGGAAGCTTAAATTCTAGTTCCAGCTGTGTTTTGAACTTGCTATGTGGCCCTGGACAAGTGCCTTTCGCTCTCTGGGCCTTTATGTTGGAGAAATTAAGTTTGGTGTGATCTGCAGAGCTGTCCTGCTTTGTTTGTCCTTGGAACTTATGATTTTTATTCGGTAAGTGCTGCTGCTTCCAACAGTTTCCATCTCCCGAAGCCTGTGCGGCCTCTGCAGGAAGGTGTGTGAATTCCACCTGCTGAGAGAATTCCAAACTGCCAGCCTCACCTGCCTGCCTTGAGTAAAGGCCTTTCTTGGGAGTCATAGACCTGTTCCCTCCCCTCACTGGCCATGACAAGGGACAGCCCGGGCCAGTGACTGGTCTTAGAACCCTATGTGTATAGTACAGAGGCTGTGCCCAGAGGTCTGCAGGGCTCCTTCCTCCACCTGGTGCTCTCAGATTGTTAGGACGGTAAGAGCTGCTGTCTTCTAGTGCAACATTTCCCAAACTGAGTTTGTATTCTGTGGGATGTGAATAGGATTCAGTAACATAAAAGGTGATGGTGAGGTTCCAGCCTCAAATAGGGGGCAGAATATTCTGTTAAATTTAAATAAGGATCCTCAGGTCTTAATTACATGTGGAATTTCCTCAAGGAACAGTACAGCAGATAAGACAAAGGTAGTCTCACAGAATAAGAGCACAGGCTGGGTTTTGGACCCTGGTTCTTCTCTTTCAAGCTTTGTGACCATGGGGAAGCTCACTAGCCCTTCTGAGCTGCAGTTTCCTCATTTGTGGTTCAGAGGAGCCTACCTTTCAGGATTGTTGTGAGGGCAGAATGTAGCATTGTGCGCAAAAGACTCTGCACAGGGCCTGAGACATGAACACTCAGTCCATCATTCCTGTCGTCTCATTCAGGGGCTCTTTTGTGGAGACATAGTTCTGAGCATCTTTCAGGATGCTGGTGTCCCGTGAACACAGTGTGACGAATGCTGATTGATCTGCTTGTTTTGTGCTGTGCTGCTCTGTCACCCTGACGTGGGAGGACTCCTGTCAACATCTGCCCTACCTCTTCATCCAGTTGCACTGATCACAAGATCAGTGATAGGGACAGAGTCTGAGTTCTGAAAAGGCAGGTGAGCCCAGGGAAGGATGAGTAGGCAGGTGTGGTGGGAGCAGGGGCATGTGAGAGGGAGTCGTAGAGGAAGAAGGTGGAGAGATGGGCTTGAGTGAGGACCTGAGGCCGGGATGAGGAATTCCCCTGGGCAGCGGGGAATTGTGCTGGGGTGTGTGAGCACAGCTGCTTGCTCCAGTGTGCCCTGAGCGCTGGCATCTATCTGCCCCAGTTGTCATGGCTCCTCTGCCCCAGGGCATCCAGGGCCTGTTTTGGAGGGCAGCAGCAGGAGCAGTGCGCTGTATCAGGAGACAGGAGATATGGGGAGAGCGTTAGCCCCCACACAGTGCTTGGAACCTGTTGCTTTACCTCCCTGTGTCTCAACCTCCATGTCTGTAAAATGGGAGGACCCATCATTCCTGAGCAGCCTAACCCACAGGGCTGCATACTTTCATTGAGATAAAGTATTTCAACCATCCCATTAAGTGGAGATGCTACTATATGCCAGGCCCTGTGTTCAGGCCTACAGAGGGTTAGATGAACAGCATTGATCCCTGCCCTTGGGTGCAGGGTAGGGGCTTACAGTGTGCTGGTTACCATGCAGTGAGATGTGACCATGGTCAAGTTAAACCCTTGAAAGGGCTCTTTGCCCAGTGTGGGGATTGGAAGGCTGTGGGAGGAGGAGGCATTCAAAAAGATTCCTCAGAGGAAGTAGCATCCCTAGCAGTTAGTGGGTGAAGAAGGAAGAAATGAAGTTCTAGGCAGAAGAAATTGAATGAGCAAAGGTGAGGAGATAGGATATGCCACAGTTTGTATGGACAAACAAGTGCAAGTGAAAACATTAGCACATTACGTTTAAAGTGTAGAAGGAGATTAATGGACACTGCTGACAGTAACAGTGCTTGCATTTAAACAGATGCATCATCTAAAGCTAAGAAGTGAAACTCAAATAGGATAATTTCAGGAATTAACTAGTATAATGCTTTTTTTTTGGTCTCCCTTGAAATTGTGGCATGGTCCCTTTGGTCTCTATGATAGGTTACATCAGTGGTGTTGGGCAGACTGCAGGTCTTGAATGCCAGGCTGAGGAGTTTGCTCTCCAGTCTGCAGACTAATGGAAGAATTAGCCACAAAAGCCAGGGGATTTAGAATGGAATCCGTGGCATTCTCTGCATGTGCAGGGCTGGCTAGGCAAGGAGGTTCCCAGAAGAAAAACAGAGAGACCTTTGCCCTCCTCCTGCACTTAGGCAAAAAGTAGAATTAGGATAAGGTTGGCTGAGTGATCTGGCTATTGTGCCTGCCCTTTGGGTGTCAGCAGCCAATCTGCCATAGTGCTGGGGGCTTAAGGCTTGCTGCTTAGGAGGTGGGGTGGTGAGCCCCAGCCACTGCCTGGGCTTTGAGGAGCTCTTGCATGCAAATAAGCCTGAGCCAAGGAATTAGTCCTGTTGTTCCCTGGAGGAAAGGGCTTGAAGGTACCTCCCTAGCTGGGGATGCACACTTTCCAGCCTGCTGCCACTGTTGGAGAGTCTCTCAACCCATTTCTCCAGACTCTTTTGGAGCCTCTGAGCCTGACAGTTGAAATCTTCCGTTGTGAAGTCCCTGGGGTGGAGAGAAGCAAGGGCTGGGGGACACGGGGCCTGGGCCAGGGTATGGGTCTGCCTCTAGCCCATTGTGACACCTTGGGCAAGTCTCTTCACTTCTGTGAGCCTCATTTTTCTCATTTCTAGAAGGAGGAACATCCTCCAAGCACACTTATGAGCATTAAATAATGTGTTTGGAGAGCTTTACAGTGAAAAAGGTGTCATAATTTTATTAAAAGAGGCAGAAAGGGAGAGCAGAGAAACATGACATAGTTAGAAATGTGAATGCTCCCTTACTATTAAAAAAAAACCTTTATTTATTTATGGCATACTGGATCTTCATTGCTTCACAGGCTTTTCTCTAGTTGCAGCGAAGGGGGGCTACTCTCTAGTTCGAGTGAGTGGGCGTCTCATTGCAGTGGCTTCTTTTGTTGTGGAGCATGGCTTCTAGGCTCTCGGGCTTCAGTAGTTGTAGTTCATGGGCTCAGTGGTTGTGGCTCCTGCACTCTAGAGTGCAGGCCTGATAGTTATGGCACATGGGCTTAGTTGCTTTGTGGCATGTGGGATCCTCCTGGACTGGGGATCTAACCTGTGTCTCTTGAATTGGCAGGCAGATTCTTTTACCACTGAGCCACCAGGGAAACCCACTAAATGCTCCCTTACCATTTGATAATCTTAAATTATGGCAAAGTTTTTAGGAATAGTAAGTATGTTTGCAGCAGGCTTCAGCAATATGTAAACCATGAACTTCCAGATGAAAAGGCAGAGGAACCAGAGGTCAAATTGCCAACATCTGCTGGATCATTGAAAAAGCTAGAGAGTTCCAGAAAAACATCTACTTCTGCTTTATTAGCTATACCAAAGCCTTTGACTGTGTGGATCACAACAAACTTTGGAAAATTCATGAAGAGATGGGAATACCAGACCACCTTACCTGCCTCCTGAGAAATCTATATACAGGTCAAGAAGCAACAGTTAGAACTGGACATGGAACAACAGACTGCTTCCAAATCGAGAAAGGAGTACGTCAAGGCTGTATATTGTCACCCTGCTTATTTAACTTATATGCAGAATACATCATGTGAAATGCCAGGCTGGATGAAGCACAAGCTGAAATCAAGATTGCTGGGAGAAATATCAGTAACCTCAGATACGCAGATGACACCACATTTATGGCGGGAAGCGAAGAAGAAAAAGAGCCTCTTGATGAAAGTGAAAGAGGACAGTGAAAAAGCTGGCTTAAAACTCCACATTCAGAAAACTAAGATCATGGCCTCTGGTCCCATCACTCCTGGGAAATAGATGGAAAAACAATGGAAACTGAGAGACTTTATTTTTGGGGATTCCAAAATCACTTCAGATGGTGACTGCAGCCATGAAATTAGAAGACGCTTGCTCCTTGAAAGAAAAGTTATGACCAACCTAGACAGCATATTAAAAAGCAGAGACATTACTTTGCCAATTAAGGTCCATCTAGTCAAAGCTATGGTTTTTCTAGTAGTCATGTATGGATGTTAAGAGTTGGACTATAAAGAAAGCTGAGCATTGAAGAATTGATGCTTTTGAACTGTGGTGTTGGAGAAGATTCTTGAGAGTCCCTTGGACTGCAAGGAGATCCAACCAGTCCATCCTAAAGAAAATCAGTCCTGATTATTCACTGGAAGGACTGATGCTGAAACTGAAACTCCAGTACTTTGGGCACCTGATGTGAATAACTGACTCATTTGAAAAGACACCGATGCTGGGAAAGATTTAGGGCAGGAGGAAAAGGGGACAACAGAGGATGAGATGGTTGGATGGCATCTCTGAGTGGNATTATTCACTGGAAGGACTGATGCTGAAACTGAAACTCCAGTACTTTGGGCACCTGATGTGAATAACTGACTCATTTGAAAAGACACCGATGCTGGGAAAGATTTAGGGCAGGAGGAAAAGGGGACAACAGAGGATGAGATGGTTGGATGGCATCTCTGAGTGGATGGACATGAGTTTGAGTAAGCTCCAGGAGTTGGTGATGGACAGGGAAGCCTGGAGTACTGTAGTCCATAGGGTTGCAAAGAGACAGGACTGAGTGACTGCACTGAACTGAAGTATGTTTTGGTTATGTTTTTTAAATTAACTGTATCACTTAAAGGCTTACACTGAAATATTTATGGACAAAAATATATGATATTTGAGATATGCTTCAGAATAAGGAAAGGAGAAGACTGAATTGCCAAAGCAATCTTAAGGAAAAAGAACAAAGTTGGAGGAACCGTGGTCCTTGACTTTAGACTGTGATCCCACAAAGCTACAGTAACCAAAACAACATGATACTGGCACAAAAACATACGCACAGATCATGGAACAGGATAGAGAGCCTGGAAATAAACTCAAGCACCTATGGTCAAGTAATCTATGACAGAGGAGGCAACAATATGTAATGGGGAAAAGACAGTATCTCAAAATAAGTGGTGCTGGGAAAATTGAACAGCTTCACAGAAGAGAAAGAAAGTAGAACATTTCTTCACACTGTATGTGAGTGAAAGTCAGACTCTTTACGACCCCATGAACTGTAGACTCCATGGAATTCTCCAGGCCAGAATACTGGAGTGGGTTGGGTAGCCTTTCCCTTCTCCAGGTGATATTCCCAAGCCAGGGATCGAACCCAGGTCTCCCACATTAAAGGTGGATTCTTTACCAGCTGAGCACAAGGGAAGCCCTGGGGGCTCAGAGGGTAAAGCATCTGCCTGCATCATGGGAGACCCAGGTTCAATGCCTTGGTTGGGAAGATCCCCTGGAGAAGGAAATGGCAATCCACTCCGGTACTCTTGCCTGGAAAATCTCATGGATGGAGGGCCTGGTAGGCTACAGTCCATGGGGTCCCAAAGAGTTGGACATGACTGAGCGACTTCACTTCACACTGTATACAAAAATAAACTCGATATGGTTTAAAAGCCTAAATGTAAGAGCTGAAACCACAAAACTAGAAGGGAACATAGGCAGAATACTCTTTGATGCAAATCATAGCAAAATATATTGATCTGTCTCCTAAGGGAAGATAAAAGCAAAAATAAACAGATGGGACCTAATTAGACTCTAAAACTTTTATTATGGTTTATTGCAGGATATTGAATATAGCTTCCTATGCTATGTATTGGGACCTTGTTGTTTATCCATCCTATATATAATAGTTTATCCATCCTACATATAATAGTTTGCATATAGTTCCCAAGCTGTCCCTCCCCTGCCCCCTGTCATGGCCACCACCAGGCTGTCCTCTCTGTCTATGAGTCTATTTCTGTGTCATAAATAAGTTTATTTGTGTCATAGTTTAGATTTTACATATGAATGATATTGTATGGTATTAGTCTTTCTGATTTACTTCACTTAGTATGATAATCTTGAGGTCCATCCATGTACCTGCAAGTGGCATTATTTTATTCTTTTTTATGGCTGAGTAATATCTCAAAAACAACAGAATGATCTCTGTTCGTTTCCAAGGCAAACCATTCAATATCACAGTAATCCAAGTCTATGTATGCCCCAACCAGTAACACTGAAGAAGCTGAAGTTGAATGGTTCTATGAAGACCTACAAGACCTTTTAGAACTAACACCCAAAAAAGATGTCCTTTTCATTATAGGGGACTGGAATGCAAAAGTAGGAAGTCAAGAAACACCTGGAGTAACAAGCAAATTTGGCCTTGGAATGCGGAATGAAGCAGGGCAAAGGCTAATAGAGTTTTGCCAAGAGAATGCACTGGTCATAGCAAACACCCTCTTCCAACAACACAAGAGAAGACTCTACACATGGACATCACCAGATGGTCAACACCGAAATCAGATTGATTATATTCTTTGCAGCCAAAGATGGAGAAGCTCT
>SJXQ01000743.1:44329-269132 GCA_006408695.1 Aepyceros melampus | reverse complement strand
TCATGTCAAGAGTTGACTCATTGGAAAAGACTCTGATGCTGGGAGGGATTGGGGGCAGGAGAAGAAGGGGACGACAGAGGATGAGATGGCTGGATGGCATCACGGACTCAATGGACATGAGTCTGAGTGAACTCCGGGAGTTGGTGATGGACAGGGAGGCCTGGCGTCCTGTGATTCATGGCGTTGCAAAGAGTCGGACACGACTGAGCAACTGAACTGAATATTCCACTGTGTGGGTGTGTACACACACACACACATACACACACACATTTATAGATACATACACCGCAGCTTTATCCATTCATCCATCAATGGGCATTTAGGTTCTTTCCACGTCTTACCTATTGTAAATAGACCTGTATGAACATAGGGGTACATATAGCTTTTCAAATTATAGTTTTGTCTAGATATATGCCCAGTAGTAGAATTGCTGGGTCATATGGCAACTCAGGTAGACTTCCTTGGTGGTTCAGATGGTAAAGCGTCTGCCTACAATGCGGGAAGTAAGTGAAGTCACTCAGTCATATCAACTCTTTGCAACCCCATGGACTGTAGCCTACCAAGCTCCTCTATCCGTGGGATTTTCTAGGCAAAGTACTGGAGTGGATTGCCATTTCCTTCTCCAGCGGATCTTCCCAACCCAGGGATCGAACCCGGGTCTTCTGCATTGTAGACAGACGTTTTACCATCTGACTCACCAGGGAAATCTGGGTTCTGTTTCTGGGTTGGGAGGATCCCCTGGAGAAGGCAATGGCACTCCACTCCAGTACTCTTGCCTGGAAAATCCCATGGATGGAGGAGCCTAGTAGGCTGCAGTCCAGGGGGTCGCAAAGAGTCGAACATGACTGAGCGACTTCGCTTTCACTTTTAACTTTCATGGCAGCTCTATTTTTAGTTTTATAAGGAACTCCATACTTTTCTCCATAGTGGGTGCAATAATTTGCATTCCAACAGCAGTGTATCAGGGTTCCCTTTTCTCTACACCCTCTCCAGCATTTGTTATTTGCAGACTTCTAAATCATGGCCATTCTGACCAATGTGAGGTGGTACCTTATTGTAGGGGACCTAGTTAAACTTAAAAGCTTTTGCAAAGCAAAGGAAACCACCGACAACATGAAAAGACAGCCTACTGAAAGGGAGAAAATATTTGCAAAGTTATGATTGATAAAGGGTTAATGTCCAAAATCTATAAACAGTTCATACAACTCGATATATAATGTCCCAATTAGAAATGAGCAGAAGACCTAAACAGACATTTTTCCCAAGAGGTTATACAGATGGCCAACAGACACATGAAAAAACTGCTTAAGACTGCTAATCATCAGAGAAGCACAAATCAAACCACAATGAGATATCATCTTATACCTCTCAAAATGGCTGTCATTAAAATGTCTAAAAATAACAAGCATTGGCAAGGATGTAGAGAGAAGGGAACCATAGTACACTCTTGGTGAGATTGTAAGTTGGTGCAGCCATTGTTTAAAACAGTATAGAACAACTGTATTTAGCTATTCCACTGCTGAGTATATATCCAAAGGAAATGAAAACACTAACTTGGAAAGGTATGTGCACTCCAATGTTTATAGCAGCACTGTTTACAATGACAAGCTATCAAACAACTGAAGTGCCATCCAATGGATAAAGAGTGTGTGATATATATACATAAGAGGGGGCTTCCCAGGTGGCTCAGTGGCAAAGAATCGGCCTGCCAATGCAGAAGACGCAGGAGATGTGGGTTCCATCTCTGGATTGGGAAGATGCTCTGGAGAAGGAAATGACAACCTGCTCCAGTATTCTTGCTCGGAAAATCCCATGGACAGTGGAGCCTGGAGGGCTACAGTCCATGAAATTACAGAGAGTTAGGAACAGCTGAGCATCTGAGCTTTAGTATACATAATAGAATATTACTCAGCCATTAAAAAGAATGAAATTCTGCCAGTTGCAACAATGTGGATGGACCAAGAAAGTATTATACTTAGTGAAATAAGTAAAATAGAGAAATATGAATACTCTTTGGGAAGATGCTCTGGAGAAGGAAATGACAACCTGCTCCAGTATTCTTGCTCGGAAAATCCCATGGACAGTGGAGCCTGGAGGGCTACAGTCCATGAAATTACAGAGAGTTAGGAACAGCTGAGCATCTGAGCTTTAGTATACATAATAGAATATTACTCAGCCATTAAAAAGAATGAAATTCTGCCAGTTGCAACAATGTGGATGGACCAAGAAAGTATTATACTTAGTGAAATAAGTGAAATAGAGAAATATGAATACTCTGTTACTACTTATATGTGGAATCTAAAAAAAAATAAAAAGTGAATGTGTATAGTAAAACAGAGACAAGCCCACAAATATAGAGAACAGACAAGTGGTTACCAGTGAGGAGAGGGAAGTGGGAGGGGTGAGATAGTAGTTTGTGTCTCTTAAACCCATACCCCTATGTATAATATAAATAAGCAACAAGAGTATATTGTACAGCACAAGGAAATATAGCCATAATTTGGTAATAACTTTAAAAGGGGTATAGTCTATAAAAATTTTCAATTACTATGTCATAAACCTAAACAAATATAATATTATGAATCAATAAAAAAATAAAAAGGGAGGTAGGAAGAAACAGAGAAGAGGATAGAGATGAGGGAGGTGGAAAGAAAGTGACTCCAGAGGCATGACAAGGAGGCTGAAATGTGGTGAAGTACAAGAAAAAGATGAATCTAGGGAAAAAAGAGGCACCAGAGGGCATGGGGTGGGGAGAAAGTTAGGACGAAGAGCAGAAGCAGTCAGCCCTCCCTTCTCTTTCTCTTCCTGGTCCCTAGGGTCAAAATGTCTCCAGCCACCTCAGCCGCTGGTTGTGGAAGGTTGGGAGATGGGGAGGCCAAACCTGCTCCCCCGGGGGTCCCATCTTTTCCCAGCAACCAGAAGCAGGTCAGCACTGTGGGGTGGACAGCGCCTGACTGGGCGGGACATTGCACTCACTCCTAGATCCCTATGTGAGGTGCTGGGTTTGAGCCCCCCAAGTCCAATCTTCAGCTCCTCCCTTTTGGGCAGCTTTCTCAGCTGGCTTGGGACCTGATCGAAAGGACCAGGCCAGGGTGGGGCTGGGGCATGGTTCTCCTGGGGCAGGGCCTGACACATGGAAGGACATCTTTCAGGACCACCCCAGGTACCAGGGGTTTCCTAAGAAGTATGAGAGGAGGACCCTTCCTGCAAGGGCTCAGGGTGCTTGGAGAGATACAACAGATGGACATGAAATCCTTGGAGAACAGTAGGAGGGATGTGGACTAAGCTTCAGCATTCCTGGAGGTTTGTTCTTGGAGTCTCACTGAAACTCAACCCTGCCAGTCACCAGCTGTGTGACCCTAGGCACTTTCTTCACTTCTCTGGGCCTCAGTTTATACCTCTGTAAAATGCACATTAGACTCTCTGCCCTGCCTGGTGCTCAGGAGCTGTTTGAACACACCTAGGATGATGGATGTAGAAGCCTTTTGTAAACGGTGGCATCCTCTATCCATGTGAGCTCTCACCCCTGGATTCCCGCCTGTGTGGCCAGGGTGTTGAACTGTGTTTCTCTGTTGGGCTGTAGTTTTCATCCAAGGATTACATGAGAAACTTCCACATGAGGGCAGTCTCTTGACCTTAAGTTACTGTTGACATTTTCTCTCTTGTTTTGTTCAGTGTATGAAGACATACTTGCTCTGTTATTTTTAGAGTATAATATGAGGGAAAGATGTGTGTTTCTTGAAGAACAGATTCCTTTATCCGAAAGTGAAAATTATGTAATCCATCCTTATTTTCTTTTAGTCTCAGCTACTAGGAAGATGAGAGTAAGATTTAATCTCAGTAATAATATGGGGCTTCCTAGGTGGCTCAGTGGTAAAGAATCCGCCTACCAATGCAGGAGATGCAGGAGACATAAATTCTATTCCTGGGTGAGGAAGATCCCCTGGAGAAGGAAATAGCAACCCACTCCAGTATTCTTGTCTAGAAAATCCCTTGGGCAGAGGAGCCTAGCAGGCTATAGTCCTTGGGGTCGCCAATGAGTCAGACATAACTTAGCAACTAAACAAATAACAATATAGGTCATTTTTATATATTTTCTTCCATTTTTTTAAACCTGATTTTAATTTGCTGCGCTGTTTCAGGTTGAGTTGATGCCAAGCTGATCCAAAGATGAGAACCGTGCTAACAAGAAACACTCCATTCCAGTCCTCAAGAGCAACACTGTTGAATAGGGAGATAGAACACATTTCACCATCTGTATTAGTTTCCTGTGGCTGCTGTAACAAAAGTACCAAGAATGTGGTGGCTTAAAGCTGTGGAAATTTATTCTTTTATGGTTCTAGAGGCCAGAAGTTTCAAATCAAAGTGTCAGCATAGCTGTGCTTCCTCTGGAGGCCCTAGGAGAGAATTCATTCATTGTCTCTTCCAGCTTCTGGTTGCTGCCAGCATTCCTTTGCTTGTGACGGCATCACTGCAATCTCTGCCTCTGTCTTCACATCACCTTTCTCTGTGTCTTCTCCTCTTCTGTCCGTGTCAAAACTCCCTCTGCCTCTCAGGAGGATACATGTGTTTACATGGAGGGTCTACATAGACAATCCAGGATTAAGCTCCTCCTCTCAAGATCCTTAACTTAATCACATCTTTTACCATGAAAGGTAGTAGTCATGGGAAATTAGGAAATGGACATATCTTGGTACACTGTTGAGCCCACCATTCCATCTGAGAACCCTAGATTCATAGGCTCATCCACTGTCCCTCATTCACTGTGTAACTTAGTGGTTAGGAGCAAAAGCTCTGGAGTCTTTTGAGTTCCCATCATACCTCTGTCATTGGCTGTGGGACCTTGGGAAAATTCCTTGATCTCTCAGCACCTCAGTTTTCTAGCCTGAAAAACTGTGGATAGTAGCTCTCTTGCAGAGTTTTTATAAGGATTAAACAAAATGCTCTGTAAAAACACACAGCATAGCACCTGGCCCATAGTAATCACTCAATAAATGTTAACTACGATTACAGTTGATGGTTTTAGGATATGTCTACAACTTCTTTAGTATTCCTTCTTTCAAGAGATGAGGCTTAATTCTCCTCTGGAGTATTGACTGCACCTAGTGCCTCACTCGGAGAAGGCAATGGCACCCCACTCCAGTACTCTTGCCTGAAAATCCCATGGACGGAGGAGCCTGGTGGGCTGCAGTCCATGGGGTCGCAAGGAGTCGGACGTGACTGAGCAACTTCACTTCCAATTTTCACTTTCATGCACTGGAGAAGGAAATGGCAACCCACTCCAGTGTTCTTGCCTGGAGAATCCCAGGAACGAGGGAGCCTGGTGGGCTGCCGTCTATGGGGTCGCCCAGAGTCGGACACGACTGAAGTGACTTAGCAGCAGCAGCAGCAGTGCCTCACTGACAATGAAGAGAATAAAGCAGAAATAACAATGTGACTTCAAGATCTAGGTCATAAAAGATGCTGTGGCTTGGCCTTTTCTCTCTTCTTCAAATCACTCACTCCGGGGAAGCCAGCTTTTATGCCATAAGAACCTTGTGGGAAGGAACTGAGGTCTCCTGACTTCGGCTCACAGTAAGTGATTTCAGAAGAAGATCCTCTAGTTTCAGCCCAGCTTTCAGATGACTGCAACCCTGGTCCAACCTTGATTGAAATCTCATGAGGGACTCTGACCCAGACTGCCCAGCTCTTGGCTCTCTGACCCACAGAAACTCTGAGATAGCAAATGTTTTAAGCCACTGAGCTTTAGAGTAATTTGTCATACAGCAGCAGCTAACTGATAAATTAGTTGTTTATTATTTAATCTTTAAACATTAATTACCTATTGCATGCCAGCCAAGGGAGATTATACAGTTGGCAGAATATCTGCTTTTAAAGAACACTCAGTCTAGTGGGGATTGGAGGAGGGCATGGAATATAAAACAATGTTTGCCATGGAGTGTGAGACAATGCTTGTGTGGTCTGTAGCACAGACAAGGTAGAAAAATGCTTTCTTACGACAGCATTCTATAGACGGGGCTGCTGATCTGGTTGGGCCTGGCTGGAATATCAGAATATAGGCTGAAGTTTAGGCAGAATCCAGTCGGTGTAGGGATCTGCATCTAACTACCCAGAGGGACTTTGAGAAGGATAAAAACCTCAGTAATTTATTAAAATCCCATACACCTATCCCATGACCAGAAATTCCACTCTTGAATATAAATCAAAGAGAAATGTAGCTCACCCAAAGATGAGATGATTCATAGCAATGTTATTCATAATATCTGTAAACTGGAGGTGTCCTAGTGTCTATAAACAAATTTCAGTATGTTCACACCATGGAATGTTTCTCAGCAGTGGCAGAGAGCAAACAACTGGTATGTGCAATAATGTGAATGAATCTCAAAAACATGCTGAACAAAGAAGCCAGGAACATATCGTATTTATAGGAATGTTGTTGCTCAGTCACGCGGTCATGTCTGACTCTGTGCAACCCCATGGACCACAGCCCGCCAGGCTTCCCTGTCCATCACCAGCTCCCGGAGCTTGCTCAAACTCATGTCCACCGAGTCAGTGACGCCATCCAACCATCTCATCCTCTGTCGTCCCCTTCTCCTCCTGCCTTCAATCTTTCCCAGCATCGGTCTTTTCTAATGAGTCTGCTCTTTTCATCAGGTGGCCCAAGCATTGGAGCTTCAGCATCAGTCCTTCTAATGAATATTCAGGACTGATCTCCTTTAGGATGGACTGGTTGCATCTCCTTGCCATCCATGGGACCCTCAAGAGTCTTCTCCAGCACCACAGTTCAAAAGCATCGATTCTTCAGCACTCAGCTTTCTTTATAGTCCAACTCTCACATCCATACATGACTACTGGAAAAACCATAGCTTTGACTTGACAGACCTTTGTCGGCAAAGTAATCCCTGCTTTTTAATATGCTATCTAGGTTGGTCATAGCTTTTCTTCCAAGGAGCAAGCAAGCGTCTTTTAATTTCATGGCTGCAATCACCATCTGAAGTGATTTTGGAGCCCAAGAAAATAAAATCTTTCACTGTTTCCATTTTTCCCCCATCTATTTGCCATGAAGTGATGGGACCAGATGCCATGATCTTAGTTTTCTCAATGTGGAGTTTTAAGCCAACTTTTTCACTCTCCTCTTTCACTTTCATCAAGAGGCTCTTTAGTTCCTTTTCGTTTTCTGCCATAAGGGTGGTGTCATTGCACATCTGAGGTTACTGATATTTTCTCCCAGCAATCTTGATTCCAGCTCGTGCCTGGCATTTCGCATGATGTACTCTGCATATAAGTAAGCAAGGTGACAATGTATAGCCTTGGCGTACTTCTTTCCCAATTTGGAATGAGTCCGTTGTTCCACGTCCGGTTCTAACTGTTGCTTCTTGACCTGCATACAGATTTCTCAGGAGGCAGGTATGGTGGTCTGGTATTCCCATCTCTATAAGAATTTTCCAAAGTTTGTTGTGATTCACACAGTCAAAGCTTTTAGCATAGTCAATGAAGCAGATGTTTTTCTGGAATTCTCTTGCTTTCTCTGTGAATGGTTCTATGAAGACCTACATGACCTTCTAGAAAAAAAGATGTTCTTTTCATCATAGGGGACTGGAATGTAAAAGTAGTAAGTCAAGAGATACCTGGAGTAACAGGCAAATTTGGCCTTGGAGTACGATATGGAGCAGGGCAAAGGCTAATAGAGTTTTGCCAAGAGACCACACTGGTCATAGCAAAACCCTCTTCCAACATTTATAAGACTATATAAGCATATACCAAAATCAAGATAAAAGACATTTGCAGAACTTTATGCATTTAATACCTTAAGTAAATGGACTACTAAAAAAGAATGAAGCATATTATTAGGGAAGAATTCCATGTATTTTAACATATTTATCATACATAAGAGTATATGCAGTATACTACAAATCAGTGATCTCTGACATAAATATTCAGCTCCTGTCAGAGGGTCTCATTGGCTTAACTGTATGGCTAAGACAGCAATTCCTAACTGGTGTACACTGGAGTACCACAAAGGTGTGAACTCAATTTCAGCTATGGTAATTCTGGATGTGGTTGGAATATTGAGCTGGAGAGATTATAGGATCAAGGGTAGCCGGAGTACAGCTCCCTGGGAGCGAGAAGTAGGGTCACACACAAGAGCTCTTCTTTGTGTGTATGTTAGGGCTTACAGGGCTTCCTGGGTGGCGCAGTGGTAAAGAATCCTGCCTTGCTCACTTTCACACATCTTTCTCTGAACTTTTGTGCCACTTGCAAGCAGGGGATGTTTTCTTGTCTCATGGCCTTATTAATATTTGAAGACCATCTTTAGGCTTATTTTATGACAAGAGCTTGTGACAAGTGCAAGCCTAGGGAAGTGTTCCTGGGGAAGTCTGTTTCCTCTGTTCATTCTTCAAGATCCTGGCACCCTGGTCCATGCCCATATACTGGGTTATGGAATTTCCGTTTATCTTGAGGTTTCTGGGGAACCATGGGAAGCTTTTGAGCAGTAAAGAGACACAATTAGATTTGTATTCTTAAAAACCATCATGGCTATCATTAACGGAGTGTTTCCTGTGTTCCAGGTGCTTTAGACATGCACGGCCACAAGAGTGCTCTGGCTGCGGGGCGGACAGTGGATTGGAGGCAGTCAGGAGGTGCAGGCAGACCAGCCAGGGCTGCTGCTGGGGGAGAGTGGGTGAAAGCCTGAACCAAGGCAGTGGCCCCCAGTTGGGAGAGGTGTTCAGGAGGCAGGGTTGCCTGCTGACTACCTCAGAGGAGTGAGGAAGGAGAGGGAGTCTGGGAAGGACTCCTGGGGGTCTGGCTTAGGTGACTATGGAGAATTTTGGAATGAGTGACATTGAGGATTCTCAATATCCTATAAACCCAGCTCCCAAAAGTGGAAGGAGTCCTAGAGACTACCTAGTCTCATTCTATATCACTTACCTCTGATAATTCCCAAGCTGACTGTAGGTAATCTATGGACATACCATTTTTTTATGGTTGGGAGACTATTTTTATTGTATTAGTAAATACTAGCATGTGAGACCCATGGTTTTATAGATTTTATTGCTTAGCAAAAGGCTAAAGAAGCTATTTCAATTTAAAAGGTAAGTTTGTAAAAGGAAAACTATTGTCAGTAATACCACACTTATAAGGTGGCACTAGTAGTAAAGAACCTGCCTGACGATGCAGGAGACGTAAGAGACATGAGTTCAATCCCTGGGTTGGGAAGATCCTCTGGAGGAGGCCACAGCATCCACTCCAGTATTCTTGCCTGGAGAATCCCATGGACAGAGGAACCTGGCAGGCTACAGTCCATAGGGTCACACAGAGTTGGACATGCCTGAAGCAACTTAGCACGCACGTACAGAGATATGGCTGAAATTAGGCGTGAGTGAAGTTCAGGGTACCTGCCACCACCTGGAACACTAATCTCCATAGGATGCTATGTGGTGAGTGCCCATATTTCCCTGTGGGACCCACCTGAACGGAGCCTAGCTGTCCAATCAGCTCTGGCCCGTCGGCCCAGGGGAATCCACAGTGACATCTCTGAAGTCGCCCTCAGGCAGATCCGGCTTCTCCTGGTTAAGGCTTTGATGGTTGCTGTAAGAAGGCAGTGGCGATGAACGTGCTGTGCCCTGGAGGCCTTCATGAGCCTCTGGCTCAGGGAGGTGAACTTGTTCTTACCCGCCTGCCCTTTGTGCCGGTCTCTGCCTTGTGCTCAGAAAAGACGGCTACACACAGGCTGGAGCTTCATGTGTGGATCCAGGGACTTTGCCTCAGGAGGTGCTGTAACGGATGGCATGCGTCGTACCCTGGGACCCCTGAACCACTCACTTGCAGGTGGAGGGCAGCCCTGGGCACCCCGGCCATTGGACAGTGCATTCTTGCCTAGATGAGGCCTTCCCTGATGGGCTGGGCCTCCCTTTGTGCCATTCCCCAGCACAATGCATGTAATCCTGCCGACCTGCCCAGCAGAGGCGGGCAGGCAGGAGCAGCTTGGTTTCCTGTCTTGTTGAATGGCTTGAATGGGTGCTGGGCCGACTGTTAATCCCCCAGCGGCTGACTGTGCCGTCAGGGGGGTAGAGGAGGAAGTAGAGGAGGACAGCCGCTCTCTTGTCTTCCTTCCAGGCAGGAGGCTGGTGCAGCCCTGCCCAGCACAGCTCCACCTACATTTAAAGGCAAGATGTGAGACCAGCCGTCAGGCTGCTTGCCAGAGCCCACTTAGAGCGCTCTGCCCTTCTCCAGTACTGTCCTTGGCCAGAGCTGAGTGAGCAGGATTACAAGCAGGGAGCTCAGGGTGGAGGAAAGGAGCTTCAAGACCCTAGCACGTCAGAACTGGAAGCAGCCTTAGGGATTCCGCTCCCCCCTCTCTTTTACAGATGGGGAAACTGAGGCCCAACAGGTCAGGGACATGTCTAAGGTCACGCAAGAAAGGGACAGTAGCTGACTTCAGTTAGGGGGCCTTTCCAGTGGACAGCAGTTGTGTCCTAGGCCGCTTCCTGGAGCATCTGCAACTACTCGGAGACATTTAGTGCTCCTGACAAAGACTTATATGGTCAGATGTGCTGGGAGATGCTGCCTAGGGACCAAGTACATGGAGGAGTGGAGGGCATGACAGGTCCTGCAGATTGATGTTAATGCCGCCCTTTCCAAATATACTTGGCAGTGCAGTTCTTTATTTCAGGTGGCACCTTTTCTCACATAGAAGTAGTACCTATTCTAAAGCACACCGTCTGGAAATTCTGCACTAGTCCATGCTATAGACTTCCCAGAAATGATGATGAGGATGGTGAGGACACTTCTATTTAAACTCTGGAGTTTAACCCATGTGGGAGCCTGTACAATGGGAGGGATCTCCTCTTAGACTGAGACTCACTTGGTATTTGTTGAGCATCTCTTATTAACCAGGTGCCTTCCACCGCCCTTATCTCTGCTGAGCCTCCCAATAACGCCTTTAGAAAGGTAATAGAATCTCGACTTTACGATTGTGAAAACTGAGACACCTGAAACCAAGTTAGTTGCTTAAGGTCACAGCCAGCAGTCAGTGAAAGCAGGTTTTAAGCCGAGGTCCACCTGCCTTCAATTTAGTGCTCCCGCTCTCTTTCTGTGCTCCCAGTCTTTTGCTGTGCTCCCGTCTCCTTTTCCCCTACAGTTGGATAGTGAGAAGCAAATACATCAGATTCAAAAAGAAAGGAAAAATGCCTAGGTTCATACCCTAGTCCACTCTTGATGCATTGTGTGACCTTGGACAGACCTTGTCCCCTGCCCCCCCCATCTCAGCCCCTCCCCCTACCAGTCCCTGGGACTCTCTCCTGCTTCAGCATTCCATGACCCATTCCATGACTCTGGTCTCAGGCCCACAAAGGTCATCCTGTGGGGGAGGGTCAACCCAGGAACGGGTGACATGAGGCTGAATTCATGTGAGTTCAGGCCAGGCCAGCCGCCTGCCTGAGCAGGCAGAGTGTGTGCCAACTCACTCCTGACATCTTCTGAGAGCCATGGGAAACTGTCACCCAGGGCTCAGGGATGGAGTTGGCCCTGCATGATGCTGGTTCTCAGGGGCATGACCTGTGACACTCTCACATGTAATGACCTCCCTAATGGGTGGTGGAGAAACTTGCAGGACTGGTGAGGGTGGGGCCGGGAAAGGGGCAGGCAGGCATTGTGGCATTCTAGACCTGACCTCAGCTCACTCCTTATAGTCTGTATTTGTCATTACTTAGCCAACTGGTCCACCTTCTTTTGTTTTAAACTAAGGCGATTGTCTTAGTTTAGGTTACCCGAGAAGGAGACTCTAAAACAAAGATTTGACTTAGACTTTGTCAAGACTTGGTCTAAGACTCTAAGGCTAGTGGTTTGTTTGGGATGGGATCCCAAGAAATGCTGCCAGGGGGCCTGAAAGTAACGCAGGGATGGAAAGAACACAGTGAATGACATGCTCTCCAGCAAGTGGCCCTGTGAGCAGCTGGAGCTTGACTGTCCTGCAGGCTCTGGGAATGAGTGTGTATGGCCTCAGGGTTGACATGTCTGAGGGGCGAGACAGTACCCCCCAATTCGGTGGAGACAGTACCCCTCAGCCACTGGTGGAGAACTACTGCCAGGGAGGGACTGTTAATTCCCCAGCATATCTGGTCTGTGCTCTGAATGACCAGTAGAGAGAGACCACCAGCAGAGTGGCAGGAGCTGTGGGCACGTGGGCAGGGAACAAAGTGTTTGCCACAGAGGACTGGTAAGCCGAAGCTGCGACTCCTACACCAGAGAAGGGGTCTGAGTGCCTCCAGAGTTTGCTGGGGGGGTAGAGGATGGGAGGATGCTGAGTGAGTCAGTTGTCCTCTTGGAGTTTCCGTCTTTTCGTCTAGCAGGTGAGAAGGGAGCCCCTGCCTTGCGTGTCACACACAGGCCCAAATCATAATGTGTAAAAAGATGATGCATATATATTGGGCTTAGCTTCACTTGGCTCACAGTAAAGAATCCACCTGCCACTGCAGGAGACCTGGGTGCCATCCCTGGGTCAGAAAGATCTCCTGGAGAAGGGAATGGCAACCCACTCCCAGTATTCGTGCCTGAAGAATCCCATGGACAGAGGAGCTTGGTGAGGTATAGTCCGTGGGGTCACAAAGAGTCAGACACAACTGAGTGACTAAACACCACCACCTCCGTATATTCACCTTGCTCCCTGTCTTTCTCATCATCTGCCTGTCCCCATTACCGCACACCAGTTCTCAAGTCACTTCACCTGGGATTGTGAGCATTTTGGTCATTCTACCCTTCCTCCCCCTTAGAAAGCATCCATCCTCCTTAGAAAGGGAAAGGACTTTAGATTTAGAAATTAAGATTTTTAGGCTCAAGAGGAAGCAGAATGACATGGAATCAAGAGGCCAGAAATATTCCTTTATTGAGGACCTACCATATCCATTTGAGAGTGCTCAATGATGACACAGTTTCCAAAGGAGCTTTGTGTTCATGGTAGAGAGGGCAAGCCCCTTGTTCTGTGGCTTCAGTCTCCTCACCTGTAAAATGGGCCAGGTGGTTCCTGGGGTCCTTTCTAGTGCTATCATTTTTTACTTTAAGTACAAAACCCTCAGTCTTCTCAAGATCTTCAGCTTGGGGTCAGTGGAGGAACTAGAGGCCAGGGCCCCTCTGTGTCTGGAGGTGATGGGTGGAGGCAGGGAAAGATTCACTCTGAGCCCTCCGGGGAGACCGCCATCGCGCCTGGGCTCCATCCGCTGTGAGCACTGTGTAAGCTCTGCAAACAGCGGCTGAAGATGGTGGATTTGGGCAGCATTAAGCTGTATTAAGTTGAGCTGTTTCTACAAAGAGTACATTTTAGGATAAACATGGCACCAAAGACACGCTAAGAGGATGTAGCACTTGTTTTAGTAAGAAGTGGCTTCACGCCATGCGCAGCACCTGGCGCAGAGCACTGTTCCCTGACTCCACCCACCCACATGTTGGACTCTCTAAGGAAAAAAACTGCACAGCACTCCCTCCCCTGTTTCTTCTAGGAAGAAACACCTCGCGAGACCCTAGGCACATGATCCAGGCTGAGCCGATCAGAGGACTCCAACCTCCTGGCTACCGTGATTGGTTCAATGATGACCATGTGACCCAAACCAGGCAAACTGGAGTCCTTTTCTTGGAATTTCTTTTAGCTAGTTGGAAAGAATTCTCTCCTGGTATGGTGGAGTTGTGAACTTAGAGCTACTGGAAGCCATATCCTCACCCATGGTGAAGCCTGTCTGTGGCAGGATGGAATGAAGCCAACAGTTAGAGATGAGACGCTGAGAAGAAAGTGTCTTGGTGTCTGAGTCCCTGGTCCCAGACCTCGCTGAGGCCAGCTCTGCCCTTGCCCTTAGTGGTTACTTAATAAAATGCCTTTTCTACCTAAGCCTTCTTTGTTAAGAAATAAAACTTTCCGTGAGCTTTATTTCTTTCACCCCTAGGCAAGAGAATCTGAAATGAGACCAGCACCTTCCATTTATTGAGCTTCTTGTGTGCCAGGAGATTTTCACCGCATCCCCTTAGGTAATCCTGCACACAGCCACTTGGGCCATGGTTATAACGCTCCTTTTACAGATGAGGAAGCTGAGATGCAGAGGGTGAGGGACTTACTGAAGGTCAATCAGCTGTTAGTAAGTGGCCAAGCACGGATTCAGACCTAGGTCTGGCTAACACCAAAGGCTGTGTACTTAGCCCTTTTGCCACAAGACTCTTTCACAACCTTAAGCCTCTCTGGTTTTCATCCCCTGGGCAGCCGCCTTCAGAACAGTTTCCTTGATTTGACATTTTGTGTCTTGGTTTCTTGGGGAGTGACTGAATTGGAAATAAAATTAGCATCGTAGATAAACTTTTGGTATTGAGGTCTTCTGATTGCCCTCGGCAGCTTAGAGTCAGCCTCCATGTTTGATTTCTCCTCACACTTTCACCAAGCTGAGCAAACGCTTTTTAATCAACATCCTCTGGAGTGTGACATTTCTGATCCTAGGAAATCCTAGTCTTAAGAACGTAACCAGTGTTGTTCTCTCCAGAGGCTTAAAGAGGTAGAGTAACTTGCCAAGGTTGCCCAGCTTGTCAGGGCAAAGCAGAAATTGGAGCCCAGTTCTCCATTTAGTTTATTCCTTTTCCAATAAATTTCCCAGTCCTTACAGCCCTCAGGCTTCCAAACCCTCTGCCACAAAATGCTTGTGTCCAGACACAGGTGAGTGATACTGATACTATCACTGGTAGAGGGTGGTGCAGAAAGCCCCACCTTCTTGCTTTTAACCAGCAAAAGCTTGAGTTTCCCTCATTAAAACCTCCCATGGGACCTTAGACAAGCCTGTGGACAGGGCGTTGGGGCAGAGTAGCTGCCTTTCTCTCCAAAAACAGAGGGTTCCCTCAAAGCCAGTGTAGACTGGAGGGGATACAGGAGAGCTCAGGGTTAGCCTTGGCACTGGCAGTGACTTTCTGAGTGACCTTGAAAAAGTCCATCAAAAATAGCCACTCTTATCAAGCAGTTTTGAACGTGCAGATGTTCATAGCTATCGAATGAAGTAGGTACTATAGTCACCTCACCTGACAGTGAATCTGAGGCACAAGGCAATTAATAACACATCTGAGTCAATGTGACCCAACTAGCAAGTGACAGAACTGCGATCAGAAGCCAGGAAGTCTTATTTCAGAGTTCATTCTGTTGTGAATCAGAGTGGTTGTTTAGTCTCTGTCACATCCGATTCTTTGTGACCCCATGGGCTGCAGCATGCCAGGCCCCTCTGTCCTTTACTGTCTCCCAAAGTTTGCTCAAATTCACATCCACTGAGTCAGTGATGCCATCTAATCAACTCTTCCTCTGCTGAAATCAGGATATTTTCTGCAAACTATTCCAGTTTTGGCAGGAGGAGGGTACACCAGACAGTATGATTCTGAGGTTGAAATCTCAAATTTTGTGTTAAGATAAAACCAGAGTAAATTTATGTAGTCTCCTTCAAAGGAAGCTCACATGGCTTTTTTCATAAGAAAAAGGAAAAAAATCCCATTCTCTGCTACTCATGGATGAGCATTATCTCAGCAGGGTCTTTCCCAGCTTATTACAAGTTGCAAAGTTAACGGCAGTGTCTCTGAACTCAGAAGGTCCTCTGGCAAGGCAAAGAGAGTTCTCTCCCATTTTACTGACAAGAAAACTGAGACCAGAGTGGGGAAAAATATTTGTGACATGCATGTGTGTATGTATATGTGTTTGTTTCTGTGTACATGTGTAAGAAGGGCCCTGGGTGCTCTCGCAGCCCTGGACCTCAGCTGTGAGAGGAACTCACAGCTGTGATGCTTGGAGGGAAATGTTCCAGCTCACTGCCCATGTATGGAGTCACTCAGACTTAGCTAAGTACACAGCAGTTAGGAGCCTGCACTGCAGCAGCTGAAATCAGCGGGCAGCAGAAAAATGTGGGTGTAGCTCCCTTTCCGCTCCTCCCTTCCCCTCTTCTCCCCCACTTCACACAGGGTGGAACTGCCTGAAACAGGCCCGGCCCAGCCCATGAGCCTGCACATGCAGCATCCAGGAACGACTGCAGGGAGCTCAGGGGCACATGTGGGAACATGCTTATGTACCTATATGTACACACACACATGTATACATGTATGCACACCCATATGTGTGTATATACATACATCTATGTACCCACGTGTATATGTACTTGCACATATTGACATATGTGGCTTTCTAGAAGGAGTACTCGGGAAAGGTCTGGGACTCTGGGTTCTGACTCAGCCTCTGAATCTCTGATGACCTGTGAGCCTCGTTTCTCCATCTGTATAATGGGCACGATGATGTTTGCCTCCCAGGGCTGATACAAGGATCTAAAAAAAGAAAGCAGGTCTGAGAACTCGACCCGAAGGAGACTGGGAGGCAATTAGCCTAACGCTCACATTTCAAGACAGAGCTGCTGAAGCACAGAGAGGGACCCAGAGCAAATTAGACGCAGACTGGCTAGAACACAGGCCTCCTGACTCACCAAGCACGGCCCTGAAAAGAGCAAGGTGCTGTTTAAGGCAAGTTCTTGCTCTGGCATTTGAGATCCACGTGGATGTGATTTTGAGACCAGAATGCTTTGTAAACAGCATTTATTAACAGATTTGCATGTACTGTGCCAAGGTGGGGAGGGTCCTCTTTCTTTGTGAAATATTAGCTCAGATAGGCATACAAAAGACCGTGAATCTGTGCTTAACATATTTGATTTGCTTTCTGCCTACAAGTTCATACTAAGCCCTTGCATATGGGTCAGGCTTTTTATTGACATATCAATTCAGCTTTCCCTACAAGATAAACTCTGAAACAGAGGCAAGGCAGCTGGATTTAGGGCCAGTAGGAGTGTTTGCCTAAGACCTGACCCCAGGCTTCCCCGTTTGTAAACTGCCAGGCTCATGCTCATTGCTCTTCTTGGCTCCCACCTTCCCTGGCCAATCAGGTCCGCCCCAGCCTCCACTTCCTCCCCCCGACTCTCAGTTTGCCCTCTTACTGCAGCTTTCCATACAGACGCCCAAATGTCTGTCAGCTTGGGTGCCCCTCCCAGCAGGAACCAAAACTCCAGTGCCCCTCACAGGACCCAGCCCGCAGTCACTGCTCAGGAAGTGGGAGGGCTCCCAGGTAAACTTGGAGTTGAGGCATGCAGGTCACAGGAGGAAGGAAGATAGTACGTAAAGCCCTGAGAAAGCCAGCATTCCTTTGCCCCTCAGCTCCTGCCACCCACCCTATGGAGCAGGTGGCAGAGTCTCCTACTAATGATCACATCTGCTTATTTCACATACCATATGCCAGGCATATATGTTCATATATGTTAATTCTAATAAAGATTGAAGGCAGGAGAAGGGGATGACGGAGGATGAGCTGGTTGGAAGGCATCACCAACTCAACGGACATGACTTTGAGCAAGGTCTGGGAGATGATAAAGGACGGGGAAGCCTGGCGTGCTGCAGTCAATGGGGTTGCAAAGAGTCAGACACGACTGAGTGACTGAACGACAACAATCTTTATCAGCTCTGACCCCATTTTCAAGATGGGGACCTGAAGCTCAGAAACCTTCATTTATTTGCTTCAGGAGAGGAAGTGGGATTGGGCCTCAGGTCTGTCTGATTCCCAGGGCCATACTTATTCTGTGATATGACAGACGTCTTCCTGATGCTCCCAGGAGACTTGGGACTAGGAGATTACCCTCTGCAGGGATTTTTTCTTGTTATAGAGGTAGGGAGGAGAGGCTCTCCCTGGACCCTGCCTCTTCATGGGCTCTCTTTCATCCTCTGACCTCGGTTTTCCTAGGAGTACAATGAGGAAAGAGAGCAGATCCACCAAAATTTATCGATAGTTCTGACAGATCATCCACTTTCATCACTCGAACTTTTAGGAGCAAAGACAGGGAGGCAATGGGGCAAAGGGAGGACCCAGTGGTAACAGCTGTCCTCAGAAGGGGACGGGGAAGGACTCAGCTGCCTGGGATGGTGACAGTTCACCTTTTTGGTCCATAGCCCATGGAAACTTGGAACCCAGGAAGGCTTGCACATCTGATGAGCTGCAGAATCATCAGGAACACTTGCTAAAATGCAGATTCCTGGGTTCTGCTCCTGGAGGACTGGGGTGATAGGTTTGGGGCAGGAGGAACAGGATTGTGCATTTTTTTCCTGATCATTTCTGTTTCTTTAAAAAAAATTATATTGAAGTATAGTTATTTACAATATTTGTTAATTTCTGCTTTACAGGAAAGTGACTCAGTTTTACACATATATATTCTTTTACATATTCTTTTCCATTATAGTTTATCACAGGATATGGAATACAGTTCCCTGTGCTATATACAGTTTGACCTTGTTGTTTATCCATCCTACATATGCTAGTTTACGTCTGCTAATCTCTAACTCCCAATCCTTCCCTCCCCTGCCTCCTTCACCCTTGATAACCATAAGTCTGTTCTCTGTGTCAGTGAGTCTGTTTCTGTTTCGTAGATATGTTCATTTGTATCATATTTTATTTTTTAAATTTTTTGAAATATTTTTTAACATGGAAGTGTTTTTTAAAATATAAATTTATTTATTTTAATTGGAGGTTAATTACTTTACAATATTGTATTCTTTTGCCATACATCAGCATGAATCCACCACAGGTATACATGTGTTCCCCATCCTGAACCGCCCTCCCTCCTCCCTCCCCGTATCATCCCTCTGGGTCATCCCAGTGCACCAGCCCCAAGCATCCAGTATCCTGCATTGAACCTGGACTGGCAATTTGTTTCATATATGATATTATACATGTTTCAATGCTATTCTCCCAAATCATCCCACCCTCTCCCTCTCCCACAGAGTCCAAAAGACTATTCTATACATCTGTGTCTCCTTTGCTATCTCCCATACAGGGTTATCGTTACCATCTTTCTAAATTCCATATATGTGTGTTAGTATACTGTATTGGTGTTTTTCTTTCTGGCTTACTTCACTCTGTATAATCGGCTCCAGTTTCATCCACCTCATTAGAACTGATTCAAATGTATTCTTTTTAATGGCTGAGTAATACTCCATTGTGTATATGTACCACAGCTTTCTTATCCATTCATCTGCTGCAGTAAGTTTTTACCACAGAAAGGATACTTGTTTATTTGTTTATTTTTGGCTACACCATGAATCATGTGGGATCTTAGTTCCCTAACTAGGGATCGAACCCACAGTCCCTGCACTGAAAGCACAGAGTCTTAACCACTAGACCATTAGGGAAGACCCCCATTTATGTCACATTTTAGATTCCACGTATAAGGGATGTCATATGATATTTGACTTTGCTTTGTATGATCATCTCTAGGCTCATCCAAGTAACTGCAAGTGACATTATTTCAGTCTTCTTATGGCTGAGTAGTATGCCACTGTGTGTGTGTGAAGGTGTATCTCTTCTTTGCCCACTCATCTATCAATGGACGTTTAAGTTGTTTGCATGTCGTGGCTATTGTAAATAGTGCTGCTGTGAACATAGAGGTATATGTGTCTTTTCACATTGTCCTTTTGTCTGGGTATCTGCCCAGGAGTGAAATTGCTGGATCATATGGCAGCTCTGTTTTTAGTTTTTTGAGGAACCGCCATACAGTTTTCCATGATTGCTCTAATGACATTCCTACCAACAGTGTGAAAGTGTTCCTTTTCCTCCACACTCTCTTCAACATTTATTATTTGTAGACTTTACTGACGGCCATTCTGACCAGTGTGAGATGGCACCTCATTGTAGTTTTGCTTTGCATTTATCTAATAATTTGTGATAGTGAGCATCTTTTCATGTGTCTAGTCTGTCTGTCTTCTTTGGAGAAATGTCTGTTTAGGTCTTCTGCCCATTTTTCAATTAGATTGTTTTTGTTATTGAGTTGTATGACCCTTTGCATATTTTGGAAGTTAAGACCTTGTTGGTTGCATCATTTGCAAATATTTTCTCCCAGTTTATAGGCTGTCTTTTTATTTTGTTTATGGTTTCTTTTGCTGTACAAAAGCTTGTAAGTTTGATTAGGTCCCATTATTAGTTGTTGCTTTTATTTCTATTGTCTTGTGGGACTTACCTAAGAAAACACTGGTATAAAAAAAAACAACATTGGTATGATTTATGTCAGAGAATGTTATGCCTGTGTTCTCTTCTAGGAGTTTTGTGGTGTTATGTCTTATATTTATGTCTTTAAGTCATTTTTAGTTTATTTTTGTGTATGGTGTGAGGGGGTAGTCTAGTGTCATTGATTTACATACTGATCCTGAAGCAGCTAGGTAAACCAGGAATTTTACAACAACTCTTTTAGAGAGAATAATGGCAAATAAAAGAAAACAACTCAATCCTAGATATATAAATACAAAAGAAAAAATATCAAGAAGCAAAAAGAATCATACTTGTATATTATATACATATATCTTATCTTCTTTATCCATTCATCTGTTAATGGGCACTTATGCTGCTTCCATATCTTGGCTGTTGCAAATAATGTTGCTGTGAAATTGAGGTGCATGTATTTTTTCAAGTTAGTGTTTTCATTTTTTTTTTTGGATACATACCCAGGAGTAGAATTGCCAGATCATATGGTAGTTTTATTTTTAGTATTTGGAACTCTGAGGGGTATTAACTGGAGGGGGAGCAAGAAACCTTCTGTGGTCTAATAATAAGGCATAGACACAAGTATATATATTTGTGAAAATTCATCAAGCTGTATGCATGTAATGCACTTTACTGAGAATGTATTGTACATCAATTTTTTTTTACATTAAAACATAGTAAATAGTGGAAACCTCAATGAACTACAGAATGCTGCCATCAAGCGAACTGTATTCACTCACCAGAATGCAAAACTAGAATTTCAGTTATTTACAGATACCTCCTCCTTGCAATTCCACACACCTGGAAACAAAAAACTCTTATAAATAACTCTTAAGTTAAAGAGAAATCCAAGTGGAAATTACATTATTTAGAACTGTATGATAGGAGTTCCTAGTACATAGAAGGAACTTAAATATTTGTTGAATGATCGGATATCAGATCTGTGAGATGTTGCCAAGGTAATACTCAGAAGGAAATTTACACCATTAACTGTCCTCACTATTAAAAGAGAAAACTTTAAGGAGTGGCATCACCAAACTTTCAATCCAAGAAGCTAGGAAAACAGTAAAATAAACCCAGAGAAGTGTAAGGACGAAACTGATATAGGTAAAAGGAGAAATTATTGAAAAAGAAACAACTAAATCAAGCCCAAAAACCCAGCACAAATGATCAACAAAACGAAAGCCAGTTCTTTGAAAAGCTGATAAAATAGTTTGGTCTTCGGATAACTAAAGGGGAAAAAAGACACACACAACACCAAGAACAAAAATAAGGGCAGAGGTTAAAAGAAGATCTGACTATCGGCACAGAAATTTAAAACTGTAGAAAAGGAGTAAGTAGTGTGGTAACTATGGTAAAAGGAACTTAAGGATGGGCACGTCCAATGAGCTTCCTGGAGCTTCCTGTCTCACTGAGATTCAAAGTAATAATGGCAGGAGAGGGATGGGGGGCTGGGTGAAATAGGTGAATGGGGTTAAGAGGAAAATTTCCAGTTATAAAATAAACAAGTCATGGGGATGTAATATACATAGGGGATTTAGTCAGTAACATTGTAAATACTTTGTATGGTGCCAGATGATTACTAACTTATTGTGGCAATTAATTTGTTTTAGATATAAATGCCTAACCACTGTGTTGTACACTTGAAACTAATGTAATTTTGTATGTCAACTATACTTCAAGTATACAAAAACAAAAAGCAAAATACAAACTGGTTTGCATCAGATGAAGTTCCCTTTCAGTTCAGTTCAGTTCAGTCACTCAGTCGTGTCCGACTCTTTGCGACCCCATGAATTGCAGCATGCCAGGCCTCCCTGTCCATCACCAACTCCTGGAGTTCACTCAAACTCACGTCCATCAAGTTGGTGATGCCATCCAGCCATCTCATCCTCTGTCGTCCTCTTCTCCTCCTGCCCCCAATCCCTCCCAGCATCAGAGTCTTTTCCAATGAGTCAGCTCTTCGCATAAGGTGGCCAAAGTACTGGAGTTTCAGCTTCAGTATCATTCCCTCCACAGAAATCCCAGGGATGATCTCCTTTAGAACGGACTGGTTGGATCTCCTTGCAGTCCAAGGGACTCCCAAATTTTTAAAAAAAAAAAAAAAAGGTGGCAGAATCAGGCAAGAAAAGTAGTGCAGTCAGGGGTTATAGTGTGTATCCTCAAAGGGCAGAAGCACAGGTCCCAGCTTGGGTGTGCAGGGCCTCCTGGAGACAGCTCAGCCAGTCAGACCTCCCATCCCTGTTCTTGTCTCCTTTTTGACCTCAAGAGGGCTGGCACTATGTGCAGAGATCTCTGGGCTGTCCTAGATCTGGCTGTTTCACCTCTAGGATGCTTTGGGTGTGTAAGGTCCCTCTCTCCAGCTGCCCCAGGGCATTTCCTCCTGGGGTGGTCGGGCTCAGTGTATCTTCAGCCAGGCTCACTCAGTGGGAGGTCGGCAGCCGCCACACCCAGGACCTCCTCCTTCCTCCTGAAAACTGACTGGGCCAGGGACCCAGGCCAGAGGAATCTAGGGTGGTGAGGATGCTGGTCCCCTGTTGAGAGAGAGCAGCCACATCCTCTCCCACAGTTGCGCTCTACTACAGAACCCATTGAGCGATCCCTACTGTAGCCCTTCTCTACCCATGCCCGCCCTGTCTCTTCCTGACTGAACCTTGCCAGTGGTGTGTTAGTGAATGTTTAACAAAGACTCTCTTAAAAAAAGATACCTGGATAGATATCTGTGCATAAGTTTATATTTTCCCAATATAAAGGATGTATGGCACACAATTTACAAATAATCATATGAAATACTCTCTTTTTGTAAATTCCATGCACCTTAACTTTAGTGCTGCTCTTCCTTGGTGGCTCAGTTGGTAAAGAATCTGCCTGCAGTGTGGGAGACCTGAGTTTGATCCCTGGGTCAGGAAGATCCCCTGGAGAAGGGAATGGCAACCCACTCGAGTATTCTTACCTGGAGAAGTCCATGACAGAGGAGCCTGACAGGCTACATCTATGGGGTTGCAAAGAGTCAGACACGACTGAATAACTAACACTTTCACTTTCATTCCTTGTGAAATCCACTATTAGTGTGTACAACTCTATGAACAATAACAGTATCACAAAGTCACACTATAAACAAATACTTGATTACCATAGAATTCACCCAAGAAGTCACTCATGTCACAGAGTCAAGTTCCTTCATAAATGTTGGCTGGTATTTTCACTTATATTAATGAGTAAGACAAAAATAATGAAGAATAATTCATGGAACTTCACTCATTCATCAATGGCAAATATTTTGCTGAATCAGATAGTAGTTCGAGTATTAGAAGTATTTCCTCATATTTTGGTGCTATTCATAATGTTTAAAAAACCATAGACATGACTGTCTTTAAATTTAATCTGCATTATTACTATTTTCTCCATCACTTTTTAAAGTCCAGAGTCTAAATTCTAGAAAGCAACAAAGCATTACACCAAGTCCTGATTTGGATTACTTGCCCATTTCCATGGTGTAAATGCTGCCACCACCGCCAGTTTCAGGCCACAGACATGGTGTCGCTAACAGCATGGAGTTGGGGATAAATGTGTGGGTGCAGACCATACGGTTAACAATAGATGAGAACAACCTCAGGGACATAGGTCACAGTAAATAAAGTAAAATAATGTGGAAGTCATTAGTATCGAGTATTACCTTTGTTTCAAGTGTTATTTATGAAATTACAAGTTCATATAATTTGTTTTTAATAATGGCTATGTTTAGGCACCAACACTCGATATTCCTGAAAATTTAGCAGTCAGCTCTCACGAGCTGGCGTGCACTGGCTCCAGCATGCCAGGTGTCCTCTCTCTGATTCTGGGTCCAAACGCCACCTCCTCCATGATGTCTTCCTTGATTAATCCAGGCAGAAGCCTTCTCTTTCTCCCAGTTGCTCTGAGGGTGGGCACCAGGTCTGATTTGCCTCTGTCCTTCAGGGCCTGGCATTGAGGAAGCATGTGCCAAGGCCACATGTTGAGCCGGTCCTCTCCACCCCGGCCCCAGAGGCCTTCCATGACCTGACTCTCCTATGCACAGTCACTGCTCCTCCACTCTGCCCCTTCAGCCGTCCCTGTGGCCACATGGAAACTGTAGGGACAGGTTCTCAGTGGCAGAGCAGCCACTTGGCCTCAGGCTCCCTGTGTGTAAAAAGGGTATGGAAAGAAGGAAGCGCAGTGATACTCCTTCCAGTCTCTTTTTCCTAGGCATACAGTTATGGGCTGTTATTAATATATTCGGTCTGGGCATGCTAATTTCTTTTAGTGTCTTATGGTTTCTGAAGTAGTGTCATAGCAATTTTCACATTCCTGTATAGTTTTCAAATTTTTCACTATTCGTGAATGCATAATGTCATATTTAATTAAAATTCACTTTACCTTTCCTTTGAGAAATTTATACAGTTTTTGTTTTCTGTGTAGAACCAGTTTTACTTGATCATCACCAGCATTGAGTGTCTTCATTTCAGAAAATACATGTGAATTTAAACATCACGGACTTTATTATTGTTTAATGTGCTTTTGTTTTAGTTTCCAGTGTTGTTGGACATTTTTCTGTCAACTATCCCAGCACCTCTTTTTTGTCTTTTAAATTTTTATACAATTTTTAAAGATTACAATCCATTAACAGTTATTGCAAATCCTGCACTCTTAAATAGAGAGCACAGATCACAAAGCAACTTGATTCTTAGTGTCTTGTGTCATTACCAACACCAGGAGCTCTGGAATGTGCAGACTTTCAATCCAGAGTATGATTCTGAGTGAATACAGCTGTCATTTATATTCTGTTGGACATTTCTCCTGTCAGGCTGTTAAATACTGCTTTTTCCTAGGGTCAGTAGGCCAGCTTCTTGAGTCTTTATTTGCTTCTGCTCTAAAAAATCAGACACAATAACGACGCTTGTTAGAACTGCCTAGAAGAGAACATACTGGGCATTGGAGCCCAGTTGCTTCATTGTGAAGAAGGTGCCTGTCATGTGGTATAGCCGCCCAGAGGCCTTCAGGTTTGTATCCTAACTCCTAGCTGGCGTCTGCAAGTCTGCGGATGTTGGCTCAATGATCCCAAGAAAGAGGAGTGACCGTGTTTGGTTTTGTAAACAATCACGCTGGGAGGACAAATGTGGATAGCAATACCTCTACATGTGCCTTCAGCTTGACACTTTATGAAGCCCTTGAAACAAGTCATAGATCCTCACAGCACCCGTATGGGGTAGTTATTGCTTTAACCCCTTTATGGACTAGGGTGCTCAGGCCTGATGAGATTCTCTGACTTACCCGAGATCCCTCAGCTAGTCTGTGGGGGTTGGCCATGGACCTGGGGCTCCGGACCCTTTCTCCCTACCTAGATGCAAGGTCTGCGTGACTTGAGCTCCTGTGTGTCTGCTCCTTCACGTGTTCGCTCATGTTCAGAGTGCAGGATGTGGGGAAATTGCCCTTAAGTATTAATACAACAAGGGAGAACCAAGCAGGTGAGCTCACAAGGTCTTTTGTTTGGGATGGTACCTGTTTATCTAACTGACTCTCCCCAAATCACTAACAATGTCTCTGCAGCCAGGAGACGGGCCACCCTGTACTTGAGACATGGGTGTTTCTTTTTGGAATTCATAAAGTCATGATTCAGTCCATCCTGGTGCCTTGTGTTGGACAAATTCTAGTAGAGAAGGTTACTATGGGGAAAGAGTCAGTAATGGCATCCTGGGACACACGTAGTGTGGTACGTGAAGGATTCCCTGTTAAGTAGCCCTCTGTAGGAAAGGCATTAGTCCCGGTGTAGTGAGGATATAGCGTGCAGTAGGGCATGTGGTCTGTGGTCACATCAGGGGGACTTCTCCCAGACAGCCCAAGCCGGGAATCTTGTGTGATCACCTGTGTGACCCTGGGCAAGTCCCTCAGCTTGTTTTGCCTGCACCCAGGAGACCTGGAAGTGACCAGGAGATTGCCCACCACCTCCCTCCCCCATAACCAGGGGTAACCAGGGATACAGAGGTGTAAACACTCCAGCTCCTTGCCCTTTACTAGGATGGCTCTGGGGTGTGACTTTCACCAGAATTCCCTTGAGGGGTGAGCCAATGATGTTTTCTGAGTGACTTGTTTGATAATTACCTTTGCTGGGCCTCCTTTCCTTTCTGATCCTTCTTCCCCATGTCCTTACCAGTTTGCTCCAGGTCTCTTCTAGTAAATCACTTGCACATGATTCCTCCCACCAAGGTTGCTTTTACAGAACCTGATTTAACGGGCAGTCATGGAGTTGCTGCTGTCTTGGCTGTAAGATAGAACTCAAGCAAGCTCACAGAGACTCCTCTGTTTTTCTGTCGCTCACTTTAAAAAGAAATCTGCTAGGGTTTTGAAGGGAGAAGGAATTGGAAAAGGTGTGAACTTTCAGTTATAAGTAAGTACTAGGAATGTACTATACAACATGATTAATCGCCGTGAAGAGAGTAAATCTTGAGTTCTCATCACAAGGGAAAATTTTTTTTCTCTTATTTTGTTTGTCCATGAGATGTTGAATATTCACTAAACTGATTGTGGTGATCATTTCATTATATATGTATGTCAAATCATTATGCTGTATACCTTAAACTCATATAGTGCTGTAGATCAATTATATCTCAATAAAGCTGGAAGAAAAATACACAAAAAGGAAACTGTTAAAAGTTTAGCCTTTCAAAAAAGCATTAAGCAAACTTTTTTTAAAGCTCTTAAAAAATTTACTTTTGTAGTGTTTGAAAGGATTTTTCACACACATGGTTTCATTTGAGCCTCATTACATTGCTGATAGAGGAAGAAATTAGTATATCTCCTCTCTCAGATGAGGAAATTGAGGCCCAAATTGATTAAGTGAATTGCCTGAAGTTACCCAGACATACAGGGCAGAACTCAGCTGCTGGTTCTACCAGCAGCCCAAGTTTTCTATGCCCTGTTGTGTGTGCCACAGGGCTTTGTTTTCATAGAATTGTGGATGAATTGTTTTCGCTGATTTTTAATAGAGTTTGTTAGCATACTTATAAATCCTTATGTAATGTTCTCAGAGGCTGGCTTAACCCATTATTTTTAAGAAAAAATCCCTTTTAACATAAATTTTCCCATTATAAACATAGTATGTTCTCACTACATAAGATCTGGGATATGCAAAAAAAAAAAAGCAATATGAAAAAATTTTTCGTAATTCCTATAGAGTGTCTTCTAATTTTCTAGCATTTTCTTCTATTCCTTTCTTTTTTCTATGCATAGTTATTTCTTTATGTGTTAAAAACTTAGAATAATTAGTTTTGGTTACTACCATACTTTGCCAATGCACAATCATCTTTATTGATCTGTAAATACCCCTTTCTCTTTTTCTAATCTCCATGCTTTTTTTCCCACAGGATGAGCTTGGTATACCTGGTGCTAGAAAGTAAAGCAGTGCTCAAAACAAAAAAAAAAAAAAAAAAAATGATGGAGGCAAATCAAAAGGACACGGGAATCAGCTTGAAGAGGAGCCCGCCAGCCAATCTGGGATAATTTGAGCGTCAAAATAATTAAGAAAATAAGGAACAATGAACCATTGAAAAATAGGATTCTGTGAATCTGTACTGATAATAAATAGATCAATAATAAATGGATGAACAAACAGAGAAGAGGAAAGGGCTCTCGCTTACAGTAAAATGCAAGCCAGTAAATGTGAAGAGAATGTTAGGGTTGGATGATTTTTGTTTTGCAACCGTCAGGTCAAGCTTGGTTGAAATAAGAATCATCATGCTGACACAAGTTCTTCAAGCTGAAATGAAAGGATGCTGCTTAGTAACGTGAAAACAAACGAAAGTATAAAACACACTGGTAGTTCCCAGGAGAACTCCCTATGGTTATCTTCATTCCAGACTTATCTAATCTGTTGTGAGTGAAAACTGATTGATTCTTTTAAATTCTACTGAGCTTAATTATTCATTTATTTCTGGCATATCTAGCTATAAGATAAGGGAAACAGTGCTGTATCTATCTAGGTGTAGGGTTGGATGGCCAATTTCCTCTCTGCCCGTTCCTGCTGCTGCTGCTGCTAAGTTGCTTCAGTTGTGTCCGACTCTGTGTGACCCCATAGACGGCAGCCCACCAGGCACCCCCGTCCCTGGGATTCTCCAGGCAAGAACACTGGAGTGGGTTGCCATTTCCTTCTCCAATGCATGAAAGTGAAAAGGGAAAGTGAAGTTGCTCAGTCGTGTCCGACCCTCAGCGACCCCATGGACTGCAGCCTTCCAGGCTCCTCTGTCCATGGGATTTTCCAGGCAAGAGTACTGGAGTGGGGTGCCATTGCCTTCTGCGCTGCTAATTCAAATATCACTCCCCCCACCCCCCATTGATGTAAACAGCCTTGTTTTTCCAGATAGTATATTCTATTGTTTTATTTTGAATAATAGGTAAAAAGAGAGAAGATATTTCATTTTGGATGGTGGTAAACATTTATTAGAAACCTCCCAAGTTGTTTTTAAGTTTCATACAATTTGGAAAGAATAAAGTCCAAGTCAGGGAGACAGAGGTTTGAAAGCTGTGTGTGGATTTAAAGAATGTTTACCCAGCCCAAGTAAGAATTGTTTGCCATAAAAGATTCCCAGGAGTAGCCACAGGATTGGAAAAGGTCAGTTTTCATTCCAATCCCAAAGAAAGGCAATGCCAAAGAATGCTCAAACTACCACACAATTGCATTCATCTCACATGCTAGTAAAGTAATGCTCAAAATTCTCCAAGCCAGGCTTCGCAATACATGAACCGTGAACTTCCAGATGTTCAAGCTGGATTTAGAAGAGACAGAGGAACCAGAGATCAAATTGCCAACATCCGCTGGATCATGGGAAAAGCAAGAGAGTTCCAGAAAAGCATCTATTTCTGCTTAATTGACTATGCTAAAGCCTTTTTCCACAATAAACTGTGGAAAATTCTGAAAGAGATGGGAATACCAGCCCACCTGACCTGCCTCTAGAGAAACCTGTATGCAGGAAGCAACAGTTCGAACTGGACATGGAACAACAGAGTGATTCCAAATAGGAAAAGGAGTACGTCAAAGCTGTATACTGTCATCCTGCTTATTTAACTTATATGCAGAGTACATCATGAGACACGCTGAGCTGGAAAAAGCACAAACCGGAATCAAGATGGCCAGGAGTAATATCAATAACCTCAGATATGCAGATGACACCACGCTTATGGCAGAAAGTGAATAAGAACTAAAGAGCCTCTTGATGAAAGTGAAAGAGGAGAGTGAAAAAGTTGGCTTAAAGCTCAACATTCAGAAAACGAACATCATGACATCTGGTCCCATCACTTTGTGGCAAATAGATGGGGAAACAGTGGAAACAGTGTCAGACTTTATTGTTTTGGGCTCCAAAATCACTGCAGATGGTGATTGCAGCCACGAAATTAAAAGATGCTTACTCCTTGGAAGGAAAGTTATGACCAACCTAGATAGCATGTTCAAAAGCAGAGACATTACTTTGTCAACAAAGGTCCATCTAGTCAAGGCTATGGTTTTTCCAGTGGTCATGTATGGATGTGAGAGTTGGACTATAAAGAAACTGAGTGCCGAAGAATTGATGTTTTTGAACTATGGTGTTGGAGAAGACTCTTGAGAGTCCCTTGGACTGCAAGGAGATCCAACCAGTCCATTCTAAAGGAGATCAGTCCTGAGTGTTCATTGGAAGGACTGATGTTGAAGCTGAAACTCCAGTACTTTGGCTACCTGATGTGAAGAGCTGACTCATTTGAAAAGACCCTGATGCTGGAAAGACTGAGGGAAGGAGGAGAAGGGGATGACAGAGGATGAGATGGTTGGATGGCATCACCGACTCAATGGACATGGGTTTGGGTGAACTCCGGGAGTTGATGATAGACAGGGAGGCCTGGCGTGCTGCGGTTCATGGGGTTGCAGAGTCGAACACAACTGAGTGACTGAACTGAACTGCAAAGATTCCCTGTGCCCTGTCCGCGTCACCATGTCCTGCTGCAGAAGGTCAAGTGGCCTTGCACATAGGCTCCTTCCCTGCATTCTTGATCCAGGGGCCCACAGGTTGGGGAGCAGCCATTGGGAATTAGGACCAGAGGCTCATGGTTCTTGTCAGAGTAATTCACATACCCCCATACTCTTCCTTAAAAGGCTGAAAAGCAGAAGATTAGGGCTTGCATCTATTTTGAATAGAGCTTTAGAAAAAGAAACAGGGAGGCCAAGGTCTAGCCATCATTAAGACCAGTGACCTCAAATGACGTTTATGTAGTATATGATGGTTCATCACCTATGTCTCATCAGTCTGCTAAAGAGAAAAGGGCTGTCTCTTGAAGGCTGAGTTTCAGCCTCATCTACAGACTCCTTGGGTAAATTTGGGCAAGTAATTTGTCTTTTTTGGGTCCCAATTTCCTCATCTGTAAAAGTAAATGGTGGCCTACGTAATGTCTAAGCTGGTCCCTAGCTCTTCCTTTGTAACCCACCTGACAACTCTAAGTAGATAGGGAAAAGAGCATTATTCCCATTTTATAGGTTAAAATGACTGAGGCACACCGAGTGGAAGCGTCCTGGCCAAAGCTGCTGTGTAAATGGGTTTGAATTCTCTAACTCTTCTGTTGTTTCTATTACACTGAAGACCCCAATGCAGAGTTGTGATTGGAATTTTTTGTACTCCTGCACCTGTACTCCTGCAAGTGAAGGAACAGTGTGGGTGAAGGCCCAGAATCCTGTCTGTGTAGCCCAGGCACATCTGCTTACCCCTCATGTTCCTTACTTTCTCTTTATGGTTTTAAGAATTGGCTTATTATGTAATGTAACTTGGTTTTTCATCAACACTGAAAGAAGGGCCCACAGACGGACAGATCGTCAGAAATAACCCCGGAATGACAAGAATGCAGCCATCTCTTTTAGGCTTATTGGCAAAAGATGTGCTGACTGGTTCTAAGTGCTGAACTCAAAAGTGCCCCCAACAGGCCAGGTAAACAGCAGTGACAGTCCTTCACAAGATGAGAACTGTGCAGCCACACACCACTCTCTGCTGTGAGCTTCACCCACGTCATCTCATTTAATCCTCATCGCAGTCCTAGTCTCCACTTTACAGAGGGGAAGACAAAGTCTCTTCAAAGTTGGGGAGCTTGTCCGGAGAGTCTCTGTATATGGGTTGGAATTGGGGTGGAATCTGAACCAGGTCCATCTGTCTGTCTGTCTGCAAGGATAAGGTCTATTTTTGTTACCCCATGACCACATGCTACCTTCCACATAATTTGGGGGAAATTTGCAAATCTGTAGGCGCACACACACAAGACTTAATGTTCATCTGATGAGGAAAATGGTAACTGGTGGGCATGGAAAAGAGGGAGATTTCCCTTTCAGTATTTATCCTTTACCCTTACAGAGTGTTGACCCTGTATGCATGCATTATCAATTCAAATGAATTAATTTAACAAAAAGTGATCTGTATGTTAGTTTCTTGTGGCTGCTGTAACAAATTACCATTGCCTTGGTGGCTTAAAACAGCAGGCATTTATTCTCTCACAGTTCTAGAGGCTGGAAGTCTGTAGTCAAGGTGTTGCAAGGCCACACTCTTTTCTGAGGTTCTCAGGAGAATCCATGGCTTGCCTCTTCCAGCTTCTGGTGGCCCCAGGCCTTCCTTAACTCGTGGCCACATCGCACCAATCTCTGTGGTCGCATTGCTTCTTCTTCCTTTTCTTTGTGTGTCTGTCTTATAAGGATGCATGTGATTGCATGTAGGGCTGTCTGAATAATCCAGGATAAATTCCACCTCCCAAGATCCTTAATTTATTCTTGGCTCTTGCCACACAAGAGGCCCAGGGATTAGGATGTGGACATATATTTTGGGGGGTCAGCTTTCAATACTTAGGAATTAGGAAGTAAATCTTTAGCCCTTCCTGGCAGAGGTTATTTTCCCCTAGTGTATCCTTTTGGATAGGATGCTGGTGTCTAAACAGTCTAAGCAGTTGTTGTTTTGAAGCTTATCTAGAGTGTTTCTGTGGCTTTCCTGGAGAGTTATATGCCCAAGCCTGGGAGTCAGCCTGGGTGGGTTCTACTATCAGTGCCTCCATTTTCCACCTGGGGGGACCTTTAGGAAAACCAGTAGGCCCATTTCACCAGATTCATATTCCTAAAGTACAATTCTGATGACAGTGCATCTCTTCCTTCAGGCCTTCAGTGGCTCCTCAGTACCTGCCAAATGAACTGCACACCCCTTGCCTTAGCATTCAAGGCCAGATCCCTCCTTCTATCACTCTTTGGCCCTCTGCATCCCTTGACTGTGTATCCCTTGGCTTTGAACCACAAGCCTCTCCACTGGTCTCATCCGCCCCAGTGAACAGTGGCTCCTTGTGGGCAGGAAACAAGCATCTTCTGCATGATCAGAGCCAGGAACAAGAAATGGCCTAGGATAAGGGTTCAGTGGTGTGTGTTAAGTTGAATTTGTGTAAAAACAATAGAAACTGTACTAGAAGGACCCTGAGTGGTTGTGTGTTCAAAGTCCTTCCATGTTATAGACAGGGAAACTAAGACCCAGGCTGGGAAATTATATCTTCTGGCCCAGGCTTTCAGGAAAACTTGAAGGACTAGAATGAAAAATGGAAAGGTTGCATTTGGGAAACTGTATTTATTTGTAATGAAGTCAGATGGCAAAGAACATGCATTTCATGGTGAAGTTTGTCTGTTTTAAAGAAACATACAAACAATTTGGTTTCTTTCTTACTATTCTCTGGCCATCACCAGCAAATTTCAACCCTAGTCTTATACATGTCCTGGTTAGACTTTTCTTAATGCTTCACTCTAATTTTTTCGTAATGTTTTCTTACTAAATTTACAGCCTAACTGGCCCCCTCCCCTCGACTCAAAGTTTTTAAGCTACTTTTTTTAAGAGTCCCACTCAGGCAGGCAAATGAAAGCTGCCCCACAAAGCACATCCTCCTAGCTGGTAACACCTCAGAGAGGTAGGCCAGTCTTCACCATCATCCGTGTCATTTGGCAGAGCGTATAAAGGGAGATGCAGCAAGGCAGAGCAGAACACCCGTGGCTACTGTGAGAGCCAGAGCCACCTTCCAGTTCTGCATGCCTTTTCTTCTGAATGTGCAGCATCTGTCAGCCACAGGCGACCACCCAGCAACAGAGGGCCCAGCACTGGGGCTCAGACAAGCTGGCTGAGGAATTACAAGGATTTTGTAATAAGAATCCATTCATTTTGTCAGGTTGAAAGAAAGAAAGAAAAGAAAGTGAAGTCACTCAGTCGTGTCCGACTCTTTGTGACCCCATGGACTGTAGACTACCAGGCTCCTCCGTCCTTGGAGTTTTCCAGGCAAGGATACTGGAGTGGGGTGCCCTTGCCTTCTCCAGGGGACCTTCCTGATCCAGGGATTGAACCCAGGTCTCCCACGTTACAGGCAGATGCTTTACCATCTGAACCACCAGTGACTTTATGTTGGGTTGAAATATCTTCTAATGCCACACAGACAAAGGCAGCTGTACTTTGGTTTAACTTTTTTAATGTGGGCCATTTTCTTAAGGTCTTTATTGAATTTGTTACAACACTGTTTCTGTTTTCTGTTTTGTTTTTTCTTTGGCCATGAGGCATGTGGGACCTTAGTTCCCAGACCGGGGATTGAACCTGCACCCCCTGCACTGGATTGCCAGAGAAATCCCTGGTGTAACATTTTATATGGCATTTTATGCCTGCCTGAAAGCAGGGGTGCAGGTCCGCACAGCAAGGTGGCAGGGCCAGAGATTAGGGTGCCGGAGCCCAGGGCTGGGATTCTGAGCTCTCACTTACCAACTTTAATTGTGGGGCCCACAAAGCAGAGTTTGTCCCTCTCTATTGTCACAGAGCTTCTATCTGAACTCAGGTACATGTCACAATAAACCGCTGAACGTGTCATGTCACTCAGTTCCCACCATCAGGTTGAGTCCCATTCTGTCATTCCCTTGTGGAAGCTGGGCTCTGATAAGACACCATAAGGCCAGAAGGGACTTGTGAGCTTCATCACATGTTTCGTGCTTTGACGTCCTTTATAAAATGGCTCGGGAATGACATGCACTTCTGAAACTCACCCCTCCCATCCCCCAACACACATATGCACACCCTTTGCTGGCATGCGAAGCGTGCTTAGAAAGGGGAAGAAAAACCCAAACCACATTCCTTTTGAGGGCTGTATGTGTACACACCCTAGACCTCTGACCCTCTTTGCCTGCTGAACAGGGGTTTTCGAGGCTTTAAGTCAGGGGTCCTGGACTGTTAAGATCCCACTTTACCAGGTCCCAGGCTTACAGTTTCAGCATTTCCCCTCTTGGGGGTTCTGCTTCTTCATCTATGAAATGGGCCTAATAAACCCTGGTCCTGTCTAACCTCCCAGGATTGTAATAAGGAAAAAAACAGAATAAAAATGGGGTGAAAATTTGGAAGTATGAGGCTTCATTACATTGTTTCAAGTGGAAACAGTCTACTTTCTGTTTCTGAGGTGGTGGGTACAATTAGGAAAAGACAGAGGACAGGCTGGAAAACCAGCTGAACGTTCCCCAGAGACTCCCTCACTCCTCTCAGTCCTTGCTAGTCCCTTCAGCGCTCATCCAGACAGCACTTGTCTTCCTACCAGCAAAGGGTTTCCCTTCACTCTAAAGATGATGAAAGCAGGAAAAAGGACATACGAAACTGTGTGTATCTAGAACACCATCCACATCCTTTTCTCCTCCATTCTGATAAAATGATTACACTGCTGAGAAATGCATTCAGATGAGCACATTGTTTAAAAATCCCATGTCAGAAAGAAAAAAGACATATGGCTAGAATTAGCTGAAAGTGAAAGTGAAGTCAAGTGAAAGTGAAAGTGAAGTCGCTCAGTCGTGTCCGACTCTTTGCGACCCTGGGACTAGCCCCCCAGGCTCCTCCGCCCATGGGATTCTCCAGGCAAGAATACTGGAGTGGGTTGCCATTTCCTTCTCCAGGGGAGCTTCCCAACCCAGGGATCGAACCCAGGTCTCCTGCATTGCAGGCAGACACTTTTTAACCTCTGAGCCACCAGGGAAGAATTAGCTGAAACAACCATAAAACTGAAGAAGCAAGAAAAGAGTCTAGTAACAATTCACCATACCTCTGAATCTGGGGAAAATTGCTGTTAATTATAAGGCAGACAGAAATGGATGAAGAAATCTATAAAAAAAAAAAAAAAAGAGTCTATTAAAAATGGCAGAGAGAGTAGGAAGGCCTGGCATTGTATAATGTAGATTCCAAGTGGTTGTTTAAAGTTTCTATTTACAAGAAGAAAAAACACAGAAGTACTAAAAGAATGTGTGTGTGTGTGTGTGTGTGTGTGTGTGTATAGGAGGCTATTTCTATAATTTTGGAATGGTGAAAGTCTTTCTAAGAATAACTCAAAGACAAAAGCATAAAGAAAAACATAGATCTGACTTATTTTTCTATGTAAAATTAAATTTTTTAATTTATTAAAAAACCATAAACATCTCCTACATGGCTAGTGGGATTTTTAAATGATGTGACCATTTTGGAAAATGATCTAGCATTGTTTAAATGTAGAATTATCATATGACCCAGAAACTATACTCCTAGGTATATACCCAAGATAAATGAAAATACATATCCCCACAAAAACTTGCTACTTGAATATTCATAGCAGCATTATTCATAATGGCTAAAAAATGGAAACCACCCACTTAACTATTAACTGATAAAAATCTGATCTGCCATACCATACAAGGGGGTATTATTCTGCCATAAAAAGGAACGAAATAGTGATACCTGCTACGACATGGATAAGCCCTGAAAACATGCTGATGTATACTGAAAGCCACCAAAGTCTCTATGTTAAAAAGGGTGAATTTTATATGAATTTTCTTCAATAAAGATATTATTTAAAAACAAAATGGCAAACTAATGACAAATACAAAATCGTAACATTTCACAGAGATGGGTAATATGTATAACACACGAGTGCTTATATAAAAAATTGAAAATAAAAAGGCCATTAAAATTGGCAAAAACTAAGATATGCATTTCATAGGAGAAGCAACACTAAAGGCCAATAAGCATTTTAATATTTATGCTTATTTTGGAATTTTGATGTTACTGTGATTATTAGACCTGTTGCTAGATGTTATCATTTAGTATGTTAATAGTAAAGTCATATTTTACTATATCATACTCGGAGAAGGGGTCCTCAAGCTTTCTCAGAACATCAGTGTGTCTATGGCCCAAAAAGAATTAGGAATCCCTGTACTACAGGAAACAGGTAAAAGAAAATATGGCATATTTGTATAAAATAGAAATGCTATATAGCCATTAAAACTGATCTTGTAGGTGGAATGTAGAGGAGTTGGAACTCTCAGACAGTCAGGAGAGTTTAAATTGGTGTGACCATTTTGGAGACTTTTTTTCTTCTAATGTGTGCATATCAATGACCTAGCGGTTACACTCCTAGCCATGTATACATCAGAAATGCACACATATAGTCACCAAAAGACATCTACAGAATGTTCATGTTCTACAGAACAGCTGCAACAGCCAAAGCCTGAAAACATCCCGTGTCCATCAACAGCCGAATGGGTAGATAAATTGTGATGTATTTATATAAAGGAATATTCTATAGCAGTATGTGTGAATGAAATGTTGCTATATGCAATGACATGAATTAATCTCATTCATATACTGTGGACTGAAAGAATACAGACGTAAGAATAAATACTGTGTAATTCTATTATTAGTATATAAATAATGTGTAAAGTTTTAAAAAAAAAGGCAGGCAAACTCACTAGAAATTAGAAGTCAGGATCATGGCTTCTTTTGCAGGAGAGGAAATAGAATTTAGGAGACACTAGGAGAAGACTCTTGAGAGTCCCTTGGACTGCAAGGAGATCCAACCAGTCCATCCTGAAGGAGATCAACCCTGGGATTTCTTTGGAAGGAATGATGCTAAAGCTGAAACTCCAGTACTTTGGCCACCTCATGCGAAGTGTTGACTCATTGGAAAAGACTTTGATGCTGGGAGGGATTGGGGGCAGGAGAAGAAGGGGATGACCGAGGATGAGATGGCTGGATGGCATCACTGACTCGATGGATGGGAGTCTGAGTGATCTCCGGGAGTTGGTGATGGACAGGGAGGCCTGGTGTGCTGCGATTCATGGGGTCGCAAAGAGTCAGACACGACTGAGCAACTGAACTGAACTGAGGAGACAGTGAAAGGAAAAGGCCATGGCACCCTACTCCAGTACTCTTGCCTGGAAAATCCCATGGACGGAGGAGCCTGGTAGGCTGCAGTCCATGAGGTAGCTGAGGGTCGGACACGACTGAGCGACTTCACTTTCCCTTTTCATTTTCATGCATTGGAGAAGGAAATGGCAACCCACTCCAGTGTTCTTGCTTGGAGAATCCCAGGGACGGGGGAGCCTGGTGGGCTGCTGTCTATGGAATTGCACAGAGTTGGACACGACTAAAGCGACTTAGCAGCAGCAGCAGCCAGCAGGAGACAGTGAAAGGTATTTTGAAATGCTGGTAATGACCTGTTGTTTTATATTCAGTTCAGTTCAGTGGCTCAGTCATGTCCAACTTTTTGTGACCCCATGGACTGCAGTATGCTAGGCTTCCCTATCCGTCACCAAATCCTGGAGCTTGCTTAAACTCATGTCCATCAAGTCAATGATGCCATCCAACCATCTGATCCTGTCATCCACTTCACCTCCTGCTCTCAATCTTTCCCACTATCAGGGTCTTTTCTAAGGAGTCAGTTCTTCGCATCAGGTGGCCAAAGTATTGGAGCTACAGCTACAGCATCAGTCCTTCCAATGAATATTCAGGACTGATTTCCTTTAGGATGGATTGGTTTGATCTTCATACAGTCCAAGGGACTCTCAAGAGTCTTCTCCAACACCACAGTTCCAAAGTATCAGTTCTTCAGTGCACAACTTTCTTTATGGTCCAACTCTCACATCCATGCATGACTATTGGAAAAACCATAGCTTTGACTAGAAGGACCTTTGTCAGCAAAGTAATGTCTCTGCTTTTTAATATGCTGTCGAGGTTGGTCATAGCTTTCCTCCAAGAAGCAAGTGTCTTTTAATTTCATGGCTGCAGTCACCATCTACAGGGATTTTGGAGCCCAAGATTACAGTCCAAGGGACTCTCAAGAGTCTTCTCCAACACCACAGTTCCAAAGTATCAGTTCTTCAGTGCACAACTTTCTTTATGGTCCAACTCTCACATCCATGCATGACTATTGGAAAAACCATAGCTTTGACTAGAAGGACCTTTGTCAGCAAAGTAATGTCTCTGCTTTTTAATATGCTGTCGAGGTTGGTCATAGCTTTCCTCCAAGAAGCAAGTGTCTTTTAATTTCATGGCTGCAGTCACCATCTACAGGGATTTTGGAGCCCAAGAAAATAAAGTCTTTGTGTCCATTGTTTCCCCGTTTATTTGCCATGACGTGATGCGACCAGATGCCATGATCTTAGTTTTCTGAATGTTGAGTTTTAAGCCAGCTTTTTCATTCTCTTCTTTCACTTTCATCAAGAGGCTCTTTAGTTCCTCTTCGCTTTCTGCCATAAGGGTGGTATCATCTGTGTATTTGAGGTTATTGATATTAATCTCTGCAATCTTGATTCCAGCCTGTGCTTCATCCAGCCTGGCATTTTGCATGATGTACTCTGCATATAAGTTAAATAAGCAGGGTGACAATATACAGCCTTGATGTACTCCTTTCCCAATTTGGAACCAGTCTGTTGTTCCATGTCCAGTTCTAACTGTCACTTCTTGACCTGCATACAGATTTCTCAGGAGGCAGGTATGGTGGTCTGGTACTCCCGCCTCTTGAAGAATGTACAGTTTGTTGTGATCCACACAGTCAAAGGCTTTGGTGTAGTCAATAAAGCGGAAGTAGATGTTTTTCTGGAATTCTCTTGCTTTTTCTATGATCCAACGGATATTGGCAATTTGATCTCTGGTTCCTCTGCCTTTTCTAAATCCAGATTGAACATCTGAAAGTTCTTGGTTCATTGGTACTGGATATAAAAGTAGATTCAATATATGAAAACACTTTGAACTTTACACTTATAATTTTTGCATATTTTAGATTTTCATGTTCTACTTGAATCAAAAGTTGCTTAAAAATGACACTGTAGAAAATTTCAATAACATGGAAAGATTCATGTCATATTATATTAAAATATAGATTAATACAGGTGAAAATTGTATGTAGAATATGCTACCATCTTTTCCTCATGATCATCTCACATATATTTTTGTAAAAGCATAACATATCTCCAAGAGGATATGTAAGTGAATGATGGGAGTAATTGCTTCTAGAGAGGGGGACTGGGAAAGATTTATTTTTTACTTTTTGCCTTTTTGTAATTATGTGCTTATGTTGGCTATTTAATCACACAAATAAATTAATGATAATGCAGATTATTATTTCATTTCTGTGATAATAAAGGTCTAGCACTAGCCTTATCGAAATGATAACCATGTTTACCTCTGGGTGATGGGACTATGGATGGTTTATTTTTATTTTGTTTAAACATATCTGTATTTTCTCAGTCTTCTAATGTGAACATAGTTTTTTTTTTTTTGGCTGTGCTGTGCACCTTGTATTCTGTTCCCCTACAATGAAAGCCTGGAATCCTAACCACTAGGTCACCAGAGAGCTCTCAACATGTATTTATTTTGATAATAAGAAAATCATTGAACTTGTTTTTGTTTGTATTTTAACTGCGCCATGTGGCTTGTGGGATCTTAGTTCCCTGATTAGGAATTGAACCCAGGCCCACAGCAGTAACAAATGCTGAGTTGTAATCACTGGACTGCTAGGGATGTCCCTAAACTTCTTTTTGCAGTTCAATTTTTTAATCAGTGTTATTGAAATATAATTTGCAGACAATCAAATGCAGTGATTTTATGTAAACAGTTCAGTTTTACAAAGGTGCACCATCTCATCATCACTCAATTAAGACATAGACTTTCCACCTCCTTGAAAGTTCCTCTCTGTCCCTTTGCAGTCAGCTTCTCCCCTTCCTAAGGAATCAGCCATTGATCTAATTTCTAGCACCATATAGCTAAGTTTTATCTTCTCTAGAAGGTCACAGAAATGGGATTATACAGTACGTAATCTTTTGTGTCTGGCTTCTTTTACTCCGTTTGAGGTTTGAGAATAATCTATGTTTTGTGTGTATCAATAATTCATTATAATTTTTTAAAATGAACAGTAATGTGCTAAGCACATACTGCTTTCTGATCTGTAGGTACAACCCCATCTACACAGGAAATAACCCTCCACAGCCTCTCCAGGCACGACTACTGCATGCCAGCTGCTGACTTACACCCTCCACGTCCTGGAGGAGAGAGCAGTAACCCCCCTTCCGCCGCCCCTCGGCAGCGCCAGTCTCAGGTGAGAGCCACCCTGCTCCTTGCTATTGTTCTGCAAGTGACAGCCTCCGGGGCAAATGGAAAACCATCAACCTGAAGGCTGTCAACTGCAGACAAGAATTCCTTTCTTTGTCAGGCTGGGTGGTCTCTGTGGCTTCAGCATCAACCTGCACAAAAGATGATAAGCATCATGTGTGCTTGTAGAAAAACTTCGCCACCACCCAGCGACTCTAACCACACTCCTTTGTGAGGCTAGGATTAGCCTGTGTGAGGCTTCCCGTGACTGTGTACAAACGTCAAATTGCAGCCCCAGGAGGGCATTCAGAGGTCGTTCAGTCCATTTCTCCCCATCGCAATCCCGACCACCTGCATGCTTCGTGAAATATATGTCCCATAATCTTAGTCATAGACATCTAGAAGGTCCCTTAGAGATCACCTGGCTCAACCCTCTTGGGCTTCAAAAAAGGGTCCGGACTTTCCCAGGGTCACACAAGGACAAGAACCCCTGTCCTAGGATGGGTTTGCCTTCCTTCTGGGGTGCTCGTTCCATTATCCCAAGCTGCTTTTGTTCATAAATGAACCCCCTGCCCAATACTACAATGTAAAGCATAATTTCTAACTTTTCAACGAAGATGTGTATGAGTGTGTGTGTGTGTGTGTGTGTGTGTGTGAGAGTGTGTCCGTGTCAGTGTCCCTGTCCCCCACTGGCTTTGCATAGGTGAAGGCTCGCGCCTGTGGTGTGTGGCAGGCCAACCGCCAACCTCATTTACAGAGTAGTTTGGTGCCCTCTACTGGTTACACCACCACCAATAGCTTACCCTTTCCTGGGCACTTACTGTGCAGGACATTCAGTGGGTGCCATTACTGCTAATTTCAAATTCAAAAAACAGGTCTCCACAGGCAGTTTTATCCTTATTTTATAGATGAGGAAATAGAGGCTCTTAGAAATCCGATATTCTGCCCAAAGTGTCTGAACCTGGATTCAAACCTAGCCTTGTGGGACCCCAAGTTCCTTCCATGCCTCTGTGTCAATGCCACTGGCACACTCTTGACCCTGTGTAGCACGTTCCCACTGAAACAACCTGTACCCCCTCAGAATCTGCCAGGATGTGGGTGGTAATGCCTGTTCACACAGTGGGGAGGCCTGGGCTGCAACATCAATGACACGTCCAGGGTTCATGTCCAGCAGACCCTGTAAACTCACTGCCAGGCTGCCCCTGGGAGAAGCACACACAGGGTCCGCGAGGGAACTTCTTCCCGGGGCAGTCTTCATACAGGAGAGGTTGGGAGACCGTATTCCCACCCAAGGAGCCTACCTGGATTCCAGGCCCCAAGGGACTCAAAGATAGAGAAAGCACATATTCAACTTGTGGGGAACCCTATCGGCAGGATTCCAGAGCCCCTGGTGTGTATGTGTGTGTGTGTGTCTGTCTGTCTGTCTGTCTGTGTGTCTGTGTAATGAGTGAATGGATAGACGGAGTGGCTTAGTGGCAGAGGCTATGAAGGTCAGCGGTGTTCAGGCGGGTGTATTGAAGACTATAAAGAGATTGGTTTCAGTTTAATTTGAAGAATCTGTTCCTATCAGTTGCAGCAGTCCGCATACAGAGATGGCTGAATTCGTAGGGTTGGGGTCCAGTTCCCAGATATGCAAGCAGAAGAGTTAAGATGACCCCAGCAGAGATGTTGTAGAGGGATTTCCAGCCCCTGTATGATATTTTCTTTTTTAAATTAAAAAATATATTTTTAAAATTTATTTTTTAATTGACGGATAATTGCTTTGCAGAATTTTGTTGTTTTCTGTTAAACATCAACATGAATCAGCCATAGGTGTGCATATATCCCCTCCATCAGCATCAAGATTTAGAAATTGGATGATTTCACGTAAAAATTCTAATTTTTAGCTCCTCTTTAACAGAGTGGAGGCCTGGCTTCACTGGGCCTGATGCAGTCCTTTCACAGCTGTCCCCTCATTTCTCTGTTGTCACCCCAGAAATGAGGATGACTGGGATGCCATTTCTCATTGTACATTGCTGTTTTTTTAATTATAAAAATAAAACATTTTTTTTAGTTCTTTCTGAAAAAAAGGAAAAATAAAAGACCAAGTCATTTGTTTAAAAAAAATGGAGCCCAACATATTTATCTGTGAAAGTGAAGAAACTTGTATACATTTAAAAGGCAGGTGCTCATTTTAAAGGTTTACATTTAAAAGCTTGGTTTTCCTTGCCAGCTTGGACCCCAGGACAGTTTGACTTTGCTGCCCTAGAGTGTCTTTGGCGTCTCCTTTTTCCTGCTCCGTGGACCTCAGGTCAGATTCTCCCCTGATTGCCATTTGGGTCTTCAGCTTCTGAGATGAGGGGCCCTTGGAACTGCCGTGAGTGTAGCGCTGGGTCTCGTGGTGTAAGGTAAGAAGAAATCCTGCCCAGTGAGGCTGCTATGAATTTCCAGTTAAGTGAGATGATAAAGGCCTGGCAGACCACATTGATGCCTCTGCCCAGGGAAGCCCTTCAGAGATGTAGCGCCTTGATCGCGACTTTTCCGAAGTGGCCATCCTCCCACTTTCCTCCTAGCCCTTCCCTCCCCAACCCAGCCACAAGGATGGTGCTCTGATTCCTGGAGTGCTGTTCAGAAGTGGAAACATGCTTCTGGTGTGGTCTGAGCCGCTCAATCGGCAGGACAAACCTCTCCCTCAGTTCAGACACCCTGCTTTGATTCTTGTCATCTCCAATCACGTCCTCTCTTTTCATCAGTCACATCACATGTTGACCCCCACTGAGTCTGTGAGACACCAAGACCTTCAGATTGCTTTTTCATGAACCCTTGTCAAGAGTTCTACCCCTACCTTAACTGAAAATCATAGACAGTGCAGGTTGAACATGCAGGATATCATCTGGTTTCAGCTTCCACTTACACAGAAAAGATCACTTCATCAAACACACTGACAAATTGTTGAAGTGAGGAAGTTCACACTAACACACTGAATATTTTACCCACAGTTCTGCTCCTCCAAGAATGGATCTTGATTTTGTTAAACAAAAAACTCCGAATATATTAACATTCTTCCTCAATTAATACCATTCGTAAGTTTGATTATTATGATTTCTACATTTTCACGTAGGTTAGTATCACATTTTAGATATTCTGCTTATCAGAGTCACTCATCGTTGTAGAAAACTTAGAAAATACAAAAGCATAAGGGAAACAATTAGAAAACTGGGATATCTATCATATAAAAACTTACAATTCAATAATAAAAAGGCGAATAATTCAACTTTAAAATGGGCAAAGATCTTGAATAGACATTTCTCCCAACAAGATATGCAAATGGCCAATATGCACATGAAAAGATACTCCACGTAATTAATCTTTAAGGAAATGGAAATCAGTTTCTTGAGAGGAGCATCAGTAATTTGTTGCTGTATTCCTGGTCCTCAGCATAAGACCTCGCTTCGAGCATGGGGTCTTAAAGTTGCTGATTGGATGTATGTACAAACGAAAGAATGAGTGAGTGAGTGCATGAACAAAAGAATTGCAGAGAGGGAAATAGTCCAGAAGCAAGAAGAATGCAGGACCAGCCTAGAAGATAGGAAGATAGAGCATAAAGTTCAGTGAAAATTCATGGAGGGTAAGTACCCAGAGGCAGCTGGAACAGATGATGGGGATTAACTGCAGGCTTGGTGTCAGATGCTGCAGTCCATGGGGTTGCAGAGAATTGGACATGACTGAGCAACTGAACTGAACTGGAGTCAAATGATTTTTGAGCAAACGGTTAAAGATGTACTCTTTTCTTGGGGAGGTGCCACACTGTGCAGCTTGTGGGGTCTTAGTTGCCTGATCAGGGATTGAACCCAGGCTATCAGCAGTGTAAGCCTATGGAGTCCTAAGCCCTGGAACGCCAGGAAATTCCCTAAAGCTGTACTTTAGAAAAATGAAACTGTAAGACCAACTATAAGATGGGCCAGAAGAGCTGGGAGACCAGCCTGGAGGCTGTTCAGGCAAAAGACAATGGGAGCTGAACTAGGCCTGCAGTGGGACCAGAGAAAGGATGGAAGCCAGAGACACTCATCCAATTTCCAAACATTATAAAAACTGTAAAAACAAGTGTGTCTGGTGACAAATAGTTTATTGTTCAATGGACTCCAACTATTAGAGGAAGTACTTGCCAATAAACTTTAAGTGGTTTGTGGTCTGAAGTTGCAACCACACTTTTTATAAAGGTAATTGAAAGGAAAAGAAAAACTCCAATTGGGGGTAGTAAGAAAACAGGGACCCATAAGACTATCACCCCATTATGTGGATTGGAGTTCATCCACATAATGAATGAGCCCTGGGTCACATTCATCCTCCTTCGGCCCTACTTAAGACTGGCAACAATAACTCTCAAACCAGGCTTCAAACAGAGACAGTCCTGTCTGTTTCAAGCCATGAAGGGCATTGCAGGGACCATGTATTAGGGTAATACCCATGTAGAGTATTGCAAGGACTTGGTTTCTGATCTCAGCTCTGAATGAGTACTAGCGGAAAAGTAAGAGGAAGACATTCTGTTAATAATGTTGAGACTTAAAGTTTAGTGGTTGAGATTATTGATACCGGGGCTGGGCTGTGCCTGGTTGAACTCAGCTCTATCATGAGATTATGACCTTGAATAAATTATTTAACATCTCTGTACCTTATTATCTCATCTATAAACTGGGAATAGTGAATACCATCATTGAGTAGCTACAAAAATTAATTAATAAATTTTAAATGCTTAGAAACACCTACTATATACTAAGCACCATAGTGTTTACTGTTATTATTATTATTGCAAAAAATAATGGCCAAAACTAGGCGACAGTGGAGTGGGCTCTTCTGAAGTAGAGTGTTTCCTGTTTCCACAGGTGTATAAATACCAGAGCTGAGTTGGTTGTCGGGTTCAGCTTTGGACATTGAGTTTTCAGTGCTGGTGAGGCCTCTGAATAGGTTTATTCAGCATTATTCGTTCTGTTTTTTAATTCCACAAACATTTAATGAGCAGCTACTCTGTGCAGATACTGTGCTGGCGATACTGGGATGAACTGGACAGTCCCTTCTCAAGGACCTGATAATTTAGTTAAGGAGGCAGGTAGGTATCACTTTTTATGTGGAGGAGCCATAATACCAGCACACGTGAGGTTGACAGGAGCCCAAGGAAGGAGACAGACAGGTTTCCTAGAAAAGGCAGTAAGAAGCAAGGTCCCTTGGCCCACATTCAGGACCTGGGGAATGCAGAGTGGGAAAAGATCTGCCCTTGCTGGTCAGTGGGTGACTAGATTTTGGCTTTCAGCACTGATAATCATCTTTCCTAGTTCCTATCCTTAGTTGAATTGTTTGGACCCTCCTACTTCTTATTGCTTCTGGAAAGAATATTGTTGTTAGTCTTTAAGATGTTTTCTAAATCCCTTTGCACATACATTTTATTGATCAGGTTTCAATATGATGGTTTTGCCTCAATCATTTTATCTTTTGGTTCAGGGAGGTTGAAATCTTAAGTTTTTCCGAAACTGTGTCAGTTACAGACAAAAGAGACTGCATTTCCTGGGTTACTAAAGCAATACAACTTAGGTCTATGGTGAAGTGAAAGTGAAGTCGCTCAGTCGTGTCCGACTCTTAGCGACCCCATGGACTGCAGCCCACCAGGCTCCTCCGTCCATGGGGTTTTGCAGGCAAGAGTACTGGAGTGGGTTGCTATTGCCTTCTCCGTCATTTCTTCTTCCATCCCCCCAACTCCAACCCTCTGTTTTTTCTTAAGGAAACTGGTTTTTTTGCCTTGTAGCTTTTCTCATGGTATGATTTTACTGATTGTATCCACAAGGTACTAATTGGCAAGTTCTTCTGTCCCTTGTATTTCCTGTAAACTGTAGCTTGATCAGATACAGATTTTACTTATTATTTATTTCTGGATGTGCTGAGTCTTTGTTGCTGAGCAGGCTTTTCTCTAGTTGCGGTGCCCGGGCTTCTCATTATAGTGGCCTCTCCTGCTGTGGAGCCCGGTGCTAGGGCACGCGGGCTCAGTGGTTGTCATTCCTGGGCTCTAGAGCACAGGCTCAATAGTTGTGGCACACGGGCTTAGTTGCTCCATGGCATGCGGGATCTTTCTGGACCGGGGATTGAACCTGTGTCTCCTGCATTGGCAGATGGATTCTCTACCACTGAACCATCAGGGATGCCCCAGATTTTTTTTTTTTTTTTTTAAAGAAAACCTCTTCATGGAAAATTCCTGGTGGTACAGTGGTTAGAACTCAGAGCTTTTACTGCCGTGGCCTGGGTTCAATCCCTGGTCAAGGAACTAAGATCCCACAAGCCGCATGGCACAGTTAAAAATAAAAAAAAGACAGAAAGAAAACTCCTTCATGATGATGCTGTGTACTTCCATCAAGAGATACCTGATGTTTGCTAATTTCTGTGTTCCTATGTGCTCATCCCAGACAGTTGCCCAACTTGGTGTTCTCCTTACCATGGATGTTCTCCTATTGTAAATTTATGCCAGTGATGTTCAAAGTGACCCCATTAAGAGGTAAAGCACAGCAATCAGGGGTAAAAAATGAAAGTAAAAAAGAAAGCCACACATATGTACTATTTACTAGATGATAAAGACAAATATGTTCACATCCTGTCTTCTCAGGCATGACTAACCCCAGCAATGCTCTCAGAGAGGAGGTCTACCAGGAAGTGCTGGCAAGTTTTTCATCCCCCTTCCTGGCTTCCATTCCTACGTGCCTGCTCTTTTTCAAGCTCTGTTAGGCCTTTCAGTTCTTCCTGTGCTTTGCTCATTACTCCTCCTTCAGCCAGGATCACAGTTGGCCTGGGAGGTGGGATGCACAAGCAAGAATACAGACGTAGTCATAGATTTCTCCTGACACTGAATGGGGTGAGGCAAGAACATCTTTACTGCTCTGTTCTCGCTTGCTTTCCTTTTGTGCCCCCACCAAGATGACTCATGCCGTTGTGCTCTGGGCAAGCCCTGCAGCCTTTGTCACTGTGTGGGATGTGCAGATTGGGGCATGTACTCCTCTTTCTCTAAAGGAGGAGCCTTGGTTTAGCCTGGTTGAGGCTTCAGCTAACAATTCAGACCCAGTTACACGAAACTTGCTAACAAAGGTCAGGAAGCCCAAGGAGAGGGAGTTACCGGTAAAAGGAAACTCAAAAGGTTGTCAAGAGTTAACAAAATACCAGGACCGGTATGGCATCTGAGCTATGGTCCCTGTCCTTCAGGATTCAAGCTTGGAGTGCTTTCCTGGGGAGGAGTTTCCAGGGGCTAATTATTCTCAAAAGGTTACCTTGGGAGAGAACAGTTATCTTGTCCCACACAGAAATATTGCAGTCTCAAAGGCTCTTTGTTTGTTTTGTTCACTCGCTCAGTTGTGTCTGACTCTTTGTGACCCCATGGACTGCACCACACCAGGCTTCCCTGTCCTTTACTGTCTCCTGGAGTTTGCTCAAACTCATGTCCACTGAGGCTCTCAGAGCTGCCTAGAGTCTGCTGCTGCTGCTGCTGCTAAGTCGCTTCAGTCGTGTCTGACTCTGTGCGACCCCATAGACGGCAGCCCACCAGGCTCCCCGTCCCTGGGATTCTCCAGGCAAGAACACTGGAGTGGGTTGCCATTTCCTTCTCCAATGCAAGAAAGTGAAAAGTGAAAGTAAAGTTGCTCAGTTGTGTCCGACTCTTTGTGACCCCATGGACTGCAGCCCACCAGGCTCTTTCGTCCATGGGATTTTCCAGGCAAGAGTACTGGAGTGGGGTGCCATTGCCTTCTCCAGCATAGAGTCTAGGGGGGTCATTTAGGGTGCTCTCAAAGGTGTGCTGCCCATTAGAATCATAGGGGTGGGGAGAGGGTGCTTTATAAAATCTTAGTACCCAGATCCCACCCCTGACCAATGACATCAGACTGCGTTTTTCAAATTGCTTCCAGGGTGCAGCCAAGTTTGAAAACCTATGGACCTTAGACCCATGGTTAGTGGAGCTGCAACTCCATTAGGGAGCTCATTAGAAATGCATAGCTCGAGTTCCACCGTGGACCTACTGAATCAGAACCTCATTTTAAGTGGATCCCCAGGTGACTTGTATGTGCTTTACAACTTGAGAAGCAGTTATTTTTCTTCAAACATTGGGCAGTTGGCAACAAGGGGCCCAGATTCTGTCTACTCACTGGAGCTACGCAGTAGCTCTTCCCTTAGAGGGGCCCTCACACTCCATTTTACAGAGTGAGACACCTGGATGGATTCATTAACTTCCATTACCTGCCGGGGCCCAGTCAGAATTTTAATTTTTTAAAAACTTATAAAATTTACCATTAGTAACATGTAGTACATTCACAATGTTGTGAAACTGTCACAACAGAACATTTTCATTACCCCGCAAAGGAAACCCCACACTAATTAAGCAGTCATTTCTCATCTCCTCCCCTCAATCCCTGCCAACCACTAATGAGCTTTTTATGTCACTATGGGTTTGCTTATTCCACATGTTTCATGTAAAAGAAATACGTAATATTTTCAAGGTTCATTCATGTTGTAGCGTGTACTTCCTTTCTATGGCCGAGTTATTTTCCTTGTGTGGATATGCCACATTTTATCTGTTTATCATTTGACGGACATTTGGGTAGTTTCAATCTTTTGGTTATTGTGAATAGTGCTGCTATGAGCATTTATATGCAAGTTTTTGTGTGAACACCTGTTTTCAGTCTTTGAGGACTTCAGTTCTTTCTACCCAGGAGTGAAATTGCTGACTTATGTGGTAATTCTCTGTGTTTAACTTTTTGAAGGATAGCCAAATGGTTTGTCATCAGCAACACTGTTTTACATTCCCCCTAGGAGGATGCCAATTTTTCCACATCCTTGCTAACATTTGTTATTTTTTTTTCTCTAAATTCTAGTCATGTAATTGATGTGAAATGGTCTCTCACTTCACTTTTGATCTGATGCTTTTCCATTTCCATTTCACTAATGATGAATATCTTTTCATTAATAAATATCTTTTCTTTTTCATAAATGCTTGTTTAGCCATTTGTAGAAAAATATCTATTTAAGTCCTTTGCTCATTTACAAACCATTGTCTTTTGTTACTTAGTTGTAAGAATTCCCTTTTTAGATACAGGTATATCACTTGCTTTTCAAGTTTGCTTTAGGTCATTTTGCACTTATGAAAGACCTTCACTAGTACCCATTTTTGCATTAAAAAAATTAATTTGCATTTGAGTATAATTGCTTTACCAGTACTCTTGCCTGGAGAATCCCATGGACGGAGGAGCCTGGTGGGCTGCAGTCCATGGGGTCGCAAAGAGTCAGACACAACTGAGCGACTTCCCTTTCACTTTTCACTTTCATGCATTGGAGAAAGAAATGGCAGTCCACTCCAGTGTTCTTGCCTGGAGAATCCCAGGGACGGGAGAGCCTGGTGGGCTGCCGTCTATGGGGTCACACAGAGTCAGACGCGACTGAAGTGACTTAGCAGCAGCAGCAGCTTTACAATGTTAGTTTCTGCAAAGTGAATCAGCTATACATATGCATATATCCCATCTTTTTTGGATCTCCTTCCCATTTAGGTCACTGCAGGCATTGAGTAGAGTTCCCTGTACTATACAGTAGCTTGTTAGTTATCATAAGTTATCTATTTGATACACAGCAGTCTATATTTGTCAATAGCAATCTCCCAGTCCATCCGTCCCTTTTCCCCCTTGGTATCCATACCTTTGTTCTCTACATGTGTCATATTTATTTTGCAACGAGCCATTATAGAGGCAGCGCACTTTGAGACAGTGACACCAAGAAGCTCCTTCCCCTGGATCTACCCTCAGCATCTTGGCATCCAGTCACCATAGCTGTGAACTGTCTCTGAGCATCTGTGCTTTATCTTCACTTATTTTGTGCATAAGCATTCATTAGCAAGATATGTTCTAAGCTGATTGCTTCTTTGCTTTGTGGCATTTTGGTTTACAAAAGATTTCTTAGGAATGCTCTACTTTTGGATAGGGGACATGGAAACCTCTATATGATTTCCAAGTATCTTCTCCCATTCTGTGAGTTGCCTTTTCGCTTTCTTGATAGTGTCCTCTGATGAACGAAAATTTTTAATTTTGATAAGTTAAGTTTAACTGATTTTTCTTTTGCTGCTTATGCTTTTGGTGTCAAATAGAATTTGAGATTTTATCACCTGGACAAGATCAATGGATAGGGAAAAATCTGAGGGGAAAGGCAGTAGTGATGGCTTGAGGTTTCTGTCTCCAGTTCAACAAGAAAATCTCAGCATTTATATGCTTTATATGAGGTCTTTCAGCTTGAATATACATATAATTGATAGAACCACTAACTTAACGTTTCTCAAACTTTAATCATTGAATATTAAGGGAAACTGCAGTGTGCCAGCTTGCTCTAAAACCTAGTCCCAAATGGTAAATGTAATAATTAGAACTTAATGTTTGCTGGCTTTAGTTAAGTTTTATTTGTAATAAAGAAAAGGCATACATTTTAAGAAAATCATGCAATGTTTCTTTTGCTAAATTTGCCACACGTTTGGGAAGTTAGGATTTGGCTCAAATTCCAAACCCACTGTCTGCTTGGTGGCAGCTCATCCACACTGAAGAAATATTGTAGGAAAAGATAGCCAAGCTCATGGGTAGCTCATGGGTAGCTCATGGGTAGCTCATTATCAGCCTTGGGTACCTGGTGCTACATCTTCCTGACATCACACAGCAAGTGAAAACCCAGGTGTTCTTGGCTGTTTAAACCAAAATCTAAAAAGACCCTGTCTCCCGAGGCCAGGCATTCAGTGTATTCAGACCAATCATCTGTTGATCTCTCTTGAATTGGCACTACTGTTACTACTAGCTGCCATCACTTTTGGAAACTTTCTGTGTGCCAGGCATTGTGCTAAAAGGCTACATCTAATCCTCCCAACAACTGTGGAAGTGGTTCCATAATTATCCTCATTTTACTACTTGAGAAACTGAATACAGGTTAAATAACTTGCTGAAGTCATGCAGACGGCAAGTGTGAGGGATAGGGTTTAACCCAAGTCTGACTCCAGTTCCAAAGAAAGGCAATGCCAAAGAATGTTCAAACTACTGCAAAATTGCACCCATCTCACACACTAGCAAAGTAATGTCAAAATTCTCCAAGCCAGACTCCAACAGTATATGAACTGAGAACTTCCAGATGTTCAAGCTGGATTTAGAAAAGGAAGAGGAACCAGAGATCAAATTGCCAATATCCGTTGGATCATGGAAAAAGCAAGAGAGCTCCAGAAAAACATCTACTTTATTTTATTGACTATGCTAAAGACTTTCTGTGGATCACAACAAACTGTGGAACATTCTTAAAGAGATGAGAATACCAGACCACCTGACCTGCCTCCTGAGAAATCTGTATGCAGGTCAAGAAGCAACAGTTAGAACCAGACATGGAACAATGGGCTGGTTCCAAATTGGGGAAGGAATATGTCAAGGCTGTATATTGTCACCTTGCTTATTTAACTTATATGCAGAGTGCATCATGCAAAATGCTGGGCTTGATGACGCACAGGCTGGAATCAAGATTGCAAGGATTAATATCTATAACCTCAGATACACAGATGACACCACCCTTATGGCAGAAAGTGAAGAGGAACTAAAAAGCCTCTTGATGAAAGTGAAAAAGGAGAGTGAAAAAGCTGGCTTAAAACTCAACATTCAGAAAACTGAGATCATGGCATCTGGTCCCATCACATCATGGCAAATAGATGGGGGAAGCAATGGAAACAGTGACAGACTTTATTTTCTTGGGCTCCCAAATCACTGCAAATGGTGACTGCAGCCATGAAATCAAAAGACACTTGCTGCTTGGAAGAAAAGCTATGACCAACCTAGATAGCATATTAAAAAGCAGAGACATTATTTTGCCAACATAATACGTCTAGTCAAAGCTAAGGTTTTTCCAGTAGTCATGTATGTATATGAGAGTTGGACTATAAAGAAGGCTGAGTGCTGAAGAATTGATGCTTTTGAACTGTGGTGCTGGAGAAGACTCTTGAGAGTCCCTTGGACTGCAAAGAGATCAAACAAGTTGATCCTGAAGGAAATCAGTCCTGAATATCATTGGAAGGACTGATGCTGAAATTGAAACTCCAATACTTTGGTGACCTGATGCGAGAACCGACTCATCAGAAAAGACCCTGATGTTGGGAAATATTGAAGGCAGGAGGAGAAGGGAACGACAGAGGATGAGAAGGTTGGATGGCATCACCGACTAGATGGACATGAATTTGAGCAAGCTCCAGGAGTTGGTGATGGACAGGGAGGCCTGGGGTGCTGCAGTCCATGGGGGTTACAAAGAGCCGGTCACGACTGAGCGACTGAACTGAACTGACTCCAAAGCCCAAATTCTGAACTACCAAGCGAAACTATTATTTTAGAGATGACCAGGTTCTGATCGTTGATCTCTGCACTGGCTCTTGCGCTGGATTATAAACCAGGTAGCTTCCGCGCCAACGCGTGCGCAGACTTCACCCTCCGCCTTTTCCTTCCCCACTTCCTTCTCTAATTGCGCAGTTGCGCTCCAGATAGGAGGCGGTGCTGGCGACTCGGCGAGGGGGAGCCTTGGGCACACTTTGGACTACCACTGCGCGTGCGCGTAGCTGGAGCCACGGACCTTTGGGGAGGTTGGAGATGGCCGCCGCAGGGGAAGCTTCGTCGGAGCCGGCGGTTTCAGAACAACCAACGGAGCTGTCTGCCTCAGTGCGGGCGAGCATCGAGCGGAAGAGGCAGCGGGCGCTGATGCTGCGCCAGGCCCGGCTGGCGGCCCGGCCTTACCCGGCGACGGCAGCTGCAACTACTGGAGGTTTGGGTCCTTGGCGGCGCCTGCCTCTTCTCTTTTCTGGGGGACCAGGGACCGCATCCTGGATGGGGCGTCCCTCCTCTCGCGTCTGAGCGCAGACGCTTGTGCAGGGTAGGGGCGGGTGGAGCGGGTAGGGGAGGTGGGTAGGGAATCCGCTTGTCGGAGATTGTCACTGCGGAATGTCCAAGACCACAAAGCGACCCTGACTCCCAGCCCTGGCCTTTTCTCTCTTGCCAGCGACCGTCCTTAGTTTGGGGATGCAGCCTCCCTCGCCGTCTGGAGATGCCAGCCAGTGTCTCAGCTCTCCTCTGCTCTCTTCCTGCAATTGCCACGGGTCCAGGAGGTGGTCTTTGTGTAAAGCTTTTAGACCTTATAGCACATTTGAGTAGTAGTCCTGCACCAACTCTTCATGCATCCGTATAACACGGGCTGATACGCAGTGCTTGCTACGTGCTGCGAGCAGACAGACACTAGCTCCTGCCTTCGTGGGGGAAACAGAGTGGCACCTGTTGTGCTTCACGTTTTTCAGATTGGCTGATTTAATTCAAACAGCTAACCTGGAATTGTTTAGGGCAGAGCTTGGTATCCATATTGAACTGAGATGATAATTGAGGATCAGTAAAGGAAAGGGTTCATCCCAGTAAGTGCAGAGGCTAATCAGGACTAGAACTCGGGTGGTCTGACCCTGGATTCAGGGCCTTTCCTTGCTCACTAGTTGCCTCTGCTATGCCAGGCATTTCTCTCACTCTTAGGATGAAGGGCTGTTCTTGGATTTCACCTTTCCCTTTTCTTAGAGCAGCACTTGGCTGCCTATTTCTTTGCCTATCATGTAATTCTCCAGTGGTTAGCTAATCATTTTCGCCAGAGAAGTCTAGTTTGGTTGACATGTGGTTCTTCAGGACTCCCTCTATAATGTGAAGCACCTGTGTTCCTAAACCTGTGTCCAAACCTACATGAGCAGTTGAGCTCAGTCAGAACTGTGTCATCTGCTACCTCTTGTTATCAGCCAGAAGAAAGGAAGAGTGAAAAGAGCTAGCTGCGTGTCTATATTCATTCACCCTGACACGGAATCTGCACATTTTGACCACTTTTAAGCATTCTAGGGTCAGGACAAAATGTTTTTCATCTGCATGGATTAATTCATATTCATGAGTCCATAAAGATTTCTAAATGTGTAAAATGGCTATAGAACAGGGGTGGAAAGTAGAGCATAAAGTGGTATTAAATGTCTGATAATGGAAAGCAAGGCAGCATGAATATCTTGCAAGATTTCTTGGGCTTTACCAAAGAACTGAACTGTGGTGTTGCATTGTAGACAACCTGTGTTTCGAGTTAGTTAGATGCTGAGATTTTTGTTCTTGTAATACTTTTATTTCCATATGTATAGTTTTCATATTCTGTGTGTGCTATGATACGCCTTAAAAAAGACTGAGAAGAACTTGCTTAGAATGTGTTGCTGAGAGTAGTGCTAAGGTCCTGGGAAATACAAGGTGTAGTAGTAGAGAGAAATGGGGCTTTGTTTTTGGCATGATTTAATATTGCTCAGGATCCTGCTCTAATTATAGTCTTAATAATTACAGCTTCCCTTCTTCTTATAACATTCATGAAATCAAAATCATATTCTGATACATTTTCTATCCAGTAAGTAAATATTCATGGAATGCTAAAACTATTTTTCAGAATTACAGAGATAAAAGAGCTCAGGCTAATGCAGGGATATAAGGAGATGAATGGGTGATATAGTAAAATATGAAAATTGCTGTTAACTGTAGAAACAGGCGTATTATACTCTAATCCCTTTATATAGTAGAAAAAGAAATTGAGGCCAGGGAAGGGGAGTGATTTAAGCAAAATAATACCTTTTTGTCTTAAAGAATTAGTTATACCATACATTAATGTAAAATGCACTTACCTGAATTTTACCTGTGTGAGTGTTCATGTATAATACCACAGTATCAATATACTGTACTGACACTTCCAGAACCTTAGAAATTTCCCTACTGTCACTTCCTAGTCAGTTACTCACCCTCAGAAGTAACTACTCTTCTGACAGTTTGATTAGTACCATCTGTTTTTGAACATTATATAAATGGAATCATGCAGTATCTGGCTTCTTTTGCTCAAAGTAACACCTGAGAGATTCATCCCTGTTGTTCCATGTATTAGTAGTTTGTTCATTTATATGTTCTATAGTACTCTTTTATGTTACATTGTAGTTTTTCCACTTTCCTTTTGATGGAAATTTAGGTTGTTTCCAGTTTGGAGCTATTAAAAGGAAAGCATTTGTGAGCATTTTGATACATGTGTTATGGTGGACACACGCACACATTTCTATTCTGTATATACCTAGAAATGTAATCCTGGCTCCTAGGGGAAGTGTAATTTAGCTTTAGTGTACACAGAATATATCATGAGAAATGCTGAGCTGGAAGAAGCACAAGCTGGAATTAAGATTGCCAGGAGTAATATCAATAACTTCAGATATGCAGATGACACCACCCTTATGGCAGAAAGTGAAGAAGAACTAAAGAGCCTCTTGATGAAAGTGAAAGAGGAGAGTGAAAATGTTGGCTTAAAGTTCAACATTCAGAAAACTAAGATCATGGCATCCGGTCCCATCACTTTGTGGCAAACCGATGGGGAAACAGTGTCAGACTTTATTTTTTGGTGTTCCAGAATCACTGCATATGGTGATTGCAGCCATGAAATTAAAAGAGGCTTACTCTTTGGAAGGAAAGTTATGGCCAACCTAGACAGTATGTTAAAAAGCAGAGACATTACTTTGTCAACAAAGGTCCGTCTAGTCAAGGCTATGGTTTTTCCAGTAGTCATATATGGATGTGAGAGTTGGACTGTGAAGAAAGCTGAGCACTGAAGAATTGATGCTTTTGAACTGCGGTATTGGAGAAGACTCTTGAGAGTCCCTTGGACTGCAAGGAGATCCAACCAGTCAATCCTAAAGGAGATCATTCCTGGGCATTCATTGGAATGACTGATGTTGAAGCTGAAACTCCAATACTTTGGTCATCTGATACAAAGAGCTGACTCATTTGAAAAGACCCTGATGCTGGGAAAGATTGAGGGCAGGAGGAGAAGGGGATGACAGAGGATGAGATGGTTGGATGGCATCACTGACTCAATGGACATGAGTTTGGGTAAACTCTGGGAGTTGGTGATGGACAGGGAGGCCTGGCATGCTGCAGTTCATGGGGTCGCAAAGAGTTGGACACGACTGAGCAAGTGAACTGAACTGAGGCATTGCCAAGCAATGATTATATCAATTTAGAATCTTACCAGCAATGTATGACAGTCTCAATACCACGTCTTCATTTGGTATTGTCAGTCTTTTTCATTTTGAGTATTCTGGTGGGAGTGGTGATGTTTCATTATGGTTTTAATTTGTTTTTCCTAATTTCTAATGATAGACATTTTTCTTGTCGTTACTGGATATTTTCGTGTTTTCATTTGTGAAGTTTCTCTTCAGGTCTTTTGCCTCTTTTTAAGGCTCTGTTTTTTTTTTTCACTGAAGTGAAAGTGTTAGTTGCTCAGCTGTGTTAACTCTTTGCGATCCCTTAACAGTCTGTCAAGCTTCTCTGTCCATGGGATTCTCCAGGCAAGAATGCTAGAATGGGTTGCCGTTCCTCTTCTCCAGGGCATCTTCCCGACCCAGGGATCAAACCTGGGTCTCCTGCATTGCAGGAGGATTCTTTACCATCTGAGCCACCCGGGAAGCCTGTTTATAGGATTTCACTGTGTATTCTGGATATGAGTCTTGTCAGAAGGTATTGCAAATACCTTCTGCCAATTTTATCTTGTTTTTTACTTTCATAAGGTGTCTTTTGATGAATAGAGGTTCTAATAGTTTTTTTTTTCTTTATATATTTTAGTTGACTTACAGTGAATGTTTCAGGTGCACCACAGGGTGGTTCAGTTATACATATACACGTGTTATTTTTCAAGTTATTTTCCATTATAGGTGATTACAGGGTATTGAGTATAGTTCTCTGTGCTGTACTGTAAACCTTTGTTGCTTGTTGAATATCTTTTTTTTTTAAATTAGAAATCTAGCATTCTGTTCATACTAAGTCAGGCAAGTCAAACTGTCATAAACTTTTTAGTTAGGCAAAATTCATGTTTTCTAAAGTTATTATACATACTGTTTATATATTTGTATATAAAAGCTTTTCTACTACACTTGATAAAGGCTTGAGAAAGAACATAAAAAAAAGATGGAGAAATTGGAAAATTAAATGGGAGCACTGAATATGAACTAGAAAATGTGAAACAAACTCGATAAAAGTAAAAGATTACCACGTAGTCCAGTTGTTTTTAAACATGGCTGCTCATTAGAAACATATCTGGAGCTCTGGCGAAGAATAGCAATACCTGGGCATTTGTTTTTTTGTTTTTTTTTTTTTTTTTTTTTCAAAAAATTCCAAGATAATTCTGATATGCATCTGGATTTTAAAAAGTGATTACAGGTTTTTCTATTAAATGGTAGTTAGGGTGATATATGGAGAAGGCAATGGCAACTCACTCCATTACTCTTGCCTAGAAAATCCCATGGACAGAGGAGCCTGGTAGGCTGCAGTCCATGGGGTCATGAAGAGTTGGCCACGATTGAGCGACTTCACTTTCACTTTTCATTTTCATGCCCTGGAGAAGGAAATGGCAACTCCACTCCAGTGTTCTTGCCTGGAGAGTTCCAGGACGGAGGAGGCTGGTGGGCTGCTGTCTATGGGGTCGCACAGAGTTGGACACAACTGAAGCAACTTAGCAGCAGCAGTGGCAGCAGGGTGATACAGAATTCTATTATTTTTCTGTTGACCAATCATGATACAACAGGATTGAGTAATAGTTACATAATCACAATAGTAGAAGATGTTTGTCAGTTTTCACAGTCAATAGCCAGACAAAAAATAAAAGATAGTTACAGTTGCAAGCCATAATGGGAACAAGATTAACTTAACAATATAAGATAATTACATACAACTTGGAAGGTCAAGCAGAGTGATGTAGTAAGTGGAAGTGTGTGCATGAACATTTTCATCTGCCTAGCCAGTCTGTCTCTTGCTTGATGCATTTAATCCATTTACATTTAAGGGAATTATCAATATACATGATCCTATTACCATTTTCTTAATTGTTTTGGGTTTATCTTCTGTAGGTCTTTTCCTTCTCTTGTGTTTCCTGCCTAGAAAAATTTCTTTAGCATTTGTTGTAAAGCTGGTTTGGTGGTGCTGAATTCTCTTAACTTTTGCTTGTTTGGAAAGCTTTTGATTTCTCCACCAAATTTGAATGAGAATCTTGCTGGGTAGAGTATTCTTGGTTGTAGGTTCTCTCCTTTCAACACTTTAAGTATATCGTGCGGTTCCCTCTAGTTTGCAGAGTTTCTGTTGAGAAATCAGCTGATAACCAGATGAGAGTTCCCCTGTATGTTATTTGTCATTTTTCCTTTGTTCCTTTTAATATTTTATCTTTGTCTTTCATTTTTGTCAGTTTGATTACTATGTGTCTTGGTGTGTTCCTCCTTGGGTTTATCCTGCCTAGGACTCTGCTTCCTGGACTTGGTTGACTATTTCGTTTCCTATGTTAGGGAAGTTTTCAACTATTATCTCTTCAGATATTTTCTCTGGTCCTTTCTCTCTCTCTCTTCTCCTTCTGGGACCCGTATAATGCGACTGTTGGTGTGTTTAATGTCGCAGAGGTCTGTTAGGCTGTCTTCATTTTTTTTTTTTAATTCTTCTTTCTGTATTCTGTTCTGCAGCAGTGATTTCCAGTATTCTGTCTTCCAGGTCACTTATCCATTCATCCGCCTCAGTTATTCTGCTGTTGATTCCTTCTAGTGTATCGTTCATCTGTGTTCATTTATTTTTAGTACTTCTGACTCTTTGGTAAACATTCCTTGCATCTTCTCCATTCTTTTTCTGAGATCCTGAATCATCTTCACTATCATTCTGAATTTTTTTTCCTGAAAGGTTGCCTATCTCCACTTCACTTAGTTGTTTTTCAGGGGTTTTATATTGTCCCTTCACCTGGGACATAACTCTCTTTTTCATCCTGATTAACTTTTTGTCATGTGATTTTTGTTCTAGCTGCTGTGGGATTTTGGTTCTTCTTCTTCTGATGGTCTTATACATATGTTCCCCGGAGAAGGAAATAGCAACCCACTCCAGAATTCTTGCCTGGAGAATTCAATGAACTGAGGAGTCTGGCAGGCTACAGTCCATGGGATCGCAAAGAGTCAGACATGACTGATCGATACTTTCATTTTCTGGTGAATGAGGCTAAGAGGCATCTGTGAACTTCTATCTCCTTGTGGCTTCTTTGACTTTGGACATGGGGTATCTTTTTTGGTGGGTTCTAGTGTTCTCCTGTCCTAGCTGTTCAACAGCTAATTGAGATTTCGGTGCTTTTGCAGGAGATGAGTGCACATCCTTCTGCTCCACCATCTTGTTAAAATTTGAAGTTATAATAATTTTCAGTCAAGTTCCATTCAGCAGTTTTTCTCTTACGGTTGATACGTGTATGTCTTGTGTAAGAAGTTTTTGGCTACCTCAAGTTCATAGTTATTTTATGTTTTCTTCTAGAAGCTATATTTTACCTTTTATGTTCAAGATTGTGATCCATTAAAAAATTGTTCTGTGTATATTGTATGCGATAGAGTCAAAGTTCATTTATCAGAATGACCATCTTTTCCTCACTGTTTTGTAGAAGTGCCTTAGTCATAAATCCTAGCATCATTTATTGAAAAACTATCTTTTTCTCACTGAATTGCCTTGGAGCTTTGCTGTAAGTTAAGCCTTTGCTGTAAACATGTGTAGATCTATTACAGGACTCTATTATACTGGTCTCTTTGTCTACACTGTCATAATTACTGAAGCTTTGTAGTAAATCTTTAAATCTGGGTAATGTAAATTCTCTAGTTTTGTTCAGGATTATCTTGGCTATTCTGTGTTCTTTGTATTTACATATAAGCATTAGATCAGCTTGTCAGCTCTCATTATTCCTCCCCATCCACAACACACACATGCAAGCACCTACTAGGGTTTCGAGTGGGATCACATTGAATCTTTAGGTGAATTTGGGGAAGTGACTTTGATTTCTGTTAGTGGTGTTTTTGAGGTTTTACACATCTATTCCTAGGTATTATTTCTTAATTCTAATTGTTGATTCTTGTGGTTGTCCTCTATTGCATAATCATATCATCTGTGAATAACTGCTGATTTACCCTTTTCAGCCGTTATGCTTGTCTTCTTTTCTTGCCATATTACAGTGACTGGGACCTTCAGTATGATGTTGAATAGAAGTGGTAATAGTGGACATCCTTGTCTTGTTTGATAGATATTAAGTTTTTGAAAGTTCCTGTTTATACACAAGGGAGCATACGGGCTTACCTGGTTCATTTCTTGACCACTTCTTAACTTTTGCAGGCATGGCTAATGTAAAAGCAGCCCCAAAGATAATTGACACAGGAGGAGGCTTCATCCTGGAGGAGGAAGAGGAGGAAGAACATACAGTTGGAAAAGTTGTTCATCAACCAGGTAAAGTGGGTCTTCAAAAAACAGATATCTAGATTGGTCATTTTGGATAACATGCATGATTTTTTTGCAAACTGATGTTAAAAAGTGACACATTTAGTCAGTGAGCAAGTTGGCTTTATAAGAATGATAAAATTTGGCAGTTTTGCTAGTAGATTAAAAATTAAACAAATTTGGCAGATTCATTTAAAAATGTGGTTTATATGCTTAGAGTTGATGCTCTCGGTCTTATAACGGTTGATAGAATAAATACTTAAAATTATCTTGATAGGTTGAAATGAGAGTCTTGAATGCAAGAGATAAAATTTAACACATTCTTTCTTTATGTTTAGAGGAAAAATGGTTTCCCCATTTCTCAAATATTCTTTCAGAGCTTTCTTTTTAATGGATGCATAGTATTCTATTTGATGGCTGTACCATGGTTCATTTAAATGCAGCTCTTTTGTTTCTTTTCTCTCTTCTAATAATTATTACTGCAGTAATATATTTGGAGGTAAACTTTTGTCCAGCTCTCTTATTCATAGCAGTAGGGTAACTGACCCAAAAGTATGTATACTTCTGGTAAAGTTTACATATTTTAAAAAAAAGTTAACATATATAGAAACAGTAAAAAACCTAAAAGCAAATAAACAAGTGGATGTATTTTTCCAAATGAATTAACACATATTGAAGAAGGGCAGGACAGAAGGAACTAGTCCAGATGATTTATGAGCATAGTATTTGACAGTATATCCTCAGTTTGAGATAGGTGGGGTAAGGGAAAAAACTACAACATCCTTGAGCTCATTTTATAGAGTGATACGAGGGAGGCAATTTTGAAATTATTTTAGATGTATTATTGGCTCAAATAGATGAATGTATTTCTTGATGTTGGGAGTCAAGGTTTTCACTGTGAAAGAAAAGACCTACAAATGTAGAATGGGAGAAAGCAAGAAAGAACCCTATGGGAATGGATCAAAATTGGATAGATTAAAATCGTGGGTATGAACTCATGATTTCTGAAACATGTATATGTGCATACATATGTGTATGTGTAAACTAATAAATATACTCAGTAAAGTTTCAGGAAACAAAATCAATGCACAGAAATCTGTTGCATTTCTGTACACTACTAGTGAACTATCAGAAGGAGAAATTAAGAAAACAGTCCTATTTACAACTGCCTATTTATCAGAAATGATAAAATACCTAGGAATAAATTTAACCGAGGAGGTGAAATACTTGTACACTGAAAACTGTAAGCCAAAAATGAAAGAATGGAAGAAGACACAACTAAATGGAAAGACATTCTATACTCCTGGGTTGGAAGAGCTACTAATGTTAAAATGTCCATAGTACCTAAAGCAATCTACAGAATCAGTGCAGGCCCGGCCAAAATTCCAATAGCATTTTCCCACAGAAATAGAAAAAATTTTAAATTCATATGAACAATGAAAGACCCTGAATGGCCATTGAATCTTGAAAAAGAAGGACAGAACTGCAGACCTCATGCTCCCCGATTTCAAATGATGTTTCAAAGCTATCATAATGAAAATAAGTATGATATTGGCATAAAAACAGACACATCGATTAATGGAACAGAGGAGAGAGCCCAGAAAAAACCTACATGTATGGTCAGTTAATATGATAAAGGAGCCAAGAACACACAATAGAGAAAGGACATTAATAAATGGAGTTGGGAAAACTGGACGGTCACATGGAAAAGAATGAAACGAGGCCACTGTCGTATATCATACAATATAACTCAAAATGGATTAAAGATTTAAATGTAAGACAAACCGTAAAACTCCTAGAAGAAAACATGAAAAGCTCCTTGACATTGCTCTTGCTAATGATAGTTTTGGATATGACACCAAAAGCAGAGGCAATAAAGGCAGAACCTTCATAATTGAAAATAAAGCTTTAAATAAATTATAGCTGATATATTTTTTAAAAATTAAAAAAAAAAAACTGTTAAGTGGGAGCGCATCAAATTAAAAAGCTTCTACATAGCAAAAGAAACCTTGGAAAAGACCACCTACTGAATGAGGGAAAATATTTGCAAGTCATATATCTGGTAACTTGGATTTTGTTAGGGTTTGGAGATTAGTGAGATTAAGAAGTGCTAGAGTATTAATTGACCTTCTTGTATTGGAAGTATCTAAGGCGAGGCAGTGATAGGAATATGTTGAATGAATTATGAACAAATGACAACTCCATATTTCTTCCCACTGGGACTAGTGATAGTTCTCAGAGTTGGGGCTTGGCAGTGGCAGTCATCCTAAAGACTTATTAGTAAACTTGCAGATTTGTTGATAAAAAAAAACAGTTCTATAGGGTAAAGATCCTTAGCTAGGTATTTGAAAGCTTTTTTAAAAATTCTGCTTTACTTTGCCTGGAGTAGTTTCTATAGTGGGTGTTGAGGTTGTATAGCTAAGTACAATCTCTACCCTTTAGAGATTTTCAGTCTAGTAGTGGAGACAGATGAAGAGGAAGCCATTTACTCTGTTGGCAGGAGGTGGAGTGGAGGGAGTTTCCCACTTGAAAGTGAATTCTATATTGTCTCTCTTTTACTTTTGTTTTGCTCTTTACTGTTCTTTTCTGTGTTATATGTTGAGTCCATCTCCCTTATGTGTAAGCAGCTCCCCCATCTTGCTTCCACCTTGGGACTAATCTTTGTACTCTCAGCAGTACTGTGGTAGGCTGAATAATGGCCCCCAGCAATGTCCACATTCTAATCACCCTGGAATCTGTGAATTTATTACCTTACAGAGTGAAAGGCACTTGGCAGGTAAAATTAAGGTTAAAGACCTTGAGGTGAGGAGATTATTCTGGGTTATCCAGCTGTGATCACAAGCATCCTTAAAAGTAGGAGAGAGGCAGGAGAGAGTCTGGGGTAGGTGTGATCATGGAAGAAGTCACAGTGATATAAGAAGCTACAGTTGCTGGCTTTGAAGATGGAGGAAGGGAGTCATGAGTCAAGGAATGAGGTGGCCTCTAGCTGGAAGTGGCAGGGTGATAGACTGTCCCTCCAAGACCTCCAGAAAGGAGCGCAGCTCTGCCAACAACTTGCCTGTAGCCCGCTGAGACCTGTGTCAAACGTATAAACTACAGACTGTGATGAAATAAGTTTGTGTTATTTTAGCCACTAAATTTGTAGTAATTTGTTATAGCAGCAATACAGAAGAGTTAATAATACAAGTACTTTACATGTGGTTTGTGTTCAGTAATACTGAATGAGTTGATAATTTTTTCCTTTATATTATTTCCTTTCTCATTTCTTTTTTCCCTTAAAATCTTTATTAATAAATGGAAGATTACTAAAGTTTTATGTTGTCTTATGTAAATATATTTGTATCAGTCATAAAATACATTTTGTAAGCTAATACAAATAAAGGAAAATATGTTCTAATTACACAAAAAAAGGAAACTTAAGAATGAATTTTCCATTCTTTAGGACCTGTTATGGAATTTGATTATGTTATATGTGAAGAATGTGGTAAAGAGTTCATGGATTCTTACCTTATGAACCACTTTGATTTGGCAACTTGTGATAATTGCAGGTACTTATTTTTATTTCAGAGCATGTTCTAAATTACTGAAGTTTAACGTTTGCATATAGGTTTAGGGCAGAATACTGATTTGATCCATTTGGATTCAGCATTTTCATAATAATTTTGTTTTTCGTTTTGGAAGTTTCCTAAAATTTCTGTGTTTTCCATTTTGCCAAAAAAATACAGGAGGCCTGTGCTTAGCAGTCACGCCATATCATTAGGAAGGATGGCCCTGGGTCTGCCATAGATAAGTCCTTTTGCTTTTTTCTTTAACCTAGGAGCAGGTTCCTAATCCTTCTCTTACCCAACCCCTAAGGATCCATTTGTTTGTTTCTTTCTTTGACCACCATGTAACCACCTTGGTCAGAGGACTGGCACCTTCAGTAAGAGGAGGAAAGTATAACCACTCTCCCAGTACTTAGAACACCTCTTTCCATTCATTTTCTGTTCTTCTGAATTGGCCAGGAAGAGAATAGATGAGGAAAAATCAGATTCTTCTGTCATTCCTTTTTTTCTCCCAGCCTTTATTTCTTTCTTTATGTCACCACAAATTATCCCTCACTACTCTACTTGGTTCTGTCCCTACTGCTTGCCTCAGCCAAGTCCTGTGTTGGTGTCTCTCACACCTGAAGATCCCACCTTGGATTCTCACTCAGCCTCTTGTCTGCTCCCTGTCCCCACTTATATGTTCCGCCCCAGGTCAACTGCTCACATGCCTGGTGGACCTGCCCTTTCAGAGTCCCTGCTGCAGACATTGAGAGCCGGCACCATTGACTTGTTGCCAAGTAGATCCTTAGGAGATAGAACGGGAGATATTTCTGATCTCATGATCAGTGATGGGAAATGTTCTGGTACCCATTGGAATTATGAATCATAAACTCTGTTCCCAGTGTTTATGCATAACAATGTCATTGATGCACACACTGGTTAAGGTCCACAGTGTTATCTCTTTAAGTACAGATAGCATTCAGGAACTAAGTTACCACATACAACCTTTTTCCATGAGAAAATGGAAGCCAGTGATTATCAACTTAAAGTTACGTAGTAGTCTGCTGGAGCAGGAAACGGCAACCCACTCCAGTATTCTTGCCTGGAAAATTCCACAGACAGAGGAGCCTGGTGTGTTCCATGGAGTTGCAGAGAGTTGGATATGACTGAGGGACTGAGCACAGCACATGTAGTAGTCTGGAAAAATATTTGAGAAGTTTAAACATAATTAGGGATATAGCCATCCATGCGGCTTTTTTCCAACATCTTTGACAATTATAGAATTCATACAATGATAGTTTTCCTTCCTTTGGTTTATACTTCCAAATTATTTAGTCATCTTAAAGTTATTCTTGATTATTAACTGTCCTCCCCCGCCCCTCCTGTCCTGTACTTACCTCTTCAGGATTCACTGGTTCTGTATTTAAGGGCTTAAACCATATCCTGAATCTGTTCATTTCTCATTCTCTGTACAATTATGCCTTAGACTGGGCCCCTACCAGCTCTTACCTGGGCCACTACAGTAGTGCTCTAACTGGCCTCTTCTCCCACCTTTGCACCATTAGTGTCTTCTCCTATAGCCTTTTACCCAAGGCTTTTTAACAGTTTCTAATTCATTCAGATTCAACAGTACATGAATTGTGAACTTCCAGATGTTCAAGCTGGATTTAGAAAAGGCAGAGGAATCTGTATGCAGATGGAACAACATGGAACAACAGACTGGTTCCATATCGGGAAAGGAGTTTGGCAAGGCTGTATATTGTGATCTTGCTTATTTAACTTATATGCAGAGTATATCGTGTGAAATGCTGGGCTGGATGAAGCCAAGCTGGAATCAGGATTTCTGGGAGAAATATCAATAACCTCAGATACACAGATGACACCACTCTTATGGCAGAAACTGAAGAAGAACTAAAAAGCCTCTTGATGAAAGTGAAAGAGGAGAGTGAGAAAGTTGGCTTAAAACTCAACATTCGGAAAACTCAGATCATGGCATTTTGTCCCATCATTTCATGGCAGATAGATGGGGAAGCAATGGAAATAGTCACAGACTTTATTTTTGGGGGCTCCAAAATCACTGCAGATGGTGACTGCAGCCATGAAATCAGAAGACGCTTACTCCTTGGAAGAAAAGCTATGACCAAACTAGACAGCATATTAAAAAGCAGAGATAATACTTTGCCAGCAAAGATCCGTCTAGTCAAAGCTATGGTTTTTCCAGTAGTCATGTATGGCTATGAGAGTTGGACTATAAAGAAAACTGAGCATTGAAGAATTGATGCTTTTGAACTGTGGTGTTGGAGAAGACTCTTGAGAGTCCCTTGGACTCAAGGAGATCCAACCAGTCCATCCTAAAGGAAATCAGTCCTGGATATTCATTGGGAGGACTGATGCTGAAGCAGAAATTGTAATACTTTGGTCCCCTGATGTGAATAACTGACTCAATTGAAAACACCCTGATGCTGGGAAATATTGAAGACAGAAGGAGAAGGGGATGATAGGGGATGGGATGGTTGGATGGCGTCACTGACTCGATGAACATGAGTTTGAGCAAGCTCCGGGAGTTGGTGATGGACAGGGAAGCCTGGCGTGCTGCAGTCCATGAGATCACAAAGAGTCAGACACGACTGAGCGACTGAACTGAACTGCACTGAATCCATTCAGAATAAAATTGTCTTCACCATCGCTCACAAGACCCCTGCCTATCTCTGACTTTATCTCCCATCACTCCTCACCATCACTTAACTTTAAGCATTCTGATCACACTGGCCCTCTTGGTGTGAACTCCATTTGCAAAGCATACTTCTATCCTAGAGCTTTTGCATTTACTCTTCTCTCTGCTAGAATATTTTTTCTTTAGCTATTGGGAATGTTCTCTGACTTCTTAAAGGCCCTGCCCAAATGTTCGCTCACCAGTGGCCTTCTCTGATTACCCAGTCTCTGGAAATTTCTATTCCTTTCCCGTGCTTTGTGTTATAGTACTTTTATCTGTTGTCCTGTTTGCTTATTGATTGTCTTTCCCTAAACAGAATATAAGTTTCATGAAAACAAGGTTTATTTTATTTCCTTTATTCTGAGTGCCTTGAACAGTAGCCAGCATGTAGATGGAGAACAAATGAATGAGAAGAGCTATGTAATTGTCTGTGTCTCCATTTTTACCTGGGCTTTCAGAAAGAGCCAACTGGAAACTCACCTGTGCTTGGTGCAGTTGGACCTTCTGTGTTTATATTCCTTATATCCTGACTTTAAGCTTTATATTTTCTTAGTTATCATTTATATTTGCTGTACTCATGTGTTTTCAAATTCCTTGTGGAAAAGAGGAACTTAAAAGAAATTCTTAAAAGGTTAAATAACATGGATCTGTTGCTGACACATGCTTCTCAGAATTAATATTTTTCTGTTGGAATTCTTATGCTGCTAATCTGACCATGAGAGTTTTAGGAAAAAGCATTTATATATTTCTTTTGGCATGTATGCCCCTAGGTTTTGGGGCTACTTGAAACTTTATTTATGTAATGGACTTATCTGTTTTCAGAGATGCTGATGATAAACACAAGCTTATAACTAAAACAGAAGCAAAACAAGAATACCTTCTGAAAGATTGTGATTTAGAAAAAAGAGAACCAGCACTTAAATTTATTGTGAAGAAGAATCCTCATCATTCACAGTGGGGTGATATGAAACTCTACTTAAAACTACAGGTCTCTAATAAGTTATATTCAGTCATTTTAAACCTTGGTTGAGGTGATGTTTTAATAACGAACTAGTTATAATTAGTTTAGTTTTTACTTACCGACTTAAAAAGATCCTGTTGTTCTATTGTTTTGCATGATTCACAGTCATATATAATCACATTAAATACATGTTTCTTATGTTTTTTGATGTAGCACTTTGGAGCAAATATATTACTGTTGGGTCATGTTAGAAGTACAGTTTGGAATCTAAAGAAAGCTTGAAATAGAGAAGTCAGCCCGTGTTTCCCTTGCCTACCCATCCCTCAAATAAAATCATAAAAAAAAATATTCAGGAGTTTCCCAAATGCCTAGAATCTAATTCCAGTTTCCTGTATCTATCCCAGAATGGTACAGATATCATAATACTCTTTTTCATGCCATTATGTAAAAACTACTGGAAGGCATTGCTTTAGAGCACAATTTGATTGGAATATACTAGAAAATCCTGTATGTTCTAATAAAGAAACCACGTGTAAAACCAAACATATACTGAATTTTCGCTAAGTGTTGGACACTGTTGATTAAAAGATTCACTGTTATGTACCATTAAAAATGAAAAAAAAGGACTGGTATTTAAACAAACCCAGTGCTGTCTTATCACTTGGTGCTTTTATTTTACTGAACTAGTGTCATTAGACTTACTGTAGTTTTTTTTTTTCCCTTTTGCTATAAGTCATGCTTGTGTGTACTTGAAAAGGAAATTGCAGGTACCGCAGATTTATTAAGGTCTTCCTAAACTTCCTTACATTCAGAGTCCAATTCCTCTGAACCATTGTTTGACTCAGTTGTTAAAATACATTAAGTACATTAGTGATGCAGCATTTTCAGGGATGTTAAATTATGGAAAATGTGATGCTAGAATTTATGAAATAACAGTATATAGCACTTTGTGTTAAGAAATTTCAGTTTGGCTTTATTGATGGACATTTTGGTCCCCTTAACATATTGTGAGAGATACCTCGAGCAAGTTCTCAGTGTGTATATTATTTCCCTAAATGTAAATAAATGTAAAGAGTATTTTTATGTATATACTCTTTATAATATTTAATATATTATGTATTATATAAATTCAGAGGTTTTAAACTAGAATAAAGACTTTTTAGATCATTCAGCTACCAAAGTTTTTAAAAAAAAATTCATAGTTTGAAGACCAGAATTAGTTGAATGGATGTAAACTGTTATTGATTCAGAAGTAGAGTAGCATTGATTGATTTCCTGTGATGGGAGATTTTTAGAGATGACCTCATATTTAGATCTGCTATGGCTAATTGGTTAGCAATTGTTTTTTTTTTTGGTGATCCTGCCAAAATTCATCAAATCTTTGATTCATGTGAATACAGAAAAGCAATTGCAGTCAGAGAGCAGCTTTATTTATATATACACAGGCATCCCTGGTTTCATTGTGCTTCATAGATATGTAATCTGATTCATCATTTATTTACTGAGGGTTTCATAAGTTTAGATATAGATATTATTAGAGTTTTTTTCTTATCAGTATTTAAAATCTTTTAAATTTCAAATAAATATTTATAAAGTTTCACTTGATCATTTGAGACCTCTCGATTTAATAATTATAACTATTTTATAGCAATGAATCACAACTAATTTAAATATGGATTCTGTATTTCAGATTGTGAAGAGGTCTCTTGAAGTTTGGGGTAGTCAGGAAGCATTAGAAGAAGCGAAGGAAGTTCGACAGAAAAATCGAGAAAAAATGAAACAGAAGAAGTTTGATAAAAAAGTGAAAGGTAAGTGGCTGCATTTACATCATGAAGGACTGTGCTCTACTGCTTTGCAAAAAGCCTTTAGCTAAGTTCCTCCAGTTTAAAGATATAATTGAATTTTATTTTTTTCCCATGAATTTAAGAACAAAAGGCTTAAAGTTTGGGCAGGTTGGTGTTTGAGAGTCTTAAGTCCAAACCTCACAATACTGCAATTCTAAAAAAGCATGTAAGCCCTCATCTTAAAGTGAATCATAGTTTTGTATAGGAATGGTAGTAGGGTCAGGGATGTGCCTCTGGTTAAGGATTTGGCATCAGTTCAGTCTTAAATATGACCCACAGGGTTATCCAAAGTGAGATTTCTACCAGGAAACCTCTCTAATTGCTTAACGTGAAGGAACAATGTCTTTAAGTCTTAGTCATCTAACTTAACAACTAGAAGGTAACTTCTAATGTCGATAGTCTGTCTAATCATTTTTATTTTTATATTAAAAAAAGACCTGGAAAGGTAGAATGACTTGTTACATAGTTTCTGGAAAGTTGGAACTGGAGCCAAGATGTTATGACTGCAAGTCTGCATTCATTCCTCTGACCATACATCTGTCTGTCTGTGTTACTCTCATTCCTTTGTCCATCTGTCTCTGTATTTATTTGTCCATCCATCCATCCATGTATGCATGCATGCAGAAGTCTATCCATCTGTCCGCCAGTGTATCCAACAGTTACTATGTCTCAAGCACTGTGCTAATACAAATGCTGAAATCACAGTTTATCAGAGGAGAAAAACTGGTAAAGTCATCATAGTGTGATAAATACTGTGATAGTGATGAGCACAGGCTGTTAGAGGAGCGTAAAGAGCACTTGTTGCTGAAGCACAGAAGCCCCAAAGAGAGTCTTACATAAGTAGGCGTAGATGTTCTTCAGTAACCGTAGAGTCCCACTCTGGTGTCTAGTTTATATAGATAGCATATATTCTGTGTATATACAAGGTTATACATATACTAAATTGATCCATTTAAAATGAGTATCTTAGCCATTATAGGTAATTTCGCTTATTTTTTAGGATTTAGAAGAGGCTTTGGAGGATGAATGAAGATAGCTGAGATGTCTTAAAAACAAACAGAAGAGCCAGAAAAAAAGAATGTCAGCCTACTTTGTTTCTTCTTACTGTGAGGGACTGCTTTCCACCTTTTCAGTATAAGAGTAATTCATGTGCAATACAGAGAAGTTAGAAAACTACAAAGAACTTACAGCCCATAATTATACTACCCAGAGACAGTCATCAGTAACAATTCAATGTCTATTTTTCCAGTTCTTTTTTATGCATAGGCCCTTAAATTTTTTTTTTTATAAAAATGGAAGCACCATTGGACATTTATGAAGTTCATAAAGTTTATCTATCCTTTATCTCTGTATCTCAGTTTCTTCAACTATAAAAATGATGATAATATCACCCACCATATAAAAGTTTTTATAAGGATCAATGAGACATTATATGTAAGTTGCTTAGACAAGAACTAGGGCAGAGTGATATCCCGTAGGTAATATTACTATGTGATATTATGCCTGATATAAGAACGTGGCAGCTCTGCATGTGCTGCTTTAGAAGAGCACTCTTTAGAGAAAAGTTTCATTTTTTACCCGATAGATATTATATAATGGAGGCAGGTAAAAAATTCACTTATATATCCTTGGACTTGTTCACATATTTGTCAGTTATTACTTTATTCTTTAATTATGGGGCGGGAAGAAGAGTTAGGTGTGTTTCAGGTTTCCAATTTGACATTCTTAATTTTGATTACAAATGAAAATTTTGATATATAAATTGATCGACTTAACAGTGAAGAATAAAAAAGTTGAATTTAAAAGTTTATTAAGACAGATAATCTCATGATAAATACATCTTTATATAAATTATAGTTACTTAACATACTTCCTGAATCAGAGAGTAAGCACATTTTTATGGCTTTGTAGAGAGGTTTCCTACAGCAGACTGCGCCATGTAAGAGGATTTCATTGAAGGATCATCCCCACATTAGCCACTGCTGTACCACAGTCTTCCAAAATACCTATGGGGCCAATTGAGAGGATTTGGAAAGGCTTCTTTTGAATTTGGTCCTTTTCTCTAATCTCTTCCATGTTTTGAGTGAGTGAGTGAAGTCGCTCAGTCGTGTCCGACTCTTTGCGACCCCATGGACTGTAGCCCACCAGGCTCCTCCCCCATGGGATTCTCCAAGCAAGCGTACTGGAGTGGGCTGCCATTTCCTTCTCCAGGGGATCTTCCCGACTCAGGGATCGAACCCTGAGATGCTTTAACCTCTGAGCCACCAGGGAAGCCCCTTCTATGTTTTACCCCAAGCCAACATCAGGGAATCCCCTTGATGGGAGGGGTAAGGTAACAGAAGGTACCTTAAGGGGTATGAAAGAGGAGGGCATATTTATAGACTAATCATATATCAGCCTAAGGCTTTTGTTAACTCCAGCTCCTTGAGTCTTCTCAGTCTTCCCTTTCAGCTGCCTCTTTAAACCACTTCCCTATGGTCTTCTGGCATAGACAGTAATATACAGATAAAGGAATTGGGAACTTGTACCTTCAGAGTAAAATACTTTTTGAAAAGGGTCTGTCTGTAATTTTGCTTAGATACTGTTTCTGTAGTTTGGTCAAGATGTTCACTAAAGGTGGCTGAATTCTGATAATTTGACAACAAAAGGCATCTTTATTTTTTTAATAAAACAGTTCTATTAAGATAGTCACATCTACTAAATAGCATGAATAGAACATTTCTTTCAAGATTTACACAATTAGCTTACATAATTTTTAAAATAAGTATAAACTCAAAATATAATTGGCTATATTTCTCACTATGTTAAATTTCTGCTGTTAACCACCAGATGAACTATTGTGCATTTTCCTCATCCTTGAAGAGTTTGAATTTTCCCTGAAGTTTTTCCTGGAGCTCTTAAGACTGGTTTCTTTAGTTTATTCCTTGTTTGGATGAAGCATGTTTTTTGAGGAAATTTTTCCAAGTGGTTACTAGAGGGCTATATTTTCCAAGACCCTGTTACAAATCTAAGAATGTTTTTCTGTTTCTCTTGCATTTGAAAGCCTGAGTTCTCTCCGAGTTGTATAAGCGTTATTCCATTGTCTTCTGGTGTTTAATGTGCAGAAGTCACTGCCGTGCGTTCTTTACTGATGGCTTCTTCTTGTTGATTTGCTTTAGAGGTTGGTGGATATGTTCCTGTCCTCCTGACTAGGCCACAGAGGGCTGAGAGTGGAGTAGACACTGTAGAGATTAGAAACAAGGAGCTTACTATGCAGTTTGCTCAGAAGGCTCAGGACAGAGAGGAATAAAAGCAAGTCTAAAAGTTTTCTTAGTTGAAAGAAATTGGAACCTGGTTCCTCTTGGTCTTCTGATTTTGATCCACAAAGAAGCTGACACAAAGTTTACTTCTTTATAGAAAGGTAAGAGATTACATTTACCTGCTTTAGAATATGGCCTTCTACTTTAGCAATTTGAGAAAGATTGATCTTACTAGAGAAGAAAATTATAGATAGTATATAAGGTGTGTGTGTGTGTGTATGTCTGTATAAATTTAGATAAAGTGAAAGAGAATTTTCTCATTGGCAAATTCAAATTGTTCAAATTCACACTGACTGTCTTAGATCTGAGAAGGCAGAAGTAGAAATGATGGCATCACTGGTGCTTAGTTTAACTAGATTTTTATAAAAGGCAATGTGTGTTGGCCTTGATATTGGATGGAAACTTTGAACTGGTGCAAATACACAGAACATTCTGGGTTTGCATGGCCCCTTTCCACAGATAAGGTGGCTGTAAAGTTTTCTTTAAAGTTATACTTAGCTTTCTCTTAATACTGGTAGAGGTTAGCATTCTTTAAAAAAAAAAAAAGGAATGATTAATTTTCATTGTTTTTAGTGTGCACTTTTTTCCCCCAAAAGAGATGGGTAAGAAAATCCCATTTGGGGGCTCCTTCTCAGTTTGTGAACATTTTACATTCTGGGCCTGTGGTTATATTTATGGGTATTTGGGGGCTTCTCTCGGGAGAGTTTGAAGGACACAGTTTCCTATCCTTGGTTTCTGGAGGACAAAGTAAGATGAAAGCTTCTTATGTTTTGTTATTCCCTTGCGATTTTCTCCCTCTAGTTACTGGTGGGCACCCTGTGTCAAGACTTCCTGTCCTCCCATCAGGTCATTCAGCTATACGTGGTCTCCCTCCACTAATTCTTTCATTGTAAGTCTACCTCCTAAGTAGCACTGGGCTTCTTTGAATACAGGCTGCCTCTTTTGCAAAATTAAGATATTAAGCTGGATGAAATGCAAATTTTAGAGTGGTATAAAATACATTTTTCACGGAAACAAGCATTTAGGGGTAAAAATAGAAGCAGTCTCTGAAGGTAATCAGTAGCAAGACTGATGGTTACCATGAATGTTTTTGTAACCTTCCAAGAGAAGTAGGCCAGTTTGTTGTGTTGTGAAATTCTGGGCCATTGGGACCAGGAGCCGGGAACATGGCAAACTGCTGTTCCTTCGCCAGTCTCAGGCTTGTGGGCCTGCTTAGCACAACCCTTTCCAGCCCCAAGGCTTCCCTAGCTCTCCCGAGGCCTAGCAAACATTTTCTCACTCTTCGGAAGTCTCTGACCTTACTACCCTCTTTCCAATCTCAGCAGCAGTAGCTGACCTCTACTTTCCAAAGTTTAAAGTTGCTGAGATGAAGTAATGTGAAACACTGTTGCTAATCTGTAATCAAACAAATGTTTTTTTTCACCAGATGTTGACATTTTTCCACTTGCTTTTTTCTCTTTCGTTCACACACATATTTTGCTGAACCATTTAAGAGTTATTTGCAGGCACTGTGATTCTTAATACTTCAGCATTTATCTACTATAAACGAGGACATTTTTCTACTGACTAAAAAATACCACACTCAAACTGTGCATTATAACACTGTTGCCCAGTCTATGGTCTGTATTGTCCTTCCCCAAGTGTTCCAATGTGCTTTTCAGTTGTTGGATCCAGGGGCCTATCAAGGATGATGCATATCCAGAGTCTCTTTTTTTTTCAGCCTTTTTCTTTTATGATAATTTTTGAAGAGTCCAGGCTACCCATCTTCCGAAATGTCCCTCCATTTGGTTTATTAGCAGTTTGTTTCCTCATGATGATATTTGGATCAGTCACCTCAGGAGACGCGTGGTATCACTTAACTAAGGCAGAATCTGCCAGATTTCCCCATTATAAAGGTACCCTTTCCTCTTTATAATTAATAGAAAATCTGTGGGGTGACTCATAACACTATGTGAATATCTCATTCCTTAAGTTTCATTCAGTGGTTTTAGCACACAGGTTGAATCTTGTCTGAGTCAGTTATTATTAGGGTAGATATAAATGGTGACTTTCTGTTATTTCTACAGTTATTATTTGGTTTCTTTTGGAAAGAAGAGCTTTTTTTTGCAGTTGGAACCATGGATTCTTATTCTCAAGTCAGTGTTACAGTCTGTCCATTCCTTGTTGTGTAGTCACTTAAGTTGTGTCTGACTCTGCAACATCAGGACTGCAGCACACCAGGCTCCTCTGTCCTCCTCTATCTCCAGGAGTTTGCTCAGATTCATGTCCATTGAGTCAGGGATGCTATCTAACCATCTTATCCTCTGCCAGCCCCTTCTCCTTCTGGCTTCAGTCTTTGCCAGTATTAGGGTCTTTTGCAATGAGCTGGCTCTTCATATCGGGTGGCCAAGTATTGCAGCTTCAGCAGTAATCCTTCCAGTGAATATTCAGGGTTGATCTCCTTTAGGATTGATTGATTTGATCTCCTTGCTGTTCAAGGGACTCTCGAGTCCTCTCCGGCACCACAGTTTGAAAGCATCTGTTCTTTGGTGCTCAGCCTTCTTTATGGTATACTCTCACATCTGTATGCGATTACTGGAAAAACCATAGCTTTGACTATACGAACCTTTGTTGGCAAAATGATGTCTCTGCTTTTTAATATGCTGTATAGGTTTGTCTCCCTCCACAGTGATTTTGGAACCCAAGAAACAAAATCTGTCATTTCTTGCACTGTTCCCCCTTCTGTTTGCCATGAACGGATAGGACTGGATGCCATGATCTTAGTTTTTTTAGTGTTGTGTTTCAAGCCAGCTTTTTTACTCTTTCGCCCTCAAGAGTCTGTTTAGTTCCTCTTCACATTCTGCAGTTAGAGTGGTATCATCTGCCTATCTGAGTTTGTTATTTCTCCTGGCAATCTTGATTCCAGCTTGTGATTCATCCAGCCTGGCATTTCACATGATGTACCCTGAATATAAATTAAACAAGCAGGGTGACAGTGTATGCACTCCTTTCCATTATTCATCTTAATGCCCAAATTTGGCCAGTGGACATGCCTTCAATCTAGCTCCTGTCTTTTTAAAAATGTTTTTATTTGGAAATGATTTCAAACTTACAAAAGATTGCAAGGATAAGAATGGTACAAGGGACACCTATATATTCTTCACCTAGATTTACCTATTGTTGACACTTTATGCCATTTGCATTCTTTCTGCACATTTCTTTTTTATGAACTGTTTGAGTAGGTTGTGACATTGCCAGTCTTTTTTATTCCTAAATACTAAAAATGCAGATTTCCTAAGAATAGGAAGATTCTTACAAAAGTATAGGATCTATATTTTTATTTAGTCATCCTTCTTCCAGTTTTGTTAGTTGACCCAATTATGTCCTGTGTACTTTATTCATTCTAGTATAAAATCTAGTCTAGGACCAGGTATTGGCTTTAGGTACCAAGTCTTTCTAAATTTCTTTATTCTGGAATATTTTCATAGCCTTTATCGTTTATGACACTGGCATTTTTGAAGAAGTCTTTCCCCTTCCTCTTTTTTTTTAAATTGATTTTTATTTTTTAGTTTGTTTTGCTTTACAATCCTGTATTCGTTTTGCTATACATTGACATGAATCAGCCACGAGTGGGGTTTTTCTGGTTTCCTGATGGTCAGATTCAGGTTATTCATTTCAGGTTGGATAGTACACAACTGATGTGACTTTTCCAGGGTATCATGTCTGGAGGCATGTGATATCCATCTGCCCTTAGTGGTGATGTATTTATTTTTTATTTCATAAGCAAAAGTCCTATAAGACCATGGAAGTGCCTGCTTCTGTTCAACACTCCCCTTAAGTTTAGCATCCATCCATGGGTGGTTCTTGCCTGAACCTGGTATGATGGTTGCAAAAACTGTTTTCTAACTTCAGCACTCATTCCACATTTAACACGTTGGTAGTCAGCCCTGATAGCATCCTCTCCCCTACTTATTTGTTACTGGTATGGATTCATTAATTCCTGTTCTTCTCAGTGGCTTTTGGTTAATTTCTGTCCTCAATTATTTTGGTGCTCAAATTGCCTCAGATTTGGGCCAACAGAAGTATCTCCAGACCAGCTCTTGTGTCCTTTTGACATGTCTTCATCATTCTTTGAGCACATCTTTCTAGCTCAAAACACGCATATATGTTATGTTTAGTCACTCAGTCGTGTCTGACTCTTTGCAGTGTCCATTGAGTCAATGATGCCGTCCAACCATCTCATCCTGTCATCCCCTTTCCCTCCTGCCTTAATCTTTCCCAGCATCAGGGTCTTCTCCAGTGAGTCAGCTCTTCACATCAGGTGGCCAATATATATACATTATATATCTATAATGTATGAGTTCACACCCAGTTCTAATCCAAAGTTTAGGGTTTGTTCTGGTTTTCTCCCTTTCCTTATTTATAACTCCTTTCTCTGACAGTCAGAATCCTGATTTCCATTATCCTTTATGTGTAGTTATTTGATTGGTGCTCCTGAATGTAACTAATTCCCCTTCATGTGCTGCCTCCTCTCTAGGAGACCCTCATTTGTCTTGGGCTCTGCCCACCCTACCACAGATGCTCGCTTTACTTGCTACACCTCATGGCTTCAGGACTAGATTTTTCAGGTGGAGAAAGAAGTGGCAAAAAAATGAGACAGCAGGTTTTTATTAAATTTTTTTATTACTTCCTTTCTAGCACAAGTTTTTTCAGGAATGTCTAGTAAATATTAAAGACAGGCTTTGTTCTTGTTATAGACCTTGACAGGTTAGCTGAAGAATGGGAAGAAAAGCCATGAAGCCAGAATAAAACATTATGTTCAGTTGTGACAATTATGGATAGTAAGGTAGATTTTTGTTAAGTATTTACTGTTAAGAAAGCAATTTTCTTCTCTCTCAACTTCACAGAGGGGCAGAGGTTAGCTTAGTGATTGGCATGCAGTCACATTTTGAGAGATTTTCTTCATTGGGTAGTAAAGGAAAAGTGGCTGGACTACTTTACATCACAACAAAGTTGAAAAGTAGGTACTGGAACTTGAACAGAAACATCTTGACTATTATCCGAAACCATGACACATCTGTGCAGTTCTGGTTAGCATACCGTTTATTTTTTATTTTAAAAATACCCCACTTTTAAAATAAGGTTCTTCAGAATATGGGAGGATATAGGAATAAAGATTAGAGTTTAGAACATGATAGATATAAACTATCTAGAAGTGTATACACTGAAGCTTCAAAGTGGCCTGAAATAGAGGGCTTTTCATACTGGAAGCATATGAAAAGGCAGCACAGCTAGTGGTTAAGAACTTGGACTGAGCTGGACTGTGCCTCTGCCTGTTTGACCTCAGGCACAACTTATGTAACCTCTCTGTGCTAGTTTTCTCATCTGCAAAATTGGGATGATAGTTGTACTTATTACAGTGTTATGAGGACTGAATGTGTTTAAATAAAGTACTTAGAACAGTGCCTGATACATAGCCTTATTTGTTTGCTTATCCATATGATATAGTAAGGGCTAAACATAAAAAGATTCAAGTGGTATTTTGATACTAATAGTAAAATGGATTAAAGAAAATGTATGATTACTTGGTGTACTTTTGATTTTTAAGGTTGAGATTATAGAAGGTAATGATCATACTCTCCCTTAGGTAGGGCAGCCGACAAGGCAATGCTGGATCATTGGTCACAGTAGAAAAAATTTGCTTTTTATTCATTAAACTAGAAACTGAGATGTTATTGGCTTATTTTCTAATTAACAGAAAGCCATTTGGTTTCTTCAGGTAACATGCAGTGTGAACTTTAGAATGTCCTGGTTGCTTTTCCGGACATCCAACACAATTCTTTTCTTTGTGAAAATGCTGTTTTCTATGATGTAATAGGAAAAGTTCTCAACATTGGAATACATGACCTGGGTTCCCCTGCTATTCATATCTTTGTTCAGTTTTCCTACCTGCAAAATAAAATGAAGTAAAACAACTCTAGTTCTTTCCAGCTCTTAATAGCCAGTGATTCTTTTCTTTGTTGTACCTCAATTACTAGCAATTTCTCTCCTAAAATACTGCTGTCATTCTATAAAATAAAGAATTCAGTAGATAGAAGGTCAGTTGCAGAAGCAGCTTTTCTAAGATGAAACATCAGCAGAGTGGCTGGGTTCTTGGCTTTCTAGTTTTCTTGCAGAGTTTGACTTGCCTCTTAGAGAAGCAGCTCCTGACTATAAGGAACTTAAATCCTTATCCTCAGTCATCCCAGTTGATTCCCCTCTTTCTTTGGCATCCTGTTTTCTATAGTCAGCTGCTTAAACTGTTCTTTGCATGTTTCTGAATCTAGTTTCTTGCTGTTCTTCTAATCCACATACCCCATTTCTGAACCTCCTGTTTCAAACTAAAACCAACAGTGACTTGAAAGATTCCACAGACCAAACTAGTGAGCTAAGAAAGTAGGCTTGCCAAAACTGTATCATTAGTTTTGACTTGTTATAAAATTAAGGCATAAACCATATTTGGTTAAACATAGCTGAAAAGCAATGGTTTTTTAATTCAGCTGAATAGCACCACTGAACAATTGGCTTTTATTTTTTCCTTAGAATTACGGCGAGCAGTAAGAAGCAGTGTATGGAAAAAGGAAACAGTTGCTCATCAACATGAGTATGGGGCTGAAGAAAACCTAGAGGATGACATGTACCGGAAGACTTGTACTGTGTGTGGCCATGAACTGACATATGAGAAGATGTGATGTTGTTAAGTGATCTGTTCCCCGGTGTGGAAATTTAGATTGGTCCTGTTCAAAATTCACCAAAATGTAAAGTTTTCATAAATGAATGAAACACTTGTATAAATAATGCTTCAATAATTATGTATGTTATGGCTTCACAGCAAGTTTCAGTTAAGGTCCAGCAGGTCTGGTGGGGAAAACACTAAGTGTGTGACCATTTTTTTTCTATAATAAGGGTGGGAGCTGAGCAATAGAATGGGTCTAAAAGTGTTAGCTTAGAGCTAAAACTGAGAAATAAACGACCAAGCCAAACCCTCGATTGAGGTAGAAGGAAGAGCTTTTAGCAGTAAAGGCAAAAGCTGGCCGAGGTGGATTCATACCCTAGGAACCAGCGGGATGGCGGTAGACCGTCCGGGATGGTGGTAGACCGCTGTACCCCAGAGCCTGGGCCAGGTCTTCTAGACCATGTCTGTCTCTGAGTCAGGGTGTGGGGGAGCTTTGCTGGGACAAGCTTTCTGTATCCTTAGGGTTTATGATAGATCTTATCAGTGTCTGGATATGCCTTTTCAAATCTGGGTAAAATAGAAAAACAGCTAAACTGTTGATCAAAGGTAATGATAACTTGTAACATTTACTGAGCATTTTCCATGTGTCATGCAAACACTATGCAAAGTGCCTTACAGGTATTCTCATGTAACTCTGGGAGGGAAGACAGCTTGCTTCTATGTTTATGTAGCACTTCTAAAGGAATGGTAACCTACAACCTGACATCACCCCAGACATTTGGATCAAGTTTAAATAGTCAGATATTACCCTATCTTGTCAAAAGGATTACAGGGCAGTTAGCTGGTAAGAGCAATTGATCCCAAGTGCCTGATTAACAGGGTGTATGCATTCTTTTTTTTTTTTATAAAAACAAATTCAAGATAATTTCAAGTTGTTCTTTGACAGGACTTTTTATCTTACTGCAACAAATAGGAAGTTTTTATACATTTTCATGTTTTTCTTCAGATCAGCTCTTGGAGATTATGCTTGAAGGACAAAAGTCAAAACAAGTCAAGGCCAAAGACCTGAAACTAATTGTTCTAATTACTAATTGTTCTCTATATAAGTATTCAATACAGAAATGTTTAATATGTTTTTCGAATGTTGATTTTTTTCCATGTGCTATGCTGAATATTACAGCTCAGTAAAAATAGATTCTGAATGGGCAGCAAGACCTTCTTTGGACAAAACAAAAAGCTTCCAGCAAGTAACTAGGGTTCAGGCTGCTGACAACTGCACTGGAGATAAGGAGCCCTTGCGCACCACATGGACATAGTTTCAGATCCCATTTGCTAGCTGTGGACCCTGGGTAAGTTCCTCAGTGGGTGTGTTTTTATCTGTCATATAGACATAATAATTTAATGACTGTCATGATTAAATATGGCAAATCTATAGCAAATGACACCTCAGTTGTTAATGAGCATGTATTATCGAGACAGGTATAGCTGAGACGTGTCCAGCTGGGGCGGGCTTCCAGTCAGTGACTCTACCTTCATCAGTCTAAGACAGTCCTGGTGTCCAGGTATCACTGACAGCCAGATGTGCTCTACTCACGTCGCCAAGTGCTGTCCTCATCTTTTATTTTCAGATATAACTGTAGATTTTAGTAAGTCATAGAAATCAGTGCTAAGTACTTTCCAGCTAAGTACTTTCCAGGAAAGGCAAACAAACTTTATCTTCATTTGAACTGCTGAGTAACTCCTGTGAGATTCAGAGTCAAGGAAAACAAAAATTATGTTTACTTGGACAGAAGCATGTTAAATGGCATCAGTACAGTTTAATAGCATAGTGATTTATTGCAAGGTATGGTGTACAGTGTGACGTGCCATTCTTTTGTCTCTGTGAGCTTCATTTGTGGGGAGAGCGATTGTTGAATGTTTGTTTCTTCAGAATTCAATCTCTGGTTTGGTTTTTCCATATACCTAGTTTGCCAGACTGGATTCAGAGCAGGGTCACATTAGTGAGCAGTTGTTAGAAGCAACCATTACATGTGAAGAGAGGGTCTAAGAGAAAGGAGGTGGATCAAGTAAAAGTAGCCACACTTTGCAATACATTATGAAAGGATTACAAAGCAGCTTTAGGGTCAAAATTACCAAAGCCTTAAATGGTTATCCTTTAGCTTCTTGAGGACAGGAGCCATTTCTAACTAATTACATAGTCTGTGGGAAAGAGGAACAGTATAAACAAAAGAACACTTAGCTAAGCGCTTGGCTTTTAGTTCCCTGCCAGTAACTTGCCATGCAGCTTTAATCTTGTGATTATTTGTCTTAAATGGTATGGTGTTTTAAAATCCTAGGAATTTCCATCTACTGAGTAGACTATATTCTATAGCCACTAAGTATATGGTAAACCAGAGAGACCCCATATATTATGCACCATAAACTTATGATGTACTAAGTTTTAAAAAAAACACCTGTATTGTATAAATGAACAAAGCTACTTCAGTTGTGGGATTATCGCTAAATTTTTTTCAAAGGTTCAATGAAATAAAAACTAAAAATGCTAGAAATCTGGAATGTCAGATAACCCCTTGTTATTTTACAATGTACTTTTCTTATCTTAGTTAAGCCTCAACACCATATAGGAAACAGGTTTAGGAATTAGTAGTTACTTGGACCAGATTCCCAGAAGTAAAATCCAAACCTACACCTAACACTAGGCATTAGTCAGTCTAGCTACTTTTAAGTCACACTTTAACACAAAATTCACTATATGAGCTCGGACAGATCTGTCTCAGATTTGAGGTCATCAGATATTCTAAGATGATAATTCCAAAACTTGTCTGCATATTGCAATTACCTGGGAGCCTTAAGAACTACCAGATATGTCTGTGTTTGAAAGACTGTGGTTTAATATTAATTTAAAAATAACTTTAGAGAGCCCAAGGTGATTTATGTTCAGATTTAGGAATTGCTACTCTAGTAACTTTATAAATAGTATCTTAAAAATACTACAGTAATTAAAAGTATTTTGAAGAGAAAATTTCAGATGGAGGTATTTTACAAAGAAATCACTAAAGTAGACTGAGATGATAAATCATGAAATACCAAAGTTTAAAAAACATTTTTAGTTTTATTTCAGCCATGTTAGGTTACCCATGAGCTGTGAAAAGCTATGCTACTTGATAATAAATTCATCACTTCTATATACTACTTGGTAAATAAGCTTGACCCTCTAGTGTTTCACATACCTCAAATTAGTTATCTTTTGTGCCTTAAGGAGAAAAAAATATCAGAGAAAAGTTGTATTTGTCACATATATGATACATCCTATGCATTATCACATTACTGTCATTAGGGAATATCTGCTTTTTAGGGGAAACTACAGGTAATCAATACCATATTTCTTCACTGTCCTCCTCTCTCTGTTTCTTTTAGAAAGTGACAGGATGCTACAAGAAAGCAAGCATTCAAACAATCAAAAATAAGACAGATTATTTTGAGATCTTTTAAAAAAATCTTCACAGGAAAGGGAAAAAAAAAAAATAACCCTTAGGCCTGCAGGGCACAGAACTGCTGGAACACAGCCAGGATGTGAGGGTCTAACTCAGCAGTGAAGAGCAGGTTCTCCAGGGTCACCATGTACTGCTGGATTATTTGGTGATGCTGTAGACACAGAAAAGGGGGTAAATGTTTAGGTTAGGAAAAGAGCACATAAGCAGTCTCACAGAATACTCCCCTAAAGCCTACCCACATTGTGGAGTGATGCGAAAGAGCAGAGAAAAAAGTGGTTTAGCTGCTAGGAATAGCAACTCTGAAAAGCCTGAATATTGAGAAAATGTAGGGGGAAACGAAAAAGAAAAAAATGATAGTCAATAATTTAATAATTCAGTTCTGGTTTGTTTCTATGCAATTCATAATTCAAGGCAGCGGCAGCAGCACCTGCTACTATTCTAGATGAGTTCAGCCGGTTCTTTCCCTAATTGAAACTGAAGTCGCTCAGTCGAGTCCAACTCTTTGCGACCCCATGGACTATAGCCTACCAGGCTCCTCAGTCCATGGAATTCTCCAGGCAAGAGTACTAGAGTGGGTTCCCATTTCCTTCTCCAGGGGATCTTCCCAACCCAGGGGTCAAACCCGGGTCTCCTGCACTGCAGGCAGACACTTAACCATCTGAGCCACCAGGGAAGCCCTTCCCCTAATTAGGACAGATTATAAAGTATGACTTTCTAAAAGTTGCCCAGATAAGGAATGAACTATGAAGAAGAAATTTTGGAAATCATTTCCTTTTTTGGTTAGGGCATTAAGCAAAGAGATGTGTTAAGAAAAAAATATTTAATAACCTGTTTATATTTCAGAATTACCCCAGTGATCTGTTAAGTATTCCACAAAACAGGAAACCCAAACCTGTTTATCTTTTAAAATAGAGGTCATCTGTCTTACTGAAAATCAGTGACTTACTGAGCCTAACTGGAAAAAATTGTCAGAAAACCAAAGTTTCTTCCACATGTACATATATAAACTTTAATATACTCAGATTCCTATAGGATCAGGCTGTTGACAATAAATAAGCCTCCAACCAAAAATTTACTCTAGATTTTTCAAGGAATTTTTTTCCTCCTTTAAGCCTTCTGCTTTAATCACTCTTGTCTAGAACAAACAGATAAAGATTTGCTTGGGGTGTTGGTGTCTGAAGATACCACTCTACTTCAAATCTTTAACTTAAATCTACACAGTACGTGTTGCAGTCTGCTTTCTGTAAGAACCTCAGGGAACTTATTAATAGTGCCTCCAGAAGCACTGTTATCATTTGAACTTTGGATTTATAGAGGTTCTTAAAATCTTATCACTCTTCCCTTAGCATTTTTATATTTTGTGTCACAGCTAGGCTCTCCAACAAAGAGAATGGCAATTAGGAGTCTGAGTGATATAGAGCCGATTTTAAGCCTAAATATTCTGATGAGCAATGGTAGGAACAAATGGACACTAACTCAAGGGCTTACAGGTACTATATAACCTAACAACTTTGATGCTTTTTTAAAACGGAGAATCCCTGTGGCTGACAATGTGCTTTGTTTACCGCCTTAGTCGTATCCGACTCTTTGCGACCCCACCAGGCTCCTCTGTCCATGGGATTTCTCAGGCAAGAATACTGGAATGGGTTGCTATTTCCTTCTCCAGGGATCAAACCTGGGTCTCCTGCAATGCAGGTAGATTCTTTACCGATTGGGCAACCACTGCTTAAGTCATTTCATTTTAAAGCTCTGTTACTTACAGATTGCATTCTAACTGAGCTAGGAGAGAATTCCCATGGCTGAGAATAGTGATGTTTATTATCCTAATCAAAGTTTTCCACAAACCTGTAGGAAGATCTGCTGGAGCCTCTCTATACAGTTCTTATACCATGGTGTTAACACACTGGTCCCGTCAGTTTCACAGCGTACTAAGTGCTCGGTCAGGATCATGATAAAACGCTGGAAATAGGGTACAAAGTTCCAGATGTGTTAGTAAAAATTCTTATACTTCAGAAACAATCACACTTTTGACCAAGAGACCTCAAAGGTATTGCTTGTTTCACCCTATCTTTGTGGTATGTATCTCTAACTATCATGATTCAATAAATACTGAAGTGTAGAAAGGCAGATAATGAGTTGTTTAGTCTTCAGTCCCTAAGTTGTTTTTGACCTTTTGCAACCCCATGGACTGTATAGCCCACAAGGCTCCTCTGTCAACGGGATTTCCTGGGCAAGAAACTGGAGTGGGTTGCCCTTTTCTTCTCCAGGGGATCCTCCCTTTCCAAGGGGTCAAACCCACATCCCCTGCATTAGCAGGAAGACTTCTTTACCACCGAGACACCTGGGAAGCCTGATAAGGTGAGTAGCACATCATTTTTGGCAATACAAAAAATCATCTAACCTTTACTATTTAGATTACTTATGCTAGTAATTTTTCTTAGAATCTGTTTTAAGGACATAATCAGAAATGTTAACAGGAATGTATACACAAAAATCTTCAGGAAGGAAAGGAATCATCTAAACAGATCTACAAGTACTTAATAATAGCATCCCCCATTTTTTTTTAAGTAAGAAGAAATAGACATACTAATTAACAACAGAATTACCTCCAATTAGTGAACTTTTATTTCCTGTGTAAAGTTTTATACATTTAAGACCTTACAGATAAGCATGTACTACTCCTAATGATTAAAAACAGTTTTTAAAACTCAAGAAATATACGGTTTTTTTTTGAACCTATCAATGTCCCAAGTCACGATACCTGAAATATGACAAGGAAGAGATTCTTTTGTTCACTTTGAGCAGATTCCACTTTTTCCTGCAGTCTTTCTATTTGTTCTTCAAGAGCCCCATCTTTCCTGTCACTGCTTCTGTCATCATCATCACTTCGCTACAGAATGCAAAGGAACAAAAGGAAACAACCATTTAGAATTCCAGTGTATTAAACCCCAACAAGCAGACCTGAGGATTTTACTGTGTCTGGTCAAATACTATCTGAAGACTTCTATTCCACAAGAAAAGAACCAAATATACCGGCAAACAAACATCCAAAGTCCTGTAAGTGCTTATCTAGGCCAGGGAAATTCAGTGGCACTTGTCCTGGGTAATGGCATTGGGTTTCCTATATAGCAGAATGACTTATGCCTTTTACGGGATAGTCCACTCAAGGAGGAAATGTATGTCACAGTCTTCACTCAAAATGAAAACAGCTTTGGAAAATGTACAGTTGATTCTTGTTATTCACGATGGTTGTTTTATGAATTGCTGTGAACTCTGAACACTGAACTGTTGTTCCTAGGAGAAATATAGGGCTAGGGTCTTGGGAACCTCTCATCACAAAACTTCTTTAGCATAAATTTGCACTGCCCTCACAATAGCCACACATGACTACTGAGCACTTAAATGTAGCTAGTGTGACTAAGGAACTGAATTTTACACTGTATTCAAATTTTATTAAAGTTACATGTGGCTAGTAGTTATCATATGGACACCACATATCTAGAGAACAGGGTGGTGTGAAGTCAAAGTCTCTGGAGTAGGTACACGTATACAATGGGGATGATGCCATTTACCTTAACAGTGTCTTAGGTTTATGTAAGTCATCAAACTTGCTTTTACCTCTTTCTGGTAAATGTGTGTAACACCGGAAAACTCTCATGAAGAACACCAGTACTATCTGCTAAATCTCAGGATACATCCAGCTCACTGCTGCCCCAGATGGCTATAATACTAAACATAATAATACGAGGAGTATTTTATGGGTCCGGGAAAGACTGTCTCCTCTTGCCCTGTTCCCTCCCCACCCCCGTACCAGGGAAGGGGTAAACACCATCAGTCTTCTCTCTCTCTCTCTCTTGCATCAGAAACTTTTATAGAAACACAAGTGTCCTCCTCCCTTCTCCTTCGGGAAGGCAACAGGATGGTAAACTATGCAAAAAGTAAGCTTTGTGGCTTGCTAAACAGGTTCACCATGCAGGAAAATGACAGAGAGCAATAGGCACCAGTCCTTCCCCTTCCTCCATTTCTACAAACAGCTCTGCATGATTTGGTCTCAAAAAGCTCCCATCAAGGCAATGAATATTCTCAATGATTTCTTATATTATTTTCTTTGACTATTTATAGTTGACACAAGGCTTACCCGTTTGTGTTGCCTTGCGAGTTTTTCTTTAGCCTCTTCTAGCTCTTTCTGGATCTTGAGAACGTGTTTGTTCATCTTACGAATTGTGGAGTGCAAGATTTCCCAAACAAACAATCTTAAAGTAATAAGGCATTTGGTTACTGATGGTAAACTATTCTTAAATAAGACCTCTCAACTTTTGTAATCTACACATACTTAAGGTCTGATACAGCCTTCTATTCTTTAGGCAGAGTAAGGGGTATTTCTCCAGCAACAGTTTTTCTTGTACCATCAATCATGCACATAATCTAGCTCCACCCCTCAGATTCCGATGAGCTTCCTGAAGGCAGTACCGGGTCCTTGATCATTTTTCTTATTTCCATCCCCTACTAGACACACATACAACGTGTGTATACATAGTCAATGAAATGGCAAACCAGAAAAAACACCCTAGAAACAAAAATACATTTTTCTCTCTTTTGAATGTAAACACTATTTTTTGTGTTTTTTTGAAATGGAAACCTAATCTGAGGCTCATTCACATCCTTTATACTAGCACAAACTCAGCCAATTCTCTTGGAACATGTAAGAACCTCATTAGTTGATAATAGCTATCAACTGCTGGGCCTTTAGGAACGAGATACTTAACTACTTTTTCAAACTACTCAAGTACCAGGATCACCTGTAGGTGCTTTAAATGTTTATTGCCTAAATATGAGTGTGTTTAAGTAGCTTAACTCCTTTTTATGTCTATAAATTATGTCTCCTAACCCCAGGATATACAGCACAGAAGAGTACTTCCTTCTACAAGTTTTAATCTGGATGATGACAGTTTAAGTGGAATATAATAAAACAAGGTCTAGAATGTTAGCAAACAGGTTAAAGGAGCAGAGTACTTTAACTCTGCATCAGTCAGCTGGTCAGGAAAGGCTTTGCAGAGTTAGAGTTGCAGATGTAAACCACTAAGGATGATGGCTAACACATACTGGATGGTTTTCTGAGATATCGCACATCTGAGGATATCCTTCTGTTGCTCTCATTTCTGAGTGCCAACTTGGCTGGTATGATAATCTTAGTCCATATTCCTTCACCCTAAAGATTCAGCTTAGAGTCCTAAGCCAATAACAAATACAGTGAAGAGGATAAAGGTTGTGATGGATATTTATGTCTTTGCAAGTAATGGGTTCCTATTTTGTGTCAACTCCTGTTGTCCTAGTCCTGATCAGGTATAAAGCCTGTGGACTCTGCTTCAGGTATAAGAATCAAACTTAATGAATCCTATTTTGTGTCAACTCCTGTTGTCCTAGTCCTGATCAGGTATAAAGCCTGTGGAATCTGCTTCAGGTATAAGAACCAAACTTAATGAAAAGTCTTTTTCCTTTAGGGGGAATGAGTCGAGAGAGAATTTTCTGTGTATCACATCTAGGATTTTTATGACTAAGGTGAGACCTCCTTCCCCCAGTGGCATTCAGGTGCCCACCAGGCTTTCCTCAATCCCTCCATAATGTGTACTTAATCTACAATGGACTGATTTCTGCCAGTTCCTAGTGTGAACTCCTGCCCTGTCCCATTGTCTAGTTGAGACCCTGACATACAGCCTGATCACCCCGCCCAACAGTCTGGATCCTTTGTAAGCATTTCTACTTTTAAGTCCTAATTCAACTTATGTGTGTGTCCCTAAGAGACACTGCAACCAGACTGGCTGTGTGTATTTCCGTTGTGCAAGAATCCCTGCCGAGTCCAGACTGGACCACTAAGATACTAGTATTAACCTGGTTTGAACCAGAATTTGGAGCTCATGTATAAGAATTCTTAGAGAATAGGAACTTTGTAAAATAACCCATTTTACCTAGTAAAGTCACGAGATAATTCTGAAGAGAAGATCCAATTTGCTACTGCAGAACAGTCAACAATCTGCGTACGAATCATCTTATCTACTAGTACAGCAATCATCTATAGTCAGAGGAAAGAAGTTATTCAGGTACGTCACAGTTATATGTAGGCCACAATAATCCCACTACTACAAAAGTTACAATAGGATGGCTGTGAACATTCAGTAGCTATGGAACTGAACAATTTGACCATTAGGTCTCAAGATTTGTTTTCCCTTCTGCTTGGCTCTGGTACTTCTTGTAAGAATATAATAATAACATAAAAGACTGGGCAAAAAGAAACTCTGAATGTTACTACTAAGATATACTGACCAGAATTTAGTAATACATCTTTTGTTACCTGGATGTTATTGACTGCAGATGTTTCAGTATTAATTTATATAATAAACTGCTGGCCACAAGCATGCATTGGTGCAAAAATACCCTGGTTAATAATGTGTCAAAGTTAATCCTAAAGTTTTATCATGAAAAATGTCTTAAATATACTCCAATATCCTCTTTATAACACATGGTATTAAAACAGTATAACTGTATCTTGAGATTTGAGAAATCTGGGGCCTGTTTAAAAATAGAAACTGGATAGATTAAGGGAACAATTTCCTACCCAATTGGAGAACCTTCCAAGAAATAAACATTCTTACTTAAAATGTGTTGAGATATTATAATATTAAACCAAATCATAACACTTGCTCTTTAGAGAATGACTCAAGCATCATTACTTTCACAGCACTAAAATTATAGATTTAAAAACTGTTCTAAGGGTACAGTCAAATTTCATGTTCTACAACAAGTGCCTTCTTTTTATACCTATACAATCAGCATCTCAACATGTCTAATTAGTTTTTACCTGTGGATGGTTCCGCCAGACCTCAAACATCACTCTTAGAACATGTAATTTTCCTTCATCACTTTCAGCTAGGGTTTTGAAGACTTCATGAAACCTTTTCATGGTTGGCGGGGGTGGGGGCAGAAATAGCACATATAAACTTATTGAGCATCTTAATATTTTCAAAGCTTTACAACGTCACTCAATTTCCAGTGCAGTATCTACATACAGAATAACCAAACATCGTTAACCATTAAGGAATATAAAAGGTATGATTAGGAATTCAATTGTATGGCATTTGTCTCAAAATCTTAGAATTATAAAATACTATCAAACCTAGGACTCTATCATTTACTGTGTATTTAAGGATTGATGAGGGCTAAGGAATAGTCTCCTAACACAAGTATAGTATTCTGCCTGTGTCTTCTGTGGGAGCCCTGCAAGTCTCATAGACTTGGAAGTTGAGATGGGGTGAGGAGTCTAGTTTCTCTGCCTGACTGGGAAGAATATCTTATGTTCTTTCCTCATTTAGACTGTATGATGAGTTAAAAAGTTGTCTTTAGATGTCAGCCTTTGGGTGGCTCCCAAAAATGCAGCTGGCTCTCAATTCTGCTCACCCTCTTTCTAGGAACATCCTTGGACAAGGTGGGAACTTTTTGACTGTCCTATGGACCCAGGTTTTTGTTTCTCTAAAGGTTTATGTGAAAAAATATACACTTTATATATACATGCAAACCACAGACAGGAGCCATAGGATGGGGATTTTAGCTACCACAAACCAAAACCCATTGTATCAAATTATATGATACTATTAAGATCTTTATATTCAAAAATGTGTAGCAAAACAAATACAGTATTGTAAAGCAAAACAAACTAAAAAAATAAAAATTAATTAAAAAAAAAATAATCTTAGGTAAAAACTACTACACCACTGGTATTCACCCAGCAAAGTTTTAAACCCTCAAGACAGCATGTGTGTTCTGGTTGTACTTACTTTGCAAGAGCACTGAAGGAGTGGCTGAACGACTTGGCTGCTAAATGTAGCAGAGTCTGTACAAAGACCTCTATTTTCAGTGGGTTAAAGCTGAATCCTTCATCTGAACAACAGTCCACAAGAAAGAGAGTCAGGAAGATTAAGTATAGCAATTCTTTGGTCCCTAACCTGTATTGCTAAACACATGGCACACTCATATCCAAATACTAAGTCCCATATTCAAGCAATGTATCAAGAGTACTAACAGACAATAAAAGACCATGACTAATTGCATATACTCAAAAAAAAAAAAAAAATATATATATATATATAAAACTAAGCATGACCTTAATTCTGAAGTTTTTTGGGACTGTTTTCCAAATTCTTCTATATGATTTATTTATTTTTACAAATACCACACAGATTTCTTTGTTCTTATCTCTCTACATGGTGGCAAGATAAATAGTAAAAGAAAAAAATACAGTAAGCCCTTTACACTTTAGGTCCATGTGCTAAGATGCCTGACAATGTCTAAATTTAACATTCTGAATTATACTTTCTAATATATTCTAACATAATACAAATTTCTTAGAAAACATCTAAACAAAATCTGAGTAATAATCTAAACACCATTAATATTTTAAGTCATTTTTCTCTGCACATCGTTTTGTACAGATCTAACAAAATTTTCCTCCTAAACGGTTACCCTGTTGTCCCAGTAGACTTTATCTGTTTCACTTATTTGTCTTTTTTTGAGTTATTGTAGTTTCCAAGATATTTTAATAGATGACAAATCAAGTCCCTCTCATGGCTTTTTGTCTTATCTTTTGTTGATGATAAACTTAATAGTTCAATTTGGAGAGAACATCCAACTTTATAATACACCAAATCTTCCTGTGCAGGAACCTCTCTAAAGTGAAAGCAGGCAATGCTTAAGGGAACAGATACCTGTGTTCTGGGGAATAACTGACAGGCTGTCAGGCTAAACAAATATACTGTATGAGAATTATGTTTCTACTTAAACCTGGCCCATACATAGTTCCATTCAACAAATATTTAATTCCCTTACCATCATCATCATCCTGATTAGGATTAGGGACGTCTTTCAGAATGCTGAAGATTTCATCATTGGTTGCTTTACTTTTAAAGGCAACAGCTAAACAGAGGGCAACTGAATGTCCAGGAAGAGAGTCTAAGCACAGAATGCAAAGAGTTAAATAACTGAAAACTTTTTAAAAATTACTTTCGTTTACAACAGAGTACTCTATCCTAAGGTCAATATTTATTCTGTATAAAGATAACCACATATGAAAGTTTCATTCAATATGTCAATGGCTTTTCACCTAAAATAAGGCATAATAGGTCTCTTGCCTCAGTACTTCCTTCAGAACATGGAGCTAACTGAAACTCAAGAGTGTGAGGCAGGTATGGATCTTCCTCGGGAAACATAGCTGCAACTCTCCTTTGATGGTCTCACATCCCTAGGCCTCTAAGCTGAAAGGTTGAGAATCAATGTATTTCTCTTTCATTTTGGTCAATGCTCCTCCTTTTCCCTAATACAGTGGAAACTAAGTTTGGGTTTGACAAGGTGAAGGCTGCCAGATTAAGACAGACTCTTTGCTTTTCTCTTTTGCTGAATCCACATACGTGAATCTGCATAAGCCAGATGCTCGTGTGCTGTGACTCCACATATTTATTGTTGGTTAATATCTGTCAGGTCCTTACTGTATACAATCTGTGCTAATACATGTTGTACGGCATCACCAGAGCAACTGGAATTCTACTTTTGATGTAAGGTAGACAAAGAGGTAGCAAAAAAGGCAATTCTGACACAGAATATGAGTTACTAAGCACTTGGAATGAATAAACTCAGTTCCAACAATTCACATGTGCTCTGTACTTTTCTTAAAAGTGGGAGAAAAAGGGAAGAAAAATCCTCCACCATCAACAAGTCTGCATTCTAGGTAAGGAACCAAGATACTCACATAAAAAGTAGCCAGAGAGTAACACAAAACTGGCTTGCTAAAGGTTAAGAAAATATTTACAAGAGTGGAGCTTGGGTTAGATCCTGAAGAGAGAACAGGAATCAGAGAACAAAAGGGATAATGGCACAAACAAAGGTAAAACCAAGAATGAGAAGCATGGAAAAAACAAAGGAAGTGGGCTTGGCTGGAGTGGAGATTCACTGGAGAAGAAGTGACAAATCATAAAGTAGAGACAACATTTAGGTGGGCCTTAAACACTAGGCTGGAGGCTGAGTTATTTCTCTGGGGAAAAAAGAAAGCTCAGTGTTCAACAGAAGTCTGAACTCTTTGATATCAAAGACTGTATCTTATGGTTCTCTGAGCCAGTACAAAGCAGAAATCAAAATGTGGCACTTGCTTTCTGCAGAAAACACAGTGATCAAGAACAAGGCTGCTCAGTATTTTTTAAGTCTGAGCTTTACCTCTTTGAAGCCATTTTTTTACCTCATTGTAAAACCGGTGTTAAAAACATACCTATTTCTCAAGAGTTGTTTTAAGGAATAAGTGACACAGTAACATAGGAAATGGAATACGCAGCACTGGAACCGAGTTTTGTTTCAAGGAAAACAGGTGTAGTCTGGGTGCAGGTGGAGAAGCAGGGGTGCAATATGAGAAAGCAAGGGAGAGGAGTGAGCTTTAAGATACAAAGAACTGCTACACACCATGAAGTGGAAGGCTCACAGAGGAGCTGAGTTCAGTGCCATGGAAAGACTAACTTGGTAACTCCACACCTACCTCTACCACTGCTCACCGGTGCACAACCTTCCCTCCAGTAAGTGTAAAGACCAATATGCCATACAAATTAAACAGTCCCTTTGATTTACAGTGCAAATCTCAGAAGTGGTATGACCAAAAAGTAAGATAAGAATGTTTTAAGAATTTACTTCTAGACTAGAGGCACACTGCAGGTAAAACATAGTCTCTATGTGCACCTGTGTTCCCACGCCTGTTCTGTTAGCAGATGATAAATCAATTCATGTAATAAAAATTGCCATGACAAACACATACTTTCATTTTAGTAAGTTCTGGCTATAAATTCATCTTGCTATACTTAACAACACTTAAAATGTCATGAATAAAACATTATAAACTATTTTAAGAACAGTTACAAGACAGTAATAACTAAGTAAATCACAGTAAATGTTTAAAATTATGACGGCAAATAGAACAGAGGCTGGTGAGAAATCACCTTTCAAACAGAGAAAATATAAACCCAAAAAAAAGAAATAATTCACTTTCTCCACCTTAGATAACTGACTTAATATTTGCATTAGTACCTTTGCAAAACAGAGGATTCATTACTTACTGCTACTTTCATCTCCATACTTGTAAATGCAGGTTGGGTTTGCAGGACATAGAGCTGAGAAGGTAGGAGGGACAAAATCTAATATACGCTGATGGTAAGACAACCTACAATACAAATAAAAGCCTCAGAAAATACCATTCATCAGTTTCATTCTTTGGTAATATCCCACTTTACTCAGATCAACACCCTGCACTCAGCTGACAACCAAGAAGTAAAGGGGCAACAAGTCGTTTTAACTCTGGGCCAGCACACCAGAACTCATGTCTTCTTCAGAACTTTCTGGTTTGTACCGAGATGGGGCCAGTGGGTCCACAAGCCCGGTGGTCAAGATGTGAGGTGGTGATGGTAGGGTGGGATGAGGTGAAGGAAAACAGTTTGTATGGTTGGGAGATTGGTTATACTGTAATATATAAATACTTATCAAGACTGTGGGAGACAAGTTTCTTAATGCCTGCCAAGGTATTTAGAAATCATGGCAAAGGGGAAGGCTAGGAAGAAAAATGATATGTTGGGTTGGAACTGGAAAGAAACACACATCTAGGTGGATATAAAAACAGATTTATGTAGGTATGGGTATATGTGTGCATAAATATATTCACTATGCTTGTCCATCTAGAGGGCAGAACACCAGTAACACCCAATAGCAATAAACACATCAAGTGTCCAGACCTTGCTCCTTAAATACCATGCTTCACTAAAAGAAATTCCGCCTCTTTGAATGAATAGATGATTCCAGGAAAGGGGCAAGGAAACATAAGAAGAGCCTGGAAATAAGGAAATGCTCAAAGAATAGAGAGGGAACATTAAAGAAAGGAAAAAAATAAGACACAGAAGGCACAAAGGACTCCCAAAGGACAAATAAGGGGCAATTTGAGCATCAAATTAGTAATGACAGTAATGAATTATAATCCACTGAATGAACTAGTCTCTACTGATATATAAACACAGGAATCAATAAACAGATAAAAAAGGAAAGCTCTTTCTTACAGTAGAAAGCAAACTAATAAATGTAGAAATAACGGAAAAAGGGAATCATCACCTGAGGATCATCATAGTGGTGGCAAATAAAAGTATGAATTGCAGTGGAGATCTGATGTAAGACGGGAGTGTTACCTCAGGATATTTCCCACAAAATATTAATCAACTACAAAGGGAAAAATGGGGAGTTTCAGGTTGAGAAGCCTGACATGGTCATATAATCAAGATTAACATCTTTAGTGCTGGACAACGCGAGACTTGAGTCATGAGGATGCACCAAGGCAACACAACAAAGTAAGGCCCGCATTCTTTAAAACTGACAATGATGTGAACGAGAGAGATAGCAGCAGTTCAAGGTGAAGGAATCAGAAGAAAATGACAATTAAATGCTATACATGCTCCTGGATAGAATTCTGGACCAGAAAGGAAAAAAATATTGTTGGGTGGTTGGCAAAATTTCAGCAGCATCTGTGGACTGTATAGTGGTGTTACTGTATCAGCTCACATCCTGATCTGGAGGGCTGTGTGCTGGTCATGGAGAAGTGGTGTTTTGTTTGGGGGAAATATACCACTGACTATTAAAGGATGATCAGACATGATATCTGCAACTTGTTTTCAAAAAGTTGAGAAAAAGACCAATATAAAGGGTAGGTATTATACAGAGAGGGAAAAAGGACTAGGCATTAGAACAAATGTAGTAAAATGTTAACTAAGGGGTCTAGATGAACATGATACAGAGTTCTATTTTGGCAACTGTCCTAAAATTTGAAATTATTTCAAAGTATATTTGACCAAAATAAACTTTTTGACTTAATTCACAAAGAATCCAGATGGCATGGCTGCCCTAATTTCTCAGCCTAAATCTGAAAGGGAAGAAAGATAGGTACTTGGATTTTAAAAATGATATTCTGGACATATATTCAGAGAAGGGAAACCTCCCCCACAGAAATGAGACAACCTAAGCTAAGGAGAAAACACAACTTACCTCATACATTTTTCTAGAACTTCTCTTACAAACTTTGGTTTGGGACTTTCTGGATCTTGAGTAAGACAATCTGACCTAATGACAAAATACAGTTTTATAAGTTCTTACACATAATCCACACCTATATCTACCTTGTATTAAGCTGCAAATAGTTCCCTTCTACCTAGATTATTTCATTTATATATATAAAACTAAATCTTTCAGATCACAAAAAAGATTGCTTTTATATTATAGTTGCAAATATTACTTTTTAAAATGGTAAACTGTAGAGAAAAGACAGATATAACACTACTTACCAATCTTCCCAGCTCCAACGGAATTGGAAGTTACTTAGATGATGGGAAAACCAATTAATAAACCTACACAAAGAAGTGGGGGCAGGGATGGAAAAGGATGAATGGTTGCAGTTTATAATAGGAATTCACATAATTCTTCATACAAATAAGACCCTATTTTCACCCTACCTACAGCTGTTACTTTCTCCTGCCACCTACCCATCTCTGTGCAAATCCTGCAACTCATCTTCTACTTCAAAAAAATAGTCCCCATCTCACTCCTCCTAAGAGTGCTACCCTTTTTAAGAGAATAACAGATACGACTCAAGTGCCTGTTTTATATCAAAAACCTTATGTTTATATTATATAATTCTCACAGTAACTGCTGAGGGATGTATTATTCCATTTAATTGACAATGAAACAGAGCTGTGAGGTGCAAAAAAAGATTAAAAACATTTTATAAATGCAAGAGCCAAAGCACAGTCTTTCATTATCATACCATGCCCTTTTTTACCACAAACAACAAAACACACCACCAAAGCCCCTTTTTCTCTTAAAGACACCCCTGATCTAACTAGATAGGGATCACTTTAGTATATATATAATACTGTGAGATTTGTAAGAGCCCAGTAAATACTTGCTCAATGAATGGCATAGTTGGAATGCCCAGAGCAACCAGCAGTTTATTAATTAGACTGGGAAAAACCTCAGTGGACACCTTAAGGCATATCCTTTATGTCTCTATAATTTCAATCATTAAAACTACTCAAGATAATAGGTCAACACACAGGGTAACCTTTTCTGATAGTTTTCAAATATTGCATTTGAACAATGGACATGACGGATTATGGGAAATATGCACTATCTGTTCTGAGCTAATCTGGGAAAGTGACAGAGTAAGACAGCATATTAGCTAACAGAGGCAGTAAGATCTCACCCAAAAGACAACAGTGGGCATGCCAATCAACACAGCTGTAAAAATCCAATATGGCCTTTTGTATAAACCAACTCTTGAAGTTGTAGTTATAGAGAAGTTAATTATTTTAGAAACAGACACTATCTATAAACAAATACATAATATATAAACATAATAAATATACAGGATTAGACTCTGCTACATATGATTAGCATAAAGTCTATTTTAAAAGCTTACCTACCTAATTACAAAGGGAAAGTGTAACCATACCAAAGCACCAAACAAATAAGCAATGAAATTAAACTTCAGCATGGGTATCATTTCATATTGAAAATTAAGACTAGAAAGTGAAATGCTACATTACAAGGATGAGCTTTATTATATACAGGATTATTTGGAGGAGGCAAGAAAGAAAAACCAACTTGGAAATTCTTAAAAGGGCAAATATTTTTCTGATCAAATACTTTTATAAAGTACAGGGAGTAGAAGCTGCTAACACTCTATAGAAATAAGGCAGGGACTTCCCTGGTAGTACAGTGGCTAAGACTCCACGCTCCCAATTTAGGGGACGTGGGTTCTGTTCTTGGTCAGGGAACTGGATCTCACATGCAGCAGCTAAAACCCACCGCAGCCAAATATTTAAAAAAAAAAAAAAGGAGAGGGCATTACTATACCTGTCTACACATGTAGTATTCATTGTGTCCAAACGCATATATAACATTTCAGTTGCCTGTGCAAGCTGTGAATTTCAGGGTAAGGAAACTATACTCTCTTTGAAAATAAATCTGTAATAGAAAAAACGAATAACATTTCCTAGAAGTCTATGAAATGGCTAGTAATTCAAGTAACTGATCTTTAAGGTATCAATGATATACAATAACACCTGACCTGTATACACCTGTGAAACCAAGAAAATAAACATTTACATCACCTCCAAAATTGCCACATTCTCCTTATAATCCATCCTCCTTTCTTCCCATTTATGCCCCCAAGCAAATATTGGTCTGTTGTCACTACATTATTTGCATTTTCTAGGATTCTGTGTAAATGGGATCATATACTATGAATTCATATTTGTTTGGCATCTTTTATTCAACATATATTTTGCAATTCACTCACGTTGATGCCTGCAATGAAAATCTGTTTTTTTTTTTAACCTGAGTAGTATTCCATTGTATAATTGTAACAAAATTTGCTTATCCATTTATGTATTGATGGATATTTGGATGGTTCCAGTTTTGTGTTGTTACACATAAAGTTATAAACATTAATACTCTTAGGTCAACAGTCAAAGAGTAGAGTGTCTGATTGTATGGTATATGTGATTTTTAACTTTTAAAGAAATGCCAAACTGTTTTCATGAAGTGATTTAAACCCACCAGCAGAAATATTTAATAATCTTGTAAAGCCAGGTCAAACAGAGTATGTTTAAAAACAAAGGAAAGGATACAACTTGGGGTAGAGAGCCAGGCTGAAGTTTGCACAGTTCAATGAGAAGTGTTGTGTACATCACATCGATATGAGGCGGTGCTGGAAGTTGAAACAGCTCTGCAAAGATCACCTACAAGGGAATCACAAGTCAGCACTCAATTCGACAGCTATCCATGCACTTCTACTATTTAGAAAGGCCTCAGTGTGCTAAATTTTGTGATATTCATAATTTTAAAAAGTAACTTTTTAACCTTAAAAACTATGTTCTCTAAAACACAAAGACCTATGATTGAATACCATAATGAAGATTTCTTATCTCTGTAACTCAATCAATAAGAATATGCAAAAATTAATGCTTAGCTGATCTTTCCAGAGAATTAAATTTCATCTTTGAAAGTATCAGAGTTAGTTCAGGGAGGTAGTTTACTAGGGACCCATAGAACCATCAGAATTTCAACTCTCTAAGAAATAAAAGCCCTTTGTAGACTGAGGATGGGATCAGAAGATAGTTAAGTCATTCTGCACAGTTACTACCCTTTTGGTAGTCCCAGACATTTTGGCCATGCTCTTGTTCAGAAACTTGTTTTCATCCTCCATATATAATTTGTGGGCCACATACCTAGACTTCTAAAGCCTAGTTTGCATTCCTCCTCCTCACTCCCATCTCCCACACTTTTGTATGAATTTCTAAACATTTTGCAGATTTTAAAATGTGACTTACATTTTGCACTTCAATTGACATGTCAATGAGTGAAATCCAGTAGCCTAAACATGCTCTCAAGTTTGGTAAAGACAGAACAGACGCACTGTCTACAGTGCACGGTGCACTCCACCACTGTTCACACTGGCAGAGTATGAATAAAAAGTGAATGAAAGAATACACTGTAATTATGTTCACACTCAGCGTTTCAACATAAAGGAATAATATAATTGACAGTTTGACTCATGTATCAAGTGAAAATACTGTTTTTTGGGAAATAAATTTCTATAAGGTATTCAACTGTACTAATATCCTCCTCTGTATAAGTTAATATGTAATCAAAAGCATTATCTATTCTTTTCACTTCCAAAACAACTGGCTCTTTTGATTTCTAAGAATAAATAAGGATTCGTATTTCCCTACCCTTATGATACAGGAAATAATACACTAGTCCAGAGCATGCTAGTAGTAAGAAACCAGATAAACACAGTTAAAAAATGGGTTATCTGCCTAAAGATTATTATAAAGTATTTAAGCCACTTATACATATGTTCCCTGGAGAAGGAAATAGCAACCCACTCCAGTATTCTTGCTTGGAAAAGTCCATGCACAGAGGATGCCTGGAAGGCAATAGTCCATGGGGTCACTAAGAGTTGGACACAACTGAGCACACAGACATGCGCACGCACACACACATCTGTTAAGTGCCCATGTACTGCTAGAGTTAGAGGTAACTTACATTATCCATGATAACTATCCATGAATGAAGACATACTAAATAAACAAATTACAGGCAACTGAAAATTTTGTTTGGTTACTGGGCTTAACCTTCTCTTTTCTCTTGACTAACATGGTTAACAGAGCTCCAAAACTGAAAGTAATTTCCTCTTTTCTCTGTTAATTTTCATTATCTGACAAGCAGCAAGAACAATAACAAAAGGCCAAAAGCAGATTACACTTTACAGTCAACAGAAAGACTCTGAGACTTTGCAACAAGCTCCATCTGGAATGCATACCTCAACTATGTGGTAGTTCAAGGGGATCTTGCTCTTCCCAGGATAACTCACTAGCTGTGCAGCACTATAAAAAGTGTAATTCAAGTTTGGTGAGTATACATAGATATACGAAAAACCAAATAAGCAGTTCAAAAACAGTGTGTGTAGATATAAAGAAAGTATTTTCTGAAATGTTCTAGATTTCAGTTACTTCACCTAACTACAGCATGAATTATTTTTTCTACCCTAAGGGAAACTCTTTAATGTATAGCCAAAACTCCTTGAAAGATCAGAAAGAATGTAAATAATAGTAAGGAAGTACACTCAGATCTACTAACTTAAAAAGTTTTATATGGTAGACTATCCCCAAAATGCTATATTCCTTTCCGTCTTAAAATCCAAACTAAAACCTTCCAAGGTTTTAGAAAACATTAAAAATAAACTTTTCCAAAGCTTGATGTCTAACTGCTAGGAAACAGAGCAAAACCATTAGTATTCATTTATTCCTGCAACATTCATCCCCAAAATAGCTTGTCACTCAAATTAATTTATCCAGAACATATGGAAGATATCCACATAAAAGAGCAGGCATCATATGCATAACACTATAAAGCACTACAGTACTATACAGCATCCAGAAAAGTACTATTTGAAGCTGAAGTGCCGCCAGAAAGCAAGTCAAGTGTTTTCGAAATTGGTCGTAGTGAGACAGAAACCAGGAAGAGGAAGACTTTCTTACTCTTCACATACATTTTGCTCTTTCTAAATCATCAAGATTGCTGCTTTTTTGCCACACTAGGAAAAGTACCACGAAAAGCATCTTACCAAGTCTTCCTTTCCTTCCAGTGGGACTTAATGATGCAGTGAAGATTCTCTTCTATTACAAATCTTTCCACTGAGTGACTCCCTGGCATTACAGGACCCTGGAACCAAAACAACAGCTATATACTACAGACCCAGACAGAATATTTTTCATTTCTTTAACAAAATATATGGGAGCTTATTATGTTTCAGATACTTTTTATATTGGATGCTGAGAATAAAAGTTCACCAGTGTGAAAGCTCAGTATTTCAACAAACTTTACTTCTGTGTTCACCTACCTACAAGAGAACTAGAATAGCAGTTATAGTTTTTCTTCTTCTACTTGACCCTACTATCTCTGCCCACCTAAGTCTTAAATGATTAACTAAATCATTAACTTAAATGCAAACTAAATAATTTTTTGTGTATTATTAGTCCTTGATTTATTTTTTTTACACAATGTGACTGGATTATTTCCATAAAAAACATGGAGAGGGGGCTTCCATGGTGGCTTGACGGTAAAGAATCCACCTGCCAACACATGGGACATGCGTTCGAGCCCTGATTCGGGAAGATCCCATGTGCCACAGAGCATCTAAGACCACAACTACTGTTATGCACCACAACTACTGAGCCCAAGCTCTAGAGCCCAGGAACGGCGACTACTAAACCCTGCACGCCCTAGAATCTGCATTCCGCAACAAGAGAAGCCACTGCAACGAGAAGCCCAAGCACTGCAACACAGAGGAGCCCCCACTTACCGCAACTAGAGAAGAGCTTGCACAGCAACAAGATCAAGCACAGCCAAAAATAAAACAAATTAAAAAATAAAACTGGAAAAAAAACAAACACATGGAGGGGGGAAAATTTTATTTAAAACACTATGTAGACATAGTGTTCAAGCTGGTTTTAGAAAAGGCAAAGGAACCAGAGATCAAACTGCCAACATCCACTGGATCATGGAAAAAGCAAGAGAGTTCCAGAAAAACATCTATTTCTACTTTATTGACTGTGCCAAGCCTTTGACTGTGTGGATCATAATCAACTGTGGAAAATTCTAAAAGAGATGGGAATACCAGACCACCTGACCGGCCTCTTGAGAAATCTGTATGCAGGTCAGGAAGCAACAGTTAGAACTGGATACAGAACAGACTGGTTCCAAATAGGAAAAGGAGTATGTCAAGGCTGTATATTGTCACCCTGCTTATTTAACTTCTATGCAGAGTGCATCATGAGAAACGCTGGGCTGGAAGAGGCACAAGCTGGAATCAAGATTGTCGGGAGAAATATCAAACTCAGATATGCAGATGTCACCACCCTTATGGCAGAAAGTGAAGAGGAGCTAAAAAGCCTCTTGATGAAAGTAAAAGAGGAGAGTGAAAAAGTTGGCNCCTCATGCGAAGAGTTGACTCATTGGAAAAGACTCTGATGCTGGGAGGGATTGGGGACAGGAGGAGAAGGGGACGACAGAGGATGAGATGGCTGGATGGCATCACTGACTCGATGAACGCAAGTCTGAGTGAACTCCAGGAGTTGGTGATGGACAGGGAGGCCTGGCGTGCTGTGATTCATGGGGTTGCAAAGAGTTGGACGTGACTGAACTGAACTGATGTAGACATAAAAAATCACATATATGTTGAAGATATCCACATTGTGTTGTTTTTTTTTTTAAAAAAAAAATCACATGGAGGGGGGAAAATTTTATTTAAAACACTATGAAGACATAAAAAAATCACATATATGTTGAAAGATATCCACACCGTGTTGTTTTTAAATAGGTTAAAGAACATTATCTATGTGTTAATTTTTTAAAATATACATAGCAAACAGGTTCAATGCGTTTATTTTTATTTACTTTTTTAGTGACCACTGTAGACTCTTATTAGTGACTTTTACTTTACAATTTCTAATCAAAAAAGAAAAACAAACTTTTTTTTGAAAGACCAGAACTAAACAACCAAATCCTCTCAAGATATCTTGTATATTTATGCTCTTCTGGCAAAGGATGATGGGCACATCACAAAGGCAATACCAATTACAAACAGTACAGGAGAGGCAGATTTTGATGTCCTATTCTAATGTTCCCTTTGCACAAATAAATAATCACAAAGATTCTAATAGTCTTATTGTAAAGTAGACTTCCAATTACATACACCTAATTAGACCATTACATAAAGTTGACTAAAAGCATTTTATTATATATGGAATACTGCAAGTGGGTAGAAAGTTAATAATTCTGTATTTATAACCGATTACCCTGGGTCGGGAAGATCCCCTGGAAATGGCAACCGACTCCGGTATTCTTGCCTGAAGAATTCCATGGACAGATGAGCCTGGCAGGGCCACAGTCCATGGGGTTGCAAAGAGTCAGACATGACTTGAGCAACTAACTAACCCATTACCCAACAACTATTTACTCTAAGATAGAATATACATACACTAAAATTTCAATGATCAAAAGTAACTTTCTATAGAATAGAAGAGAGAAGGCAGGGAAGAAAACTCAAATTTGACCTTAGGTGGTAATATGGGTTCTTATGCCAGTGGTTTTCAACCAGGGGCAATTTTGCCCCTAAGGGAACATCTGGCAATCTCTGGAGACATTTTTGGTTGTCACAACTGACACGCTACTCGCACCTAGAAGGTAGAGGTCAGGGAGAATTTAGGCGTCATACAATTCATAAGACAGCCTCACAACTAAGGATTCCCAGCCCAAAACATAAATTGTGCTAAGGTTGAGGAACTCTGCTCTATGCTGACTGGAACATACAAGCAACAGATGTGACAGAGAGCCTTGTGGGCTACAGTCCACGAGGTTATGAAGAGTCAGGCACGACTACAACACCACTACCACATGGCACTTTAGTTAGGCAAGTTTCTATTCAGCACCAATCCAGTGATCACTATGCTTGCTGCTTGGGTGTTAAACTTAATACAGTCATTTAAACACAAAGGCATAAAGTAAAGCATTGTTAAAATGTAAATTTTTATACTAAATGTTATTATCAAAATTATACATTTTTTAATCAAGTCAGACATGATAAAGGATGAAGGCTATCAACAACTTGACCTCATAATAAAAAAAATATACATTTAAGAACTATAAAGTCAGCTTATACTTATTTTTGGGATTTTTAAACACTACTGAGCACTTACCATGTGTCATATATCATTCTGTATACCTTATGTGTGTATATTAATAATTTAATCCTCATTACAACTTTGTGAGCTATATACTAATTATTATGCTATTTAGGAAACTAAGGTAAATAACTCACTCAAGATCGCACAGCTGGGATATGCCTAAATAGAGATTAAAACCCAAACCAACCTGGCTCTTGAACTTATAGTTTTCGATTGTACACCATGCTGTCTCTTCCTTTATACAAGCTAAATATGATTTCTTGCATAATGAGGTGATTCCATTCACTGAATTAGACGTTAACCTCACTGCCACTGACCCTCTCAGACAACAAACGATTCAAAATTGAAATGTCCTGCAGGCATAATTCTAACAAGATGAAACCGTTAAGTACAACATAACACAGGCCCTTTGAAAGAAACCTTTGCTGATTATGCACATACCTCAGGATCATCTGTGTAATCAAACATTCTGAAGATGACCCTTGGCATCGGGTACACCGAGTCTTCAGTGTGAGGAGGTGGAGTGAACGGAGGCAGGTTGGCTGCAGGGCTTCACACAGGATGCTGTCAAAGGCAAGATAAGGTCTTAGGATGTGCCGCTCCTGCCAGCGATCCTTTTTCAATTTCTGAATCTGGGCCCAGAGGCAATCTAAATACTAAAGACAGATTAATTTTTAACAATTAATAGATATTTGGGCTAGGTGAAATAACATTTTGACTAGACAAAACCAAAAATCTACTACTTTCTAAAATATAGGATACAAAAGCAAGCTAACTTATTAAACACAATACAAAAGAATAGTGCTATGTTTCTGTACACGTTTTAATTACTTTACAAAGTCTGTCAGGGCTGTTATATCTTATTTTTTCAAATTGGGCATTTAAGTAAAAAATACATCAACTCTATGATATCTGGAATCCCAGAGAACAGGGAACGTTCTAAAGACATTCTAACATTTATTAAAAATACACTATATGCCTAGGGCTATGAGGAGCTGAACCCTTGATATGAAGTGTGAAAACATAGCTATGGTATACAAATGGGATGATTGAGTATGTTAGAGATTAAGAATCTACTCTGACTGTGCTTGTATCTATTCACAAGAGACTGAAGTGAATTTACCTCTTCTTGCGGATGTGGTTTCTCTGCGGTCCATACTTGTAACATGGGTACATGAGTCTTTTGGCGTCTTCTAAAAGTTAGAATGAAAATCTACATTTAGGTTTTTAAAGACATGAAAAGATGTTCAGTTGCTTTCATAATAAAATGCAAATTACAGGAGTGAAACATTTTAACCTGTCAAATTGTCAGATAGCAGAATCGTTGACAATGTATTGTATTGCCAAAATGTAGGCAAATACAGTTTTGAAAACACTGCTGGCAGAAGGCTAACTGATAATCAATCACTTTAGAAGAGATCTGGAAGAGTAAAATCTCTTTGGAAGGCAACCTGACTAAACAATCTATCAAAATTAAAACTGTTAAGACACTTCAACCTAGTAATGCCATTTCTAAAAATTCACATAACCCACAAACACATCTGCACATGTACACAAAGATATCATACAAAGATATTCACTGAAACGCAATTTAAAATAGCCAGACTTGCAATAGGCTCAATGTCTACCAATAGGAAACAAATTAAAGAAATTATGGTACATTAAATGAGTCGAATACCATACAGCTGTTAAAAGAATGAGGTAGAGCTAAATATTTTACACAACAAATCCAAACCGTATTAAGGGGGAAAAAGGAGGTGTGCATAGAAGAACAATCTGTATACTGGAGCATCACTTGTATAAAAGGAGGGAAGGATATATTCAAATGTTAGAACATTCACACTCTTATTTTCATTGTTCTTTTGCAAAAATGTATATATTATTAAATATAAAACTACAACTTTTGAAAAATATAAAACATTTAAAAAATATTGAAAGTAGCTTAGTGTAATGAGAGAGCAAATTTTTATCTTTAGACTTCTTCGGCTTTATTTGTAACTATCTAGATATTAACAATATCCAAAGAGGTACCTATTTATAGAAAACCAAAAAAACAGAATTCCCTGGGCAAAACCTTAAGGGGACATAAAGCCATTACCATGCTGCTGTGCCCTTACTTAAGATAGCTTTCAGTGCTGGCAAAGATTCGGTCCATCTCTGCATCTTTCTTTTCATACAACTCCTTTCCAACCCAGGGCAAGGACGACAGAAACGCATACACGTACCAATCCCGTCGCACCTGAAGAAGTTTTTAAAAGGTGCCTTTAAGATAGGTGCTAGTGAAGTTTCATTCATGTCATATTTATTCCTGAATGAAATCCTATGAACACTATTTATAGGGCTAATGAAGACGTCGGCTCATTCAGAGCATTTTCAGATATATTAATCTTATTAGGCAGAATCATTTAACTAATATACATATGTCATGAGGATCAACCATTATGCCAGTTGGCTTAATTTTCAGATATTAAGAATTTATAATGTAATATCTATTAATCTGTTTGTTTTTTTTTCCGCTAAAGGGCTATTAGTGAAAAATTCCTCATACCATATGAATGAAATTCAGCACAAGGGGTTTTCTTACCGAGGCACATCTTCTTCCTGAGTTACACTTACAAAATTTTCAAACATAGCAACCATTGATGGGGCAGCAATGACATGACAATTCACAAGATCAGATAGAAAACGGACCTATGAGGAAAAGCAATTTCTATTAAATCTAAATGTCCTTTATAATATTTATAAAACAAGCATTTTGCCCAAGGACCAAATCTAGGCCACTAACTGTTTTTTAAGGAACTTATAAATTAAGAATGGTGTTTTAGATATTTAAAGGCTTGGAAAAAACCAAAATAATATTTTGATTCATACAAATTATATGAAATTAAATTTCACTGTCCACAAATCAATTATTACACAGCCATGCTCATTTGTTAACATGTAGTCTTTGACTGCTTTTGTGCTCTCACAGCAGAGCTGAGGAGTTGTTAAAGAGACTATATGAAGGACAGGAATCCACATGTACAGCTTTACATTTATACTAGCCTAGGAAGTCAAAGTGAAAGTCGCTCAGTTGTGTCTGACTCTTTGCAACCCCATGGACTATACAGTCTATGGAATTCTTTAGGCCAGAATACTGGAGTGGGTAACCTTTCCCTTCTCCAGGGGATCTTCCCAACCCAGGGATAGAACCCAGGTCTCCCGTATTGCAGGCAGATCTTTTCCAGCTGAGCTACAAGGGAAGTCCACTAGACTAGGAACTTAAACTGTAATATTCTAGCTACTACAACCAATAATCTTTTTTGTTTGGTTGTGAAAATTTTCACTGGCCTACAGAAATGGAAACAAATAGAAATTTACTGGGTGTCCTTTGTGTGCCAATGCTAAGCACTATTAAAAGTCTCTGTCAAATGGGAGCTCATAGACTAGTGGGACGTGCACAATCTTGACCCAAAAGGATGACTCCTACACTAGAAGATAAAGTGCTCTAGAAACAGGGATAAAGGGAGTAGGGTAAAACATCATAAAGTAGGTAACAATCAAAGTAGGTCATGAAGAATCAGTAAAGTATCCTCAACTGGAAAGGCTTCTAAACAGAGGTTCAAACCAAGGTGTGTTCAGGGACCCACAAGTAATTCTGATAGAGCTGGGAATATATGGAAGGCAAAGAGAAACAGACAGGGGCAACCATGACAGGTCAAGCTAATGAAGTTTGAACTTAATCTTATAGCCTAATCAGTGTTCAACTCTTTTGACTGTATACTCAGTAGAAAAGAATTTGATCACGTACCTTCAACACACACATACATTTATTCCTAATATGCAGAGGCCCACTGTCTATACATATTAATAAGGCTGTCAGTCTAAATGTTACACGTTAATAAGGCTTAATTCCATTTCCATTTAGGAAGGCATGACCTATACTAGAGGCCCTGGAGACAGAGAAGGGACAGACTGGAGAGAAATTTATGAGGTAGAACTGACAGGGCTAGGGACTGCTTAGAGTATGGCAAAGGGAAGACAAAAATCAATGTTCAGGTTTTGGGGTAGCTATCCAGTAAATACCACCCACTTGTGTGGGTTGGGGTGAGGACTGAGAAAAGGCGGTATGAATAATGTATTAATTTAGGGATAAACTTTCAGGCAAGTTTCCTTAGGGCTATCTAGGAAGTATCTGGAACATAGGTCTGGAGCTCAGGAGAAACACTGAAGCAGGAGTTAAAACTACAGTGGGGAGGGGAAGGGTCATCAAAATAAAGGTAGTTTACAAAGCTATGAGAGAGAATGGGAATGCTTTAAAAGAGAATATTTGAAAAAAAGTGAAGTAAGGACAGAATTCTGAGAAACACAGAAATTTAAAAGGGGCAGAGGAAGCTGACCTAGAAAAAGGAGCCTGAGAAATAAAACACAGGTGGCAGCAGCAGGTCATGAAGAAACTGGTGCAGCAGAAACCAAGAGCTAAGAAGTGTAAAGCATCATTTATTATAAGGAGGTCAATCTGGATTTAAAGTTAAAAGAAGCCGTATCACTGGATTTGGTAATGAGCTCTGTATCTTTAAGAAGAATGGTTTCAAGAGGGTAGCTGTTATGGTGAGTGGAGAACTGTATTTCAAGAAAAACGATAAATTATTGGTTGTAGCTTACCTCTCTCCTCCATTCCGACACTAAGTTCATAACATACCAGAAACCTCCCAAAATTCAAAAAGCCCAAAACTTACCAAATATACAGCTTCATTAAAATTGTTTGATTTCAATGATTCTTTCAGTTGGCGAATCATGGCTTCTACAAATTCTCCACCGAAGTTGTAATTCCTGGCATTCAGTAGTCCAACTAATGTTGTATAAATGGTCAACTTCTCAGGTAACAGACGTGCACTGATTTCAGAAGCCAGTATGACAAGAGGATCCAAACACAACAGCATTAAGTTGCTGAATTTTATACTATATAATTTTTTAATCATTTTATTGACTTTAGAAAAGCGTTACATTTAACTATTATTTTTAAAACTACTTCAAAAAAGGCATAAATATTGAGAGTTGTAGACAGAGCTACCTCAATTTTTTCACTTTGATTCTATCAGTTAATCCTAGAGTTAAGAAAATAAAACACTCTTACTGTGAAGTCATCAAATTAAAATAGACAAAACTCTAGACTAGCTTTTCTTCCAATATGCTTAGTGGGATCGAATGGCAGATTTACAGAAAATGGTTTCTGTGGTAAAATACCTGAGAATTGTTGAATGAAACAAATTTTTTTAATACAGAATCAAGGGGGAGTCAGAGCAATCAACATTCTAAACTCAGCTGACCAAATGTCATGGGATCAGAATTCCACTTTGAGAAACACTATTCTAGTTCCTTAGAAAAAGTTCAGAACTAATGCCAGTTCCTATTAGTTAAACTGTTGAATTTTTAACACAGTACTCTAATATAGTAAGATTTCTTTACATCTCAATTTGCTTACACAAGTGTGTTAATTTTCATTAAAATTATTTGAAAAGTAGAGGATCACAGTAATAAATTTTTGAAAAAAAGCAAATGTTGATCCCTAATTTAGGCAGCCTTTAGCAATTAGCTCAAAAAGAAAAGCAACTGGGAACTCATGATCATTCAGATTCTCTTAACATTTTTTGCATTTTCCCAAGGTTCCTGCAGTGTTAGGGACAATTCAGGCTTAAAAAAAAATACTTGTACTAATAGTAACCATTCTCCTCAAACCATCACCATCTCAAAGTCATGGCTTCCAGAGTTTAAACATGAATCTACTCCATTCCCATAAATGCTTTCAGAACAGAAAGAATCTATGGATAACTGTAGCCAAGTTATTTTTCTTAGTAGTTTCCTAGTGTGAGGACATGTCTTCCTGAATATTAATTGGATTCCTTCAAAAAAAATGTATCTGAATTTATTTATACTTTATGAGAAGTTAAAAATTGACCTATAGTTTCAATCTGTGGGTATACTTGTAAATTTAAAAACTGAGTTGTAGGCAATTTAAGACAAAAACATTGTTTTAAAATAACTGAAATAACAACGAAGTCACTTTCATAATGAAGACTCTTTTATCCAGAAATCATAACTACTTCTGCAAAGCATACAGTTTAAGAGTAATCACTGTCTACTTGAGTGATAAGAAGTCTGGATTGCTAATTCCACTGCTGGGAGAGACTGTTTCATGATTTCACATGAGTCTTTCCCACACTAATGTCCTTACAAATTAAGTGCTGATACTCATTCTAGCTAACCTAACTCAGATAAAGATTATGCCTATTATGTCATAGCTCCAAAAGCATCTTCAGCCTTCTAGAAGGGCTAGTACTTGAGTGACTGACTAGTTCTCAAAATTGCTTGATATTACTGATTACAAATATAAATTAAACTCTATTATATATGTTTAATTGTACATGCTTAAAAGAAGATTGCTACACATGAAGTTCTCTGCTTTCTCACTTAAAAAGCAGTCAACTCAAATGAGTCTAAGGATCCAAGAAACAAAAAAAAAATGTTCAATTTTCATGCTATTTATCTCTAAGAGTTCACCAAAGGGCCAAAGATCATTTCATCTGACAAATTCCCCATGGAATGAAACTAGATGATATATGGAACATAAACACATCTTCTGAACATTCCCAAGCATTAAGAGTAGATAATACATTATCACCTGGATTCATAATCTTTTGTATACATACACTGTACAAAGAAGCCTTAAGATCTTGCTCTTGTAGTTAGGAAGATCAGCTTCCAAAACACCAGCCAATCCTTCTAGGTTGCTCTCCAAAGAGCAGGCACTCTGTAGAGGACAGGACAGTACATTAAATATCTGTCAGGTACCCAGCAATCAGTGCATTAAAATTTTTCAGGTGATGATAAAAAAGTTACACATAAGGCACTCTGACAGTTTAGTATAAATAAATTCAGGTTGTTATTATTCATTAGAAAACCCTGTAAAGAAAACAAATGAAATTTAAAAAGCAGTGTAACAAGTATTAGAAGTGAGAGGACATCCCAGGCTCTGTCTGCTGATACTTTTCTAACGAATTCACTCATTATATGACTGGGCAAACTACCTCAAGTATCCAGAACTTACTTGGTCTTCATTTGCAAATTGAGCAGACTGCTTTCCAAGGTCTCCTTTAAGACTTAAATTCTATGAAAATTACTAAAAACATTTACCTCTTAACTATCCGCGTTCCAAAGCTTTTAATATGCATCTACTTTGGGATGTAGATGCATGGCCATATAAACTTTGACCATAGTTAGACCATCAAGTTTTCAGATGCAGGAATTAATCAAGCACAGTCAATTAACACTCTAAGCCCATCACAATCTGTACCTATTTTGATCATACCTTTTCTCCTACTTTGCATATTAAAGATTCCAAGTGATCTTCAGTTTCATTTGCATCAGAGGTCTTTCTCCTTTTGTGAGGTTGTCCCCCTATTTCAAGAATGTAAAAAAGTGAACATTACAGGATAAATCTGTTACCAAAAACTAACTTTTTAATGCTATAATCTCTTTTCTACCTGAAGCCCTATTGTTTACACACAGCAGAAGCGCTTAGTAACTCAGACAAGGCTAGATACAATCAATAAACAAGGCTAGACACAACCAACAGTCTCTATACCCCGGGGCATCATAACTCCAAGAGGCATTATTTAAGCTCTCTGAGAATAGTGTCTCCATAGAACTATGCGAGCAGCAGCCCTGTCCATTTTTTGGATAGGTAGCAAAAGTGCCCGTATCACGCTAGCCACTAGCAGTGAGAAAACTCCCTATAATACTCACGTATGGCTGTTCCATTCTTTAAAGGCTTAACTTGAGTTGTTTAATCATCCTCAGTCGCTCGTTCCTAAAACCTGTCAGTGTCAGTAGTACTCATTATTCTAATAATGAAAATTATGTAAACTGATGAAATATGGGTATAAAAACCAAGTTGAACATTTGCAAAGACTTGATGAGGGGGTAAGCTTTTGTTTAAAAACAAAAGAAGAGGAAACTTCAAATGATGGGAAAGGAAGCATAAAATATTAGGACTAGTTTTACAAAAGTTTATGAGGTCTTAAGTCTTCAATGAACAGTTTTGGTTCTATAGACCACAGAGGCACTGGGGTCTGGTTTATCCCAAACAATGAGAATCACAATCGGCAGACATACTCGAAGAAATGTCCTGAGCACGATATTAAATAATTGGTGGGGAAGAAAGTACATGATTGTCATCCTTAAGTACCGGACGATCAATCATTTAGTCTTGGTGTTAGTGATCTCTTACCATTTTGTCTAAAATCTCAATACTCCTACCTCACATCCTTTTGTAGAATAACATAAAGCTGAAAAAATTTCAAATACTAGTGTTAAATATGAAAGACGATGCTGTTGCTACACAGTGTTGGCAACTCTCCCAATATAATTCGATTTTTCACTTCCACCAATTAAATTATTAGGACAGCAAGCAGACAAGCAATAATCTGTAACTCTACTGGGGATCAGTATTAATAATGAAAATCTGCAGATACAGGGTCACCCAGGACCAAGTTATATTTTTAATCACCAGACTTGTACAGCCAGAGGAATGGAACCATTTTTAGAGTTCACAACTACTTACTTGCCACTGGAACATCTGACAGTGAAAAAAACCCCAATGATTTCCATAAAACACAGCACCTGGCTATTATAACATGGAGTGTTAAAAGCTTTTCCAATGTCTGACATGATCTTCAGTACCTACTATCTGAACACAAGCTGAATAAAAGAAGCAAATGGCAAAGGAGAAAAGGAAAGATATATCTGTCTGAATGCAGTGTTCCAAAGAATAGCAAGTAGAGAGAAGAAAGCCTTCCCAAGTGATCAATGCAAAGAAACAGAGGAAAACAACAGAATGGGAAAGACTAGAGATCTCTTCAAGAAAATTAGAGATGCCAAGGGAACATTTCATGTAAAGATGGGCACAATAAAGGATAGAAATGGTATGGACCTAAAAGAAGCAGAAGATATTAAGAAGAGGTGGCAAGAATACACAGAACTATACAAAAAAGATCTTAATGGCCCAGGTAACCACCATGGTGTGATCACTCACTCAGAGCCAAACATCCTGGAATGCAAAGTCAAGTGGGCCTTAGGAAGCATCACTATGAACAAAGCTAGTGGAAGTGATGAAATTCCAGCTGAGCTATTTCAAATCCTAAAAGATGATGCTGTGAAAGTGCTGCACTCAATATGCCAGCAAATTTGGAAAACTCAGCAGTGGCCACAGGACTGGAAAAGGTCAATTTTCATTCCAATCCCAAAGAAAGGCAATGCCAAAGAATGTTTAAACTACTGTACAATTGCACTCATCTCACATGCTAGCAAAATAATGCTCCAAGCTAGTCTTCAACAGTACGTGCGTGAACCAAGAATTTCCAGAAGTTCAAGCTAGATTTAGAAAAGGCAAAGGAACCAGAGATCAAATTGCCAACATTAGTTGGATCATAGAAAAAGCAAGGGAATTCTAGAAAAACATCTACTTCTGCTTTATTGACTTTGTGTGGATCACAACAAACTGTGGAAAATTCTTAAAGAGATGGGAATACCAGACCACCTTACCTGCCTCCTGAGAAATCTGTATGCAGGTCAAGAAGCAACAGTTAGAACTGGACTGGAACAACATACTGGTTCCAAATTGGGAAAAGAGTATGTCAAGGCTGTATACTGTCACCCTGCTTACTTAACTTATATGCAGAGTACATCATGAAAATGCCAGCTGAATGAAGCACAAGCTAGAATCAATATTGCCAGGATTAATATCAATAATTTCAGATACACAGATGACACCACCCTTATGCCAGAAAGCAAAGAAGAACTAAAGAGCCTCTTGATGAAAGTGAAAGAGGAGACTGAAAAAGCTGGCTTAAAACTCAATATTCAGAAAACCAAGATCATGGCATCCGGTCCCATCACTTTACGGCAAATACATGGGCAAACAATGGAAATAGTGAGAGACTTTATTTTCTTGGGCTCCAAAATCACTGCAGATGGTGACTGCAGCCATGAAATCAAAAGACACTTGCTCCTTGGAAGAAAAGCTATGACAAACCTAGACAGCATATTAAAAAGCAGAGACATTACTTTGCCAACAAAAGTCCATCTAGTCAAAGCTATGGTTTTTCCAGTAGTCATGTCTGGATGTGAGAGTGGGACTATAAAGCTGAGCGCTGAAGGATTGATACTTTTGAACTGTGGTGTTGGAGAAGACTCTTGAGAGTCCCTTGGACTGTAAGGAGATTCAACCAGTCTGTCCTAAAGGAAATCAGTCCTGAATATTCATTGGAAGATTGATGTTGAAGCTAAAACCCCAGTACTTTGGCCACCTGATGTGAAGAACTCACTCATTAGAAAAGACCCTGATGCTAGGAAAGACTGAAGGCAGGAGGAAAAGGGAAAGACAGAGGATGAGATGGTTGGATGGCATCATGGACTCAATGGATATGAGTTTGAGCAAGCTCTGAGAGTTGGTGATGGACAGGGAAGCCTGGCATGCTGCGTTCCATGGGGTTGCAAAGAGTTGGACAGGACTGAGTGACTGAACTGAACTGATTACCATCTAGATAGAATCAGTGTTATAAAAGGCCACAGGGTGAAACGCTGTGTGCTTTGACTCCCCAACCCCTCAGTGATCATTAGGATCTAGTTTAAGTAATCACTGAGTATAGTTTAGAATGGATAAAGAAAAAAAAAATACAACAAGCATGCAACATAACTGTTGCAACATATTCCTGAAGATACTGTTCATGTAAAGATGTGGACATGTGCAGTATCACGGTATCAGTGACCCTGAGTCTCTAGTATACATCAAGCTGAAGGCACAGAATCTGCATAAAGGTTCCACCACCCAAAGAGCCAAACCCGACACAAAAGGACTTCTATTTTCAGAATTCATTCACTGAAAAAAATTGCATATTTGAAGGAACATTTACATAAGCTATCAGCCAGGACATTAAAATAGCCGTATCCAAGAGCAATGGTTCTCAGCTAGGTTGGATTTTGTCCCCCAGGAGCCACCTGGCAATGTCTGGAGACATTTGTAGCTGTCACACGGGGGGAGTGCTACTGGCCTCCAGTGGGCAGAGGCCAGGGATTCTACTAAACATACCACAGTGCAGAGAACAACTCCCACCAACGAAGAATAACCCAGCGCAAAATGGCAGCAGTGCTGATGTTGAGTAATTCTGTTCTAGGAAGCAGAATATACTAAATGTTCTTCAGAATCAGATTCCAATAAGGTTAGGAGAATGCAGATCCTAAAAAACGACTGAATCAGAACAGGTTTTTTTTTTTTTTTCCCTTTTAAACCGTAACCATTGTTCATTTCTTTCTGGCCCATCTACTTTGCTAACTCACATCCCACCTCCACACCATCTCTAAATTAACCATCCAGCTGGCCTGTTTTCAAATCAGTTTAGAATCATACCCCAGACTTTAAAGCAGCCTCCTAGGCACTCTTGTAAGACTGAACAGAAGAAAATACTGCTGTGCGGAGAGAAGGCAGTATTTTTGAAGAAAAACTAGAAAATACAAGTATTCAGTCCTATCTCTGAACTGCAACCCTTCTTTCCTCTTCTTCCTACTTTTAGTATGTTTGGAGAATAAGAGGCAGAAAGTGTTAAGAAGCAGAAGATGCCTGACTCTCAACTGATACTGGAGAGACTATAAGGGGGAGGGGGACTTATCAGACACCGTGTGAACTCACACACGGTAATAGGATACTGAACTCAAGAGAACGTGGGCAAGATCACAGGCAAGGAGAAAAAAACTTTAAGAATAAAATTTGTGGAATCAGCTGAGTATTTTCACCTATCCTCAAGATAATATACCTAAGGTAGTTCACAAAACAAGAACAGATTTTATATTAACAAGTACCTAAGTAGAAGTTTTACAATGGAAATTAAAGTTACACATTAGCACTTCATTCTGACACTCTTGGTTAGTATAGAAGACAGAAGGAAGTCTCTGTTAAAACCCATCAGAAAAAAATCTTAATAAGCCAAATAATTTCCCCCCTTGTAAGGTGATCCTAATTCTATATGGATACATTATACTACATATTTTATATCCTCATTTAGAATTTACACGCATTACAAAAAATGTTAGACCCCACAAAGTGGAAACAAAAACCAACTAATGTGAAAGAGAAAGTAAAAAAACCAACAAGAGAAAAGGGAAAAGTAAAGGTATAAAAGTCACTTCTGAAACAAACTATACTCTTCCTCGGAGTAACAAATCCCTGAACTTCTATTTATTTTTTCTATAGTTAAGTATCAATTTTAAAAAAGAGTTACATTCTAAAAGGTAAGGATCTAATACTAAGTAGCTTAAAAGGGACTAACATGGGGTTTTGGGCCAAGGTTATGGACAATATAAATACTTTCTTACAAGAATAAACCAATACATTGAACAGCTACTGTGTGCATATCCAAAATAATTGAAAAGCTTCAGATATTCTTAAAAAGAGTCTAAGAAAGGAGTTAGTTTTAGCACTGGACCAGTATCCATACACATTTATTTCCATTTTCATTGTCTATAAATCCATCTCCACGTGAACTTCATTGGTATAGCCTTGGATCCTGGACTCTGAAGTCTCAACAGCAACAGTTTTAAGTTGTATCTGTGAGCCGATTCTCCCTTACCTCTCTGACCTCATCTCCTACAATTCTTCCCCCTTTCTCACTCTACATCAACACTGGCTTTATTGCTGTTTGAAGATGATAGGACTATTCTAGCCTTAAGGCCTTGGCATTCAAGGTTCCCTTTGCTTAGACTACTGCTTTCCCCACTTTTTAATTAATCAAATGTAAATACACCCTCACCCCCTGCAGGTTTTTGATCAGATGCCATTCTCAGTGAGGCCTTCACTGACAAACCAATACAAAACAGCAACTCCTCCCCGACAAGAGCCCTACCCTCTTTAACTGGTTTTATTTTTCTCCACAGTACTTAACACCATATGATACACTATATTTCCTTGATTGTTCTCTGCCTGTAAAAGGGAGACTGCACCTTTTATTGTCCACTGCTGTACTGCCAGGGGTTAGAACTGTGCCTGGCACTGTTAAATATTTGTTGAATATTGTGTCTAGTCAAGCACACGGAGAGTCATGGCAGTCAGGGACTAGTAAGAGCTGACAATAATACAGAAATGCTTAGATGCATCTGTTTAACACAACAATAATTTGGCCTATTTTAAAATAGCCTTCTATAATACTTAAGTTTTCAAAATTTCTGATTCAAAAAAAATTTAGTAGGCATTTAACCAAAAGAAAGTTATCTAAAATATTTGACTCAGATCACCATTTAGAATAAACCCTAGCTGATGATTACCCAAATTGTGGCAATTTACAAAAGCTCCAGACTTGGTGTAGTATCTAAGAGGGGTTATAAACTGCCCTTCAACTACTAAATTATTTATAGTGCTGCTGCTGCTGCTGCTGCTAAGTCGCTTCAGTCGTGTCCGACTCTGTGCGACCCCATGGACAGCAGCCCACCAGGCTTCCCCGTCCCTAGGATTCTCCAGGCAAGAACACCAGAGTGGGTTGCCATTTCCTTCTCCGATGCACGAAAGTGAAAAGTGAAAGTGAAGTCACTCAGTCGTGTCCAACTCTTGGAGACCCCATGGACTGCAGCCTATCAGGCTCCTCCGTCCATGGGATTTTCCAGGCAAGAGTACTGGAGTGGGGTGCCATTGTAAACGCTGCTTATATAACTCCTTATTTTATTTTGTTTTGTCTTTATTTATTCTGAGATTCCTGCAGCAAGACCCAAATGGACAGTGATTTAGCTGCCAGAAGCTAACTCTAAGAACGTTATACCAGCATCCCAATAACCAAAGCAAAAATTGTTTTTCTACAAATTTACATTCAATTCTCCAGGATGCCCCTTGGAAAGATTTTCTCTCCATTTAGGGATACCCTAGAAAGGAGAAGATGACAGAGTAGAGAAAGCATGAGAAGAACAAAGGCAATGGGAAGAACTTTAAAAGACCCAAGTTCTCCAAATCCCAAGTGATGACTTCTAGGAGATTAAGTTAACTAATCAGATACAAAGCACATGAAAACTATTTTCTGTGCCCTGTATATATATTATGGTGTAATAAAAATCAAAGATACAGCATAGTAATACCTGTGTAATGTAACTCTTGACTTGCTTTCACTGGTATCTGGGCACTGCTAATGCTGTCTCCATGTTAATTACACTAAAACTGTAGACCTCAGGTGTGAGGTGAGAAGGCTGGGGTAGAATATCCTCCCAAGCCAAACTCTAGGAGAAATCTGATATACTATTAAAACTAAGTGGGGGACAGCCCTGGTGGTCCAGTGATTAAGACTGTGTGCTTCCTCTGCAGGGGGCACAGGTTCAATCCCTAACCCTAACTAAGATCCTTATAGCACCCCCCTAAAAAAGAGAAACAAAACCCAAACCAACAAACCAAACAAAAAACCTTAAATTAGTGGGATTCTGCTCCTACCCCTAAGTTACCCCAACATTCAAGGAGAGAAAAATGTCAGTGGAGAAAATTATTTCAATTTTTTTGTTCTGTACTTTTTCTTAGAGTCACCATCTGCCAATGTTTATCAGCTCTTAAGCATTATCAGGTGATAAAATACACATCTTCATGAGCAATTAGTTACCTCTCACAAAACCAAAAGGTCTGTATCATTATTTCTAAGTTACAGACAAAGAGGTAATATAACCCAGGCAAGATCACAAAGTAAACCAGCAGGGTCTGGCTTTGAAAAGTCCTCTGATTCCAAAGTCTGCCCTCTTAACCATCAAACTACACTCTTCTTGAAGAACAATACCCTAAACTATTAACAACATAACTGTTAGGTTTTCTGTTTGTTGGATGTGTGTTCTTGACTGATTTTTGCAAGATATACATTTTTTCTATTTTTAACTAGCAAAATTATTCTTGGTTTTTATTACGATGGCAACTCCATGATCCCTACGAGCGCAACCATCCAAATGGTTGATGGAAATCTCTAGGAGCTCTCCAGTTAATCTTCCTACACTCTTTCTTACACGAGGGAAATATGCTTACAGTCAGTTCAAAATGTAACACAACAATCTACATACATCTCTTTCTTAAGAGACCTCTTGGGTGTGGATAAGACACCGATTTCTTTCCCTATCGCTTGGAAGAAGGCAAGACGACGGATGACGGGTACAGGAGAAAGCTCAAATCGGGATTCAGCAGATCTCTCATCTTTTGAGTACTTTTTAAGCGCAATTTGAGGGTCAAAACGAGACACTGGGTTGAGTGGGTCCCTAAGAAGCGGAGGCACAGACACAGGTGTAATTCCCTGCTCGGCGATGCTAAGAGCCAATTTTTGAAGAGTTCCTAGAGACCGGGGTCCACCAGGCCTCCCCGTGGCCAACGACTGAGGAACTGGGAACGGGGGAAGCAGGGGTTTCCCAAAGTTGCCCGGCCGCACTCCCGCCGTGCCACCCCCCTTCTCTACGCGGCTCCCCGAACGCTTCCAGAGGAAGGGCTTCCCGTCCCTTCTCTCGAGACCTGAAGACCAGGGAAGCCAAACCTCGGCCCACCTGAGCGCGGCCTCGGCGGCCGGGCTCAGGGCACTCACCATCGTTCTCGTCGCTGTGCCGCCGCCGCGACATGCCGCACGCTGGTGCTCCGCGGAGCTGAGACACCGGTCACGAAGCGCGGCAGGAACCGTCAGGCCGCCGGCCGGCGGGAGGACAGCGGCGAGGCGCGCGGAGTGGCCGGCGCGCAGGCGCGCTCGGTCGCGGCGGCTCCCGGAAGCACAAGGCAGGATGGCTGGATGGCTCCGCGAGCTCGGATCCAGGAGAGCCGGCTCTGGAAGCTCACCAGGCCGGTGGCTCTACCCCGCACGCAGCGACCCTCTCGGGTTACCTCCGCCTCTTGGCTGCTTCCTTTGCCCGCCTTCGCTGAAAGCCCTTCCGGGGCCACGCGGAGAGCACCGCCTCTTCCGCCAGGCTGAACCCCGCAGGCCGCGAGCCACGCCCGGAGGCGGGTCGTCCGGGAGCGACCCTCTAGTCCCCACCTCCACTTCAGCCCCTTTCTCGGGGCCTCCCTGGGGTTTTCCCGGCGGCCCTTTCGCCAACTGCCCAACTTCCGGAGCGAGGTGCGGGACGGCGTTCCTTCCTAAATACAGGCGGGGGCTGGGAGTGCGAGGGCTGCGAGCGGTGGCAATTGCTAGGCGGAGACTGCTCGGTGAAGAGAGATCTGAGAAAGGATCAGGACGGGCGGGTACGTGCTCATCTTTCTCCCACTTCCCGGCCTTTGCCGGCTGGGGAAAGCTGGGCGGAGAGATTAGGCCAAGCCCGGTGCGCGGGGTGAGGCCGGGGTGCGAGGCGGCTCCAGCAACCCGGGGACAGAAGGACCCTCCGAAGCGTGAGCCACCTACTCCAGGGTTACTCTCTGGCCGTCATCTGATCTCTCGCTCCTCTGACTTGTAGTTTAGGAAAGAACGAGTGATTGTTTTAGTAACGTTTTCAATAGTTATCGGGTACCTCCGTACGTGTATTTGAAAATCCCTCGCTCTAACATCTCTGGTGAGCGCTACAGCTGCGTATCTAACTGCCTGGTCCTTAGCCATATGAAATTTTCACATCTCTGAAATGGAACTTTTGTTTCACTCTCCTGGCCTAATCTGTTCTTCCTTCAGTTCAGTCGCTCAGCGTGTCCGACTCTGCGATCCTATGAATCGCAGCACGTCAGGCCTCCTGTCCATTACCAATTCCCGGAGTTAACTTAAACTCATGTCCATCGAGTCGGTGATGCCATCCAGCCATCTCATCCTCTGTCGTCCCCTTCCAATCTCTCCCAGCATCAGTGAAAGTGAAGTCACTGAGTCGTGTCCGACTCTTTGCGACCCCATGACTGTAGCCTACCAGGCTCCTCTGTACATGGGATTTTCCAGGCAATAGTACTGGAGTGGATTGCCATTTCCTTCTCCAGCGGATCTTCCCGACCCAAGGATGGAACCCAGGTTTCCCACATTGTAGACAGACGCTTTACTGTCTGAGCCACAAGTCCCCCAGCATCAGGTCTTTTAAGTCAACTCTTCGCATCAGGTGGCTAAAGTATTGGAGTTTCAGCTTTAGCATCAGTCCTTCCAATGAACACCCAGGACTGATCTCCTTTAGGATGGACTGGTTGGATCTTCTTGCAGTCCAAGGGACTTTCAAGAGTCTTCTCCAACACCACAGTTCAAAAGCATCAATTTTTCAGCGCTCAGCTTTCTTTACAGTCCAACTCTCACATCCATACATGACTGCTGGAAAAACCACAGCCTTGACTAGACGGAACTTTGTTGGCAAAGTAATGTCTCTGCTTTTGAATATACTATCTAGGTTGGTCATAACTTTCCTTCCAAGGAGTATGCTGTTGTTCCATGTCCAGTTCTAACTGTTTAAATTTCATGGCTGCAATCACCATCTGCAGTGATTTTGGAGCCCCCCAAAGTCAAGTCTGTCACTGTTTCCACTGTTTCCCCATCTATTTCCCATGAAGTGATGGGACCGGATGCCATGATCTTAGTTTTCTGAATGTTGAGCTTTAAGCCAACTTTTTCACTCTCGTCTTTCACTTTCATCAAAAGGCTTTTTAGTTCCTCTTCACTTTCTGCCATAAGGGTGGTGTCATCTGCATATCTGAGGTTATTGATATTACTCCCAGCAATCTTGATTCCAGCTTGTGCTTCTTCCAGCCCAGTGTTTCTCATGATGTACTCTGCATAGAAGTTAAATAAGCAGGGTGACAATATACAGCCTTGACGTATTCCTTTTCCTATTTGGAACCAGTCTGTTGTTCCATGTCCAGTTCTAACTGTTGCTTCCTGACCTGCATACAGAATTCTCAAGAGGCAGGTCAGGTGGTCTGGTATTCCCATCTCTTTCAGAATTTTCCACAGTTTCTTGTGNACTCTGCATAGAAGTTAAATAAGCAGGGTGACAATATACAGCCTTGACGTATTCCTTTTCCTATTTGGAACCAGTCTGTTGTTCCATGTCCAGTTCTAACTGTTGCTTCCTGACCTGCATACAGAATTCTCAAGAGGCAGGTCAGGTGGTCTGGTATTCCCATCTCTTTCAGAATTTTCCACAGTTTCTTGTGATCCACACAGTCAAAGGCTTTGGCATAGTCAATAAAGCAGAAGTAGATGTTTTTCTGTAACTCTTGCTTTTTCCATGATCCAGTGGATGTTTGCAATTTGATCTCTGGTTCCTCTGCCTTTTCTAAAACCAGCTTGAACATCTGGTGGTTCACGGTTCACATATTGTTGAAGCTGGCTTGGAGAATTTTGAGCATTACTTTACTAGCATGTGAGATGAGTGCAGTTATGCAGTAGTTTGAGCATTCTTTGGCATTGCCGTTCTTTGGGATTGGAATGAAAACTGACCTTTTCCAGTCCTATGGCCACTGCTGAGTTTTCCAAATTTGCTAGCATATTGAGTGCAGCACTTTCACAGCATCATCTTTCAGGATTTGAAATAGCTCCACTGGAATTCCATCACCTCCACTAGCTTTGTTTGTAGGGATGCTTTCTAAGGCCCACTTGACTTCACATTCCAGATGTCTGGCTTTAGGTGAGTGATCACACCATCGTGATTACCTGGGTGGTGAAGCTCTTTTTTGTACAGTTCTTCTGTGTATTCTTGCCACTTCTTAATATCTTCTGCTTCTGTTACCATATCATTTCTGTCCTTTATCGAGCCCATTTTTGCATGAAATGTTCCCTTGGTATCTCTAATTTTCTTGATTTCTTGAAGAGATCTCTTGTCTTTCCCATTCTGTTGTTTTCCTCTATTTCTTTGCATTGATTGCTGAAGAAGGCTTTCTTATCTCTCCTTGCTATTCTTTGGAACTCTGCATTCACATGGGAATATCTTTACTTTTCTCCTTTGCTTTTCGTTCTCTTCTTTTCATAGCTATTTGTAAGGTCTCCTTAGACAACCATTTTGCTTTTTTGCATTTCTTTTCCATGGGGATGGTCTTGATCCCTGTCTCCTGTACAGTGTCACAAACCTCCATCCATAGTTCATCAGGCACTCTATCAGATCTAGTCCCTTAAATCTATTTCTCACTTCCATTGTATAATCATAAAGGATTTGATTTAAGTCATACCTGAATGTTCTTCCTTTAGTCTTACCCATTTCAGTAAATGGCACAATCCATTCTACTGCTTAATCCAAAAACATGGATAGGAGTCATTCTTAGGTCCTTTTTCTTCACTTCCTAAAGAACAATCTACCGGGAAACCCTGCCGGCTCTACCTTCAGAACAGATCGGAATCAGATCACATTATTCCTTTGTTTACAGCTCTCCAATGACTTTCTATTTTAAATTCCATAACCTCTTCTACAGGGTTTTACTCTCATCACTGTATTCCAACCACTGACTTCCTGCACCTGCAGTAAGTCAAGCTGTTCACCACCTGAGGAATTTATACTATTTCCTTTGCCTGAAGAATCTGCTCCTAAATCTGCATGGATGGCTCCTTGTCTCAGTTCAAACATCGGGCCCTTAGTGAAGTCTTCCCTGGCCACCCAATCACTCTCACTTTGTTCGACAAATATATTGTATGTCATGTGCCAGGCAGTTTTCTGGATGCAGAGGTGAACAAAAGAAAACCCCTGCTTTCTTAGTGATGATGACTCATTCAGGAACCAGCAAACAATGCAATAGGTAGTGAGTAAAAGTAGGAGAAGATGAGATAGGGAGGTGGTAGATGGGGCTTTATAAGGACCTTGGACTTTATCCTGGTACATTTAGAAGCTTTTGGAGGGCGATCTGACTTATTTTTAAATTGTTCCCTCTGAGACTTCCCTGGTGATCCAGTGGTTAAGAGTCCACCTGCCATTGAGGGGACATAGGTTCCATCACTGGTCCGGGAAGATCTCATGCTGCATAGGGCAACTAAATCCTGTGTAAGTTACTGAGCTCTGAGATCTAGAGCCCGGCAAGCCACAACTACTGAAGCCTGGGGGCTTAGAGCCTGTGATCCCCAACAAGAAAAGCCACCACAAGGAGAAGCCCCTGCACCACAACTAGAGAAAGTCTGCATGCAGCAACAAAGACCTAGCACAGCTAAAAGTAAAATAAATAAAAATTTTAAAAACTTACCTCTGTGGCTTCTACAGGAACAGAGCAGTTGGGCAACTGTAGTAATTCAGTCCAATGATGGCTTGAAGGAGGCTGGTAGTGAAGGTGGTGCATTGTGGTCTGATGTGATTGTATTTCAGAAGCAGAGTTGATAAGCTTTTCAATCATCTGAAAAAATAAGGAAATGAGAATCCCAAAGTTTTTGTCTGAGTAACAGGAAGAATAGAATTGTTGTTTACTGAGGTAAGGAAGACTGAGGAGGAGCAAGGATTTGTTTTAACAGTTGCATTTGAACAGCTTCCTAGCCCTCACCACAGTCCTGCAAGGTAGATACTGTCATCCCCATTTTACGCTTTTGGGAACGAGAACTCAGAGAAGGTAAATATCCTGCCCAGGTTCACTGACTTGCACCCAGCTGCACCACAGTCCAAAGCCCATACTTTCCCTAGTCTCTCTTGTTATTCTTCACATTTCTCACTTGTAACATTTGCTTTACAAAAGAATGCATCATGTTGGTGTTCTGTGTTCCTTCTGACAAGATTTGGCCATGGTAGCAGTTTGTATATTTCTTTTGGCTTATTTCTTTGAGCTTCCCTGGTAGCCCAGCTGGTAAAGAATCCACCTGCAATGTGGGAGACCTGGGTTCCGTCCCTGGGTTGGGAAGACCTCCTGAAGAAGGGGACGGCTACCCACTCCAGTATTCTGGCCTGGAGAATTCCATGAATTGTATAGTCCATGGGGTTGCAAAGAGTCAGACATGACTGAGCGATACAAAGTGTAAGTTTGACTCATTAAAATGAGGCTCTCTAGATAGTTATTTCTTCTAAGGAAAGGAATTTGACCAGCTCAAAAATAGGGGACAAAGAGAAAAGTATTTATAATTAAAGGTACTGCTGCTGCTAAGTCGCTTTAGTCATGTCTGACGTCTGCAACCCCACAGATGGCAGCCCACCAGGCTCCGCCGTCCCTGGGATTCTCCAGGCAAGAACACTGGAGTGGGTTCATTTCCTTCTCCAGTGCATGAAAGTGAAAAGTGAAAGTGAAGTCGCTCAGTCGTGTCCGACTCTTCACTACCCCATGGACTGTAACCCACCAGGCTTTTCCGTCCATGGGATTTTCCAGGCAAGAGTACTGGAGTGGGTTGCCATTGCCTTCTCTGAATTAAAGGTACTAACATACAGCTTGGTTGATTTTGGTTGCACCTGGTACTTTTTTTGGTATGTTTTCCCCTAAATGTTGGCATGGCTTACCCTCTAATTCAGGTTTGTGCTGAAATGCTTCTGCCTCAGAAAGACCTGAACTACTCTGAGTTCTAAAGAGTCCTTCCATCACTCTTGTCTCCTTACCTTGCTTATTTGTCTTCATAGCCCTTTCTACCATCTGACTTTTTTTAAAAAAAGCAGTTTAATTCATTTGTTTGCCTCTTCTCTCTCCCCACTGAAAAGTAAGCTTTAAGGAAGAAGAGACCTTCTCTGTTTCTTTCACTACTTCATCTTCAGGGCTTAGAACAGTTGGTGCTAAATAAATATTTCTTAGATGAACAAGTAAATGAATGGATAACTTGGGCTACTGGGCAATGCTCATTTGCATGACTGATTTACTTCAAGTAGTAATCAAAGACTTGGATGTTGTTGTTTTTCCCTTGCTTACTTCCTAGGCGATAGTTAGCAGAAAGGAACCTACCCCACGGCTGGAGCCAAACCAGATGCCTTCTTCCACTTCACCAGACCAAGGAGATGATGACCTGGAGGCCTGTGTTTTAAGGTTTTCAGACCTGGATTTGAAAGACACAAGTCTTATCAATCCCAGTAGCAGTCTCAAAGCAGAGTTAGATGTCAGTACAAAGAAGAAATACTCATTTGCAAAGAAAAAGGTAAATTGCTGTTGATGTTTCAGGATCATATAGGTACAGTTAATGCAGATATGTCCAGAAGTAACTCATCAAGGTTGTCCTCCAGGGAGTGGAGCGCTGGTGAGACACCAGGCTGCTGCCACACTCACGGTAAGTTCTAGTCAGGTCTGGTCACATTTGTCACTTGTGACATTTGCTTTACAAAAGAAGGACTGCATCATGTTGGGTACTGTGTCCAGTGATTAACCAGTTCTTAGTTAATCTTAGTTCAGTGCTAAGCGAAGGAGGATCATAGGAAGGTATGGCTTGGAAACACCTAATTTACGGTGGAGTACTTGACAGATTCTAGATAGATGGGCTCGATTCCTTTTCCCACCTGGGGTTATGGGAAGAGTCCCAGGAGCCTCAGTCATAGGAGAACAGACAGGTGTTAGGGCAGCTGCTGTCTCAGACCCCGGGTCTGGCCCCACTGGCGGGGCTCGTTTGGCGGGGAGAAGGAGCAGAGTGGCTTGGAATGCTGCATGCCACCGAGAGTTGGCTTACAGTGTGGTAGATGGGCGCTGTTCCTCTGGGCCACTGATGCTTTTCTCAGGGATCATTGACTAAACCCTTCTTCTCCTGCTGAAGCTCAAAGGAGAATGATTTGACTGAAGAAATACAGTTGAGACTCAGTTTTCTTACCTCCAGGCTTTTGTTCCTCTTGCAAAATCATCTTATATTGGCTCCGTGTCAATGAAGAATAGATGTCTCTTCTTATAACTTCTGTACTCCACCCTTCTGCCTGCATCCCACACAGATTTCCTTGAAAATGAAACCCAAAGGATACAGACGTTTTGTTGTTGTTGTTATTTTGCAGTAATTTCAAACCTACAGAAAAGCTGCCAGAATTCTACAGACAGTCCCCTTTGCCCAGCAGCTCCATTCATGTTTCATCAGTTGTCTCAAATGGCTTTTATAAAGCCACTCTAAGGTCACATGTTTAGTCTGCAATCTGGACCACTTTTTCATTTTTTTTCCCTGAAATCATGACTGTGACTTTTTAGAAGTGATAGTAATGTGTAGGACGTCTCTCATGATTTTTCACTCCTTTCTTTGTGATTAGATTCAAGTTATGGTTTTTGTTAACAAGACTGCCCCACAAGAGACACTGTGTTCATCCGGCTGCATTCTGTCAGGCAGTCACAGTGCCAATTTGTCCTGTTACTGGCAATGTTAACCTTGGGTACCCAATTAAGGAAGTGCCTTGTCAGATTTCTTGGCTTTAAAATTATTCTTTTTTCCCTTTTGAGTGAATGAGTGAGTGAAGTAGCTCAGTCGTATCCGACTCTTTGCGACCCCATGGACTGTAGCCCACCAGGCTCCTCCGTCCATGGGATTCTCCAGGCAAGAATACTGGAATGGGTTGCCATTTCCTTCTCGAGGATCTTCCCAACCCAGGGATCGAACCCAGGTCTCCCGCATTGCAGGCAGACGCTTTAACCTCTGAGCCACCAGGGAAGCCCTATTTTCCCTTTTTAGTTATCAATATTTGAGGGAACATAGTTTAAGACTATGTAAATAGCCTATTAATGAACTTTCATCTACTAGTTGTAGATCCATTGGTGTTTCTTTGCTTCAGTTGACTATTACTGTGATGATTTCTAAATGGTGACTTTCTAATTGCTTCATTCCTTCTATATTTCTTACTTGGCAGTCTTCTGTAAGGAAGAGCTTTCTTTGCTCCCAATTTATTTGTATCAGTGTGTACTCAAAAATGCCATTTTATGCAGTGGGCGAAAATTCATTTTCATCATTTTTTATTTTGATTCTCATATCATCTCAGATTTGGCTGGGGATTCCAGCTAGCATCTATGTCTTTTTGCCTCCATCATTCTTTGAGCATGTCCTTACTTTCTGATTTAACAAGATGTTTCAGGGTCATATTGTTCTTTCTCTGTCTCATTCCTGGAGTCAGACATTTCTTCAAGGAACACTGGTGGAAAACCAAAACCAAGGGGCTAGATAAACTTACTTCTACTAAGGTGCTGCTTCTCTCAGGACATCTGGTGGACAGAGCTAAGAATAGATGTGGATAGAGCTAAGAATCTATATAGATGAAAAACACATACATTTCTATATATCATACTTTTATATTTACTTTCACATCAGTATAAACCAGATGAGTTCATAGTCACGGAACCTTCAGTTCCATTCCCATATCACCAGGTTTATTTTCTCCCCTTATAACTTCCCTATATGATGAAGTTTGATAGCAAACCTAGCTCTCTTTAGTCCCAGTATGTATACTTAATTGCTTATTCCCCTGTATGCAGTCAGTCTCCCCACTCTGCCACGCTGCCTCCTCCATCAGGGCCTGCCTTCCCCACACAGGCCTCACCTGCTCTTAGCTACCTTCCTAGCTCTGGCCTGCCTCTCTCTCCTGAGCAGACCCCACATGGGCCCTGACTGCTGCTGGATCCTCAATGCCTTGTTCAAAAGCCCCTAAAAGACCAGTGGCAGGCCACATTCACACTGGGCCTCCCACCTCACTCAGGCCTGCCTGAGGACTTTTGATGAAGGAAGAAGAAAAGAAGGAAAAAAAAATTCAGATTATATACTGCATTTTTTTTTAAGGATCATGACTTCTTGAGGCCTCGATGCTAACGAGGCCTTGGATGCAATACCTTACATTTATATATAAACTAATAGTCATAGTAATTATTAATGTACAGTAATTGTCAACTGAAATAATTGTGTAATGCTCAGCCTGTTCCTTGTAAAAAGTATTCTCCTTCTTTCCTTCTAAGTGTTTCCTTCTTGCTGCTGCTGCTTAGTTGCTTCAGTCGTGTCCAACTCTGTGCGACCCCATAGACGGCAGCCCACCAGGCTCCTCCATCCATGGGATTTTCCAGGCAAGAGTACTGGAGTGGGGTGCCATTGCCTTCTCTGGTTTCCTTCTTAGTACCCTCAGTTAGAGAACAAGATTGGAAGTTCTAAGTATAATACAAAGAAGCACTCAAGGTGACATCTGCTCTTTTTTTTTTTTTTTTTGGCCTATACAGAACGATCAACTGCACGAGAGGCTAAAAAGTGCCCTCCAGTGTAATTTCGACTACCCCATCCTGCTTCAGTCTGGGACAATCCAGATATGGTTGTGTACAGATTGAGGAAGATCTAAAAATGATGCTCCATATTTATAATTATTATTCTTAAGAGTGTCCAATTTTGGATGCTTTATAGTAGTCTTCAGATGCATTAAGAAAATTGTTTAAGTATTAATATAAATTGTTATTTATATATTTTGAACAATTTAAAACTATATGTATAAGCACTATGTGTGTGTGTGTATGTATATATATATATATATATATATATGTAAAAATATTAATACCTTTCTTTCTAGAAACCAAGAGGGAAAATATCTTGAAAGACTGATAATCATAGATGCCATAAACCGTATCGTAATGTATAAACTTCAATTTTGACATCAAAAAACACCATAAACAAAGTTAAAAACAAATGACAAACAGAGAAACAAATTTGAATAACCATGATCAATAAAAGGTCACTAAAACTATTTACAAATCAAGAAGATAAATGCCACAGTAGAAAAATAGGCAACAGGTATGAATAGGCAAACTAGAACATAGAGTCATTATGAAAAAAAATTCAACCTTAGAGCTAAAGATTAGAAAATAAAAACAGGGTATTTGGTTTTTATTTGAGTCAAAACTGAAAATACTGACTATAAAAAATTTAATACTGATAAAATGCTGTGAATAAAATGGAATTTTATTCCATTTTATTTCATGCATTGCTGCTAAATGTATAAATTGGTAATAAATTTATAAATAAATAAATTTATCAAATAAATTGATTTTTCAGGTAGTCACTACTTAATCACAGTTTAAAATTTATGCTTCTTCACCTCCAAAATTTTCTTCTAAATATTTATTCTAAGTAGATGGTTAAAGAAGTATACAAAGATACATGCTGACATGCTCCTTCACCATTGCTTATAATTGCAAATATTGGAAACCAAAAAAAGCTCATTCATTTAGAATTGGTTAAAAGAATTATGGTACATCTATAATTTTCTCTTCTGTTTAATTTTTTTTAACAATTCGCCTAATCCTCTTTATAATAACAATAAAGTTATCTTCCAAAAACCAAATCAAAACATTTGGTACATTTCTTTCCATGCTTTCAATATACTTTGAAAAATTTTATTTATTTGGCTGCATTGGGTCTTAGTTGGGACATGCGGGATTTTCACTGTGGCTCAGTGGGCTCAGTTGTCCCATGGCCTGTGGGACCTTAGTACCTGGACCAAGGATCAGACCAGGGTTCCCTACACTGGAAGGTGGCTTCTCAACCACTGGATCACCAGGAAGTCCCTCGATGTACTTTTTATGTAATTGAGATTACATGATATAAGGAAATTTTATTCAATTTTTTCCATTTAACATTATACCATAAATATTTTCCCATGTAGTTTGAAACTAACTGCTTAATATTCCATAGTAAGTATATTCCATAATTTCTTTGACCATTTCCTTTTTGGAGGAAGTTCAGTCTCAGGAAGTTCTGCAGAATTGTAGGACCTAAAATTAGAAACCCCTATGGAAAAAATTTCACTGAGACTTTTATTCTAACCTAAAACCTAAAGGTTATTTACTAGTGACATATTTGAAATGTAATTGCAGGCATTTGCCCTTTTCGTTAAAACTAAAGAAGTTCCAGCACCTCCTTGTGAATGTAAAGAAAAATGGTGGAAATGCTGTCAGCAGCTATTTACAGACCCAACCAGCGTCCACAGACATGTGGCAACACAGCATGCTGATGAGCTTTGCCATGAGACTGCTGCTGTTTTAAAGCAGCTGGCTGTGACATTGAGCACCTCCAAGAGTCCTGAGTCTGCAGACAAAAGGAACCCTTTCCAAGAGGACCTCACCCATAACCATGAAGTGTCTACTTGGCTCCCTGATATAAGTGGCTTTAACCCTGATGAGCTGATAAGGTAAGAATTTCATTCTGTACCTTTTGTTTCATTGAAAAATGTTTTTCCCGTTGGAATGAGATACCAGCCATCCACTGAAATGGCAGATCCTTAAGGCACAGAGTTTCTCTACTGCCTAAGCTAGGCCGATAAACTGCTCCGTGCCACAGAAGGCCATAGCCTACGTAGCAGCGTGTACCCGCGCAGCCGGCAGTGCGCGCCAGGCATCTTGGAAGCCATCCTGTGTCTTTCCTTCTCTCGGGAGAGGCAGAGAACAGAAAACGTTATTTCCAAAGAGAAGTCGGAAGGCCCAGAGATGTTCATGCTTCCTCTACCCTGAAGTGTCAGCTTAGAAAGGGGTTTTTATTACCAGGTGTGGTTTTCTGAGCTGAATATGTTTTAGAAAGTAAGTTAACTTTTAGAACTAAGGCATAAGGTTAGAAGTTTAGATCTGCCTTTGAAAACCTCACCACATCATAATATTATGTTAATTGTAGAGGACAGATTTCTGACTTTAAGGAATTCCTAAACTATTCAGAAAGAATAGTTTATATGCGGTCATAGATGGTAATTCAGGTCCCATCCAGCTCTGAACTCTGTGACCTGTGAATAGAAAATGCCCACATTTGATACATTTTTGTCACTGGTCTTAATACCAGTTCCTTTTGTTTATCAGAAAGAACAGAAAGGGAACTGAACTTGGATTTAGACTTGAGCTAGTCACTAAATTCTTCATACCTTTACATCCTTACCTCTAAAACTGGAAATAATGCCTGCTCTGCCTACCTCACAGAATTGCTCTAAGAATTATATAAAATGATGATGGTAAGGGCTCACATGAACTGTAAAGTGCTATACAAATGTGGTCTCTTCATTTCTGTATAGACCTGCTTTTTAGAAAAAGGATACACAAAACATTTAGCAGATGGTATAAGACAAGCTATGCAATTATCACTTAAAATTGTGTGGCTCAGACGATACTTTGTTATAGGAATTTAGAGAGAGGAAAACAGATACAGTAATAGACAAGCAGGTGTGAAAGGAGACTGGGCCCTGAAATAAGAGGGCATTGATGAGAGGTCACAGAGTTCAGAGCTGGATGGGACCTGAATTACCATCTATGACCGCATTCTCTAAATATCTACAGCACTAGGTCTGGAGGGTGCTCTCAGGTATTAAATTAAATTAGGGAGACATTTAACCTAAAATGTTCATTTTTTACAGAGCTTCCAAGAGCCTTCAATATATGAGGGGCTTTCACTGTGACTTTCAGAGAGGGAGATACTGTTTGCAGGATTTCTCAGACAGGTGATTTCATGGAACAGCTTCAGAGCACACTTTGAGAAAGCAGTTTATGTCACTTCTCTGGTTTTACAGTTGAGGAAATCAAGGCTCAGGGATAAGACACTCACCCACGGCCCATGACTAGTTAGTTAAAGTCAGCACCGTGCAGTGGGAAGAGTATGGACCCTAGTGTCAGAAGACTGGTGTTCCAGTCCTCACTGTCACTTTGCATCTGTTTCATGCCAGATGAACTGGGCTCAGTTCACTGAGCTATAAAATGGTGATGATAATAACCTGTCTCATGGGTGAGAGGATTACATGAAAAAATGAAAGTGAAACCTTTTTGTACAGAGAGATTCAAAACAGATACCGCCTTTTCTTAGAGGATAAGCCAGAATGGACTAAAAATTAAAAAGGGGTTATTAATATCTGTTTCATGGATATGATGATTAAACAAGGAAATCAAAGTGAGCTCAATTTTTAGAAAAGAAGGAGTTTGGTGCAGGTATTGTCTTCTTTAGAGCAAATACAGACCAGAGCTGCTTCTCAAGCCAGGAGGAGAATGATACTTAGGAGCCAGGGCAGGCATGAGTCGCTCCATAGGCCTTCCCTCTTGACTCTGCCTGAATCTACTTTCTGAATTGTAGCCTCTTCATGCCAGTGACTCATTTGCTCTTTCCCCATGGTTTTCTTTTTATAGTGGCCAGGGCAACGATGAAGGGGAAGTGCTACTTTATTACTGCTACTGTGACCTGAAGGATCCCGACTGGGTCTGTGCTTGGCAAACAGCTCTATGTCAGCACCTGCACCTCACGGGCAAGGTAACACTTTCTCCCTTATCACTTATCCTTCACAGGGCTTATCTTGCCTCCACCTTGGTTTGCTTGTTACACAAAGGATTCACCAGTTGGGTTCTAGAAATTAGTGAAATCCTGCTAAGCATTTAAGTAAGTAAATAAGTAAGTGAAGTCGCTCAGTTGTATCTGACTCTTTGCGACCCCATGGACTGCAGCCTACCAGGCTCCTCCATCCATGGGATTCTCCAGGCAAGAATACTGGAGTGGGTTGCCTTAAATAGAATACTAAATAGCTATTAACATGATGTTTTTTGTTGGTGGGAATATAAGTTGGTATAGCCACTGTGGAAAACAGTGTGGAAAGTCTTCATAAAACTAAAAATAGGGCGGGAGGGGGGAGGTGGGGGTCGGGATTGGGAGTTCATGTACACTCGTGGCTGATTAATGTCAATGTATAGCTAAACGAATACAGTATTGTAAAGCAAAACAAACTAAAAAATAAAAATTAATTAAAAAAAAACAACTAAAAATAGAATTACCATATGATCTAGCAGTCCCATTCCTTACAGTAATATATATCCAGACAAAACCAAACCCTTGCATTCATAGCAGCACTATTCACAATAGCCATCAAGAGATGAATGGATAAAGATGTGGTATATATACATATACTGAGATACTACTCAGACATTAAAAAAAGAATGAAATAATGCTATTTGCAGCAACATGGATACAACTAGAAATTATTACAGTCAGTGAAGTCAGACAAATACTGTGTGATATCACTTATATGTGGAATATAAAATATGATATAAACGAACCTATCTATGAAACAGACTCATGGACATAGAGAACACTTGTGGTTGCCAAGGGGGAAGAGGTTGGGGAGGGATGGAGTGAGAGGTTGGGGTTAGCAGATGTGAGGTATTATATATGGAATGGATAAATAACCAAGTCCTACAGTATAGCACAGAGAACTACAATCAGTATCCTTTGATAAACCATAATGGAAAAGAATATTAAATATATATATAACTGAATCACTCTGCTGTACAGTAGAAACTGGTGCAACATTGTAAATCAACTACACTTCAGTTAAAAAGAAAATAGTGTTTTATAAGACTATATAAAGGCATAGACAAGGATTAGCAAACTTCAGAGCCACATAGTAAATTCTTCAGACTTTGCACAAAATGACTCAACCTTGGCATTTTAATATGAAAACAACTATAGACAATATGTAAAAGAATGGGTATGGTCAGGGGTTTCCCTGGTGGCTCAGTAAAGAATCTGCCTACAGTGTGGGAGACCTGGGTTCGATCTCTGGGTTGGGAAGATAACTGGAGAAGGAAATGGCAACCCACTCCAGCATTCTTGCCTGGAGAATCCCATGGACAGAAGAGCCTGGTGGGCTACAGTCCACGGGGTCACAAAGAGTTGGACGCGACTGAGTGACTGAGCACAGCACGTGTTCCAGTAAAACTATGTAAAAGTAGGCATTACATTCTGATACCTCAGTTCATAAAGAATCTGCCTGCAATGCAGGAGACCCTGGTTCGATTCCTGGGTTGGGAAGATCCCCTGGAGAAGGAAAAGGCTACCCACTCCTACCCAGTATTCTGACCTGAAGAATTCCATGGACATACAAGTGTGATACCAAGTTGCATCTTAATTTTCCTAGAACATGTCAGTCCTTTACCATTTTATGGTTTTGTTTCCTTTCTCTCTTGAATTCAAGAGGACAGGAACTTTGTCTTGATTGATGTACTGTCAGTGCTAGAACAGGGCTTTGAATATAGCAGACAGTAAATATTTGGAGAAGGTTGAAAAAAAATGAATGTTTGTAACAAAACCACAAGCATGTGTATAAAAAGATGACAAGTAGTAAATATCAAAATGTTAGTCATGCTTATCTCTACATGATAGGATTATGGATTTAAAAAAAAACTTTGATAATTACATATATATATATATATATATTTCCCTCTGGTTATGACACTAACCTTTCCTACACTTGTCTCAGGCTTTTACTCCCTGAGGCAATCACTTGATCAGTGATATCTTTCACACCCATGTTTTCTGGCAGATAGTGACTGAAAGTTGCATTTACCTCATCAGTTCATCACCAAGTCCTGACATTTCTGCCTCTGACATAGCTTTTGTCCTCCATTTCCACCTCCTTAGACCCCACCCTCTCTTAGCTCATTCATTTCAGTAGCTTCCAGACTACTCTCCATTCTTCCATCTTTGCCCCCATTTAATCATTTTCTACACAGCAGCCAGAATGATCTTAAAAAGTAAATGAAATCCTCTCCCTCCCTCCTCACAATCTTTCAGTGTCTATGCAGTGTATTTAGAGTAAAACCCAGCTCCTTAATGTGCCCTTAAGTTTCCTGCATACTTTGGCCCCTTCCACCTTTTCTACTTATCTGATGCCATTCTTTACTTATTGCTGCTGCTGCTGCTGCTAAGTTGCTTCAGTCATATCTGACTGTCTGCGACCCCACAGACGGCAGCCCATCAGGCTCCTCTGTCCCTGGGATTCTTCAGGCAAGAATAGTGGAGTGGGTTGCCATTTCCTTCTCCCTTTACTTATTACACTCCAGCAAAATAGCCTTTCAGTTTCTTGGAGCCCACAAATTTTTTTTGGTGCCTTTGGGCCTTTTTATAAGAAAACTTTCTTCAATGAACTTTCCCACACCCACTCATTTCTCTTAATTTTTACTCAGTCTCCACTTCTCAGTTTTAATGACACTCCGTCAGAGACATCTTTCCAGACCTTTAGTCTGAATTCAGTTTTCCAGATATACTATTCCACTGCATCTTGCAGTTATTTTTCATAGCACTTGTCAGTTTGTGACTTTTGTCTTAATATCTGTGACCTTCCTTAGTTTGTAAGTTCCCAAAGGGCAAAAACTATTTTTTAATCACTATGTCTGCAATTCCTGGCAGAATTGCTGGTGCATTGTGAAAAAAAAAAAGAACATTTGTGGCTTATATACATATATCATCATCTATATTTAGAGAACACCTTGAAAGATGGAACGGAAACCTGAGTGCACAAACAGGCAAGTTTGGGGCAAGGTGAACTGGCAGTGAGGGTCTCTGCCCACAAGGTGGCAGCACCTGCCTGGCTCTTAGGTTTAAATTCTAAGGCTTCAGGGACACATGCCAAGTTCTCAAGTTCGCGTTGGTAGGAGATTTGGAAGAATGTTGGCATTTATAGGGAAAGAGGAGAACTTGAAAATTCTAGAATTATGGAAAGACGCTTCTAATCCCTTGCTATATACTTCTTACTGCCTCAAGAAATTTGAGCAGATGCGTTAGAGGCTTTAGAATGGAAAATTATAAGATGGGCCCCAAAAGATCTGGTGTTGAACCCCAGATATACCATCCCCCAGCTCTGTGCCCTTGGGTAAATTACTTGATTTCTCTTAAATCACTTGATTTCTCTAAGCTTCTGTTTCCTTTTCTGTCAAGTGGGAATTATATCTACCTTTCAGGATTATAATATAAAGACAGGGACTTTATAATATAAAGGTGCTCATTAAATGCTAATTGTTGCTCTTCATCTCTGAGGTATAAGGCTTTCCTCACCTAGCAGCTACTTTGAAGGTTTCATTTGAGGAATCCTTCAACAGGAGTTGAAAGTCTAATGCATGGGTTTTAGAGGTTGCCCATCCTCAGTATTCAGGAAGTGCACATATATTTTATTTGGGTTCTGGGATTAAAATAACATAGGAAAGAGTCTTCTGGATAACCCAAAAGACAGTTACACAGAAGCCCGTACCTCTTCATCCTATTTGCCCCTGTCAGATACAGTTTTAGGGTAGATTTCCGGTTAATGCTGGCTCAGCTCTATTTTTCTGTGTTGTCCCTTAAAAAAATGAATTGGTAATAGGTGCAGTAGCCTGTACAGCAGAGATGGCATATGCTTCCTGCTTCCCTCTGTCAGCCCAGATCAGGCTCACTAGACTGCATCTCTTTCTCAAGGAGCCTGGATGTGACTCAGAATCATGGAACTCTGGAGAGCTATTGCTAGTGAGTAGGCCCTGGCTTGTGAAATGAATCCCATTTCTATCCATGCTCTAAAGAATTGAGCCAAGTGAGACAACAAACAAGTACCTTCTCTAGGCCCTAATAAAAGGGGAGCCTTTAAAAGTTTTCAAATTCTAATGCACTGGTAGGTATCATTGTTATAATTATATATAAGTAACAATGTAATAACATAGAACTTTGCTCTAAGTTACTTCTCTTTCCAGACAATACCATGATACTCAGTGTTGTACTTTCTAACTTTAGAAAGCTAGCTCTTCTAAAGATGATCCATCTTTAAATTTATGGAAGGGTTCTGTGGTACCAGAACAAGTAACTTTGCAGACCCCCCAGAGCATTGCCTCTTAGGGTATGGGCCTTAATCCAGGCTTTAATGTCCCCCAACCAGTGAAGCATTTCAAAGAGAACAGAGGGTTTGAGAAGCCAGAAAGCCTCAGGTTTGGATTCTCACTCATTTGCTCAGCAAATACATATCAAATGTCTACTGTGGGCAGGTACTACTCTAGACACTGAGGATGCGACAAAGAACAAAACAGGCACAAGCTCCTCCCAGTAGGTGGGTTTGCAGTGGTGGGCTTACCTGCCTCCCACCCCCAACCCCACCAACCATGCAGAGGGTGCTCGCGTGCATTCCCGGCCCTCAGATGTGCTCTGTGCTTTAGGACTTGAGGAATATCTCCTCAGCTGTTTTTCATTATTGGTTCTTCTTCATCTCTCTTATCAAGATGAAGAAATTGAGGTTCAGAAAGAGAATTTTCTCAGGGCCACTTGGCAAGTTAAGTGCCAAAGTTCCATCCTGATTCTAGATATGCTGCCCTGAATTTAGGTTAAGCTTTGGCCACTGGAACATCATAGCAAATGGGGCCTGCCAGTTGTTTTATCCATTTTATTCTCTGGTTCAGCATATGTTAACTGAGCACCTCAGCTAAACTATGGGCAGTGCCATTTCAGAAAACTGCCGGCATCTTTGTGTGGCAACACTTTGGTGTCCATAGCAGTGTTTCTACTTTTCCTGTTAAGTTCACCAATACACATGAACCTGTTCTGCCCTGCAGAAATCTGAACTGAGCTACAAATAAGCACTTCCCCGGTGGCTCAGTGGTAAACAGTCTGCCTACCAGCGCAGGAGATGCAGGTTCGATCCCAGGGTTGGGACGATCCCCTGGAGGAGGCTTGGCAACCCGCACCAGTATTCTTGCCTGGGAAATCCCATGGATGAAGGAGCCTGGTGGGCCACGGGGTCAAAAGGAGTCAGACACAACTTGCCAACCAAAACGAAGAGAAACACGGACGGCTGCATTCCCTTTCTCACTGTGTTGTGTCTCAGGTTCGAATTGCTACAGAAGGAATCAATGGGACTGTTGGTGGAAGCAGACTGGCCACCAGACTCTATGTCAGTGTCATGCTTTCCTGCCCTCTGTTTAAGGATTACCTGTGTAAGGATGACTTTAAGGTAAGAGAAATTGAAAATAAAATGGACTGAGAGCCATTTGCTGCTTCTTCAGTGCCTCTTCCCACTCCAGGCTATGAAGATCACCATAAAGGAGTAAGCTGTGCTGGACAGAATACCATTTCCCCTCTAGGTCTTGAGGCAGCTCAGTAGAGAGAGTATGCTCCTTCCATCTTCCAAGTTGCCACCACGTGATCATGGGCCTTTTTATATAGAATAAGGACATTACAGCTTACACACACTAAACTCAGACTTAGCCATATTTGCTCACTTGAGAGACCACCTGTTTCAGGGGATCACTGTGTGTTTAGTAAACCTGATGGGATCAGATCAGCACTCATACCACAGCAGGAATGAAGCTGTCACTCTCTGAAGGAGAGACTTTATGTCAGAGTGACTTTATGCTTTAGTGTCATGGGTTACAGAGGTGGTGGGAAATACCTTGCTAGTAAATGTTAGTGTTGGTGATGATGATATGAAAAGAAAAGGTTGTGACTCCTGAACAAAAGCTTGGATGCAATCTTACATATACAAATTGCTCGGTGGTGTTTCAGTTTTATAGTTAAATGCTTATTGCTATAGAAACACCTTTTCAATCTGACTTTTCTATACATGGCAGATACTCAATAAAGAAGTGCCAAATATAAGTTTACATCTGTTGTGTAATAATAGGGTAGCTGAAATATTAAGAAACCTCAAATTAGGAACAGCTCTTTCAATGGGAGAAGGGAGTTAAGAGCATAGATGTTCCAGATAATTCAACTTAATAAATATCTTATACCTGGAGATGGGAAAGAAAGACTGTATTCTGTTTTGTTTCTCATTGGCTAGACCAGCAAAGGAGGAGCTTGCTGTTTTCCAGAATTGCGTGTTGGTGTGTTTGAAGAAATTGTGCCCATGGGGATCAGTCCCAATAAGATCTCCTATAAGAAGCCTGGTATGCTTGCTCTAAGAAACATTTTCCTTTTCTTCATAGGGACAAATCTTAATATAGGGACAAACCTTAATATAGAGACAAATGTGAAAGCTAGACATTCTGATCAGCAAGGGCTGTAATGAATTCTGTCTTCAGAATAGCTGTGGGGTGGTTGGCACTTGTGTTGTTCAGTGCTCAAGCTGGCTCTGCTCTTTGGTGCTCTGGTGTTTGGAGACTCACTGCTTAGAATGACCTGGCTTAGTTATTCTCTTGGTGATGGTTTGGAAAGAAGTTGTTTTCTCTTTCCAAAGATAGCAATTTGGGAAGAGTATAATTATTACTTGTAAATAGTTCATCAAATGGATAAGACATACAGACTTTTTGCTACAGAAAGCTAGCAGCTTTCAACACTAAAGCAGTTTGTTTGCAAATGCTATAGAATGTTCTCTTTCCCCCCTCACTCATGGGTACCATAGGTGGTTGAAAGACATCTGTTTGGCTGGGGTTTTTGGTTTTACTTTTTACTATGAAATATTTCAAACATTTTAAAAAGTAGAAAAAACATTACAGTGAACAGCCATGTTCCTGTCCTGCAGCTTCAACAATTACAGATTCAAAGCCAACTTTCATCAATCCCCACTCCCTTCCCCCAGCCTAGATTATTTAGAAGAGAATCCTGGTGTCATGTCATTTCATTCCTATTTTAGTAGATCCTGCTAAAAAAATAAAGGATTTTAAAAAAATGAATAATTATAAAACCATCATATCCAAAACATTTTAATAGTAATTACTTAATACTATTGAATATCCAGCCAGGGCTTAAAATTCCCAGTTATCTCATAATTTTTAAGTTTGTTTCTATCTGGATTCAAGTAAGGTCTACTCATTATGACTGAGCATTTTAAGTCCCTTTTAACCTAGAGCCTCCATCTTTTATTTTCCCATGCAGTGTATTTTTTGAAGGAATTAGAAAATTTTGCTTGTAGTGTTTCCCACAGTCAGGATAATGCTGACTGCCTCTCCATGTAATGTTCCTCTGTCTTTCCTGTGAATTCTAGTCAAATATATGGTAGTGCTGTCTAACAGGAATATTATGTGTGCCACAATAGAATTTTACGTTTCCAGTAGCCACATGTTAAAAAGTAAAAGGAAACAAGTGAAATTAATTTCAGTAATACCCTTTATTTAATGCAGTGTAGCAAAAATATTATTTCAACTTGTATCCAATGTAAAAAATTGTTAATAAGATATTTTAGGGGCTTCCCTGCTGGCTCAGTGGTAAAGAATACGCCTGCCAACACAGGAGACACGAGTGTCCCACCTGGCTGCAGAGCTTGTGTGCCACAACTATTGAGCCTGTGCTCCAGAGCCAGGGGACTGCAACTGCTGAGCCCATGCGCCGCAGCCACTGAAGCCGGAGTGCCCTAGAGCCTGTGCTCTGCAACCACAGAAATCACAAGAAGCCTGCACACCGCAACTAGAGTAGCCTCTGCTCACCACAACTAGGGAAAAGCCCACGCAGCAACACAGACCAGTACTGCCGAAAATAAATACAAATTACAACAACAGCAACAAAGAGAGATGTTACTTTTGGTATACTAAGTCCTTGAAATACTGCACATGTCACCCTTATTACAGCACATCTCAAACCACATTTCCAGTGCCTGTTAGCCACATGTTGGCCAGTGGCTACCATATCAGACAGCTCACACCTAGAGGCTTGATCAGATTCAGGTTTGATTACCATTTTTCTTTGCTTTCCTTTTTTCCCCCAAGTCTACTTCATAGGTAGTATTGTCTCCTTTCATCAAGAAACAGGTCTGGCTGGCTCTATGTTCATTTTTTAATATGTAAATAGTTTAAAAGGATAAGGTTAAACCAGAGGGAAATGGGAGTAAGATACAAGCATTTGGGGAAGGAGACTCATGTATGAGGACAGAAGGCCCCCAAGGGCCGTGTCTGCTTCGTGTCCTCACCTTGGCAGGAGGACCTCGTCGGCACTCCAGGACCTCGCCCTGGAGGTGAGGGGAGAATGGGCTCCAGGTAGTGCTGTGCTGCCTTCATTTGAGCTGCGTTGTTTGAAGGCACTTCCTCTAAGCAGGTCTATGTGAGTCGCTGTCTGATCAGGCCTCCACAGGGCCAGGAGAGTAGCCACAGTAATAGCAGCAGCAGGAGCAGATTGGGTTCCCTGCAGCTCCCCGTAAGGGGCAGGCTCAGCAGATTTCCATGCTTGTCATCACAGTTTTGAACCTCCCTTTCCACCCCACTGTTTTGGTGACTGTGTAATTGCGTGACAATCACATATAAAATCCGGCCTTGTTACATTCTCCCTGCAGTCCTCGGATGGGCAGGCAGGGATCTAGCTCTGGGTCTCTAACCCCACCTGGTGCCCAGCCGCTTCAAGGGGCTGTTGGGATCCATCCCTGCATGGTGCTGTCAGGATCGATCATGAGTGGTAACTGACGCACCAGAGCCCCCCCCCGTGAGGTGTGGCTGCTCCCCTGCCAGATTCACCAAAAGTTCTTCACAAGCTACTGAGATGTCTGGACCCCTAAAGGTATAGGAACATCTCTCCCCTGGAGAGTGGAGAAGGCAAAAGGCCCGAGCAGACAGGCTCTTCGCTTTTAGTCTCCTTGTCTTTTACTTCATCTGCTTTCCCTCCTTCTGGCCTTTCATCTTTTCTCTCTTGCTCCTTTCTCACATTTCGTCCTGCTGTCAACCCCTTTTCTCTTTTACTCACGCACACAAACTTAGACACATTCTTCTCTGTTACGCTTTTTAAAGACTTATTCAAACTTTGTTCCATAACCATATGCTCACCCCTGCCTGTCTGAGGTTCTTAACCTTGGACTTAATGTTGGTATAGAACATTTTCTAAAGCTATAGTCAAGCATTACATGTCCAGGCCCCTCCATATACAGGAACAATTGAACACTGGCCGTAACATGGACCAGCAAACCCACATGGCAATTTACATCTCTACAGTCTGGCTTTTATCACTGGGTTAGGCCAAGTATGAGGATGCAGAATTCTTTGACTATTTCTAAACTGCCAGGTCTCTACAGCACTCATCTTAGGAGGGAGAATGAGGACATAGAATTACTAAATTCTGTCATTATGCTGATCAGATAGCATTATTTTCAGACATAATTGTAACTATGAAGAGGAAATGTTTAGGTGGGGAGGAACAAATGGAAATCATTGGGCTGGGCCCTGTGTGATTTGGTTTTATTTTTAACCAATGTTTTGTTTGGTTTTAGGAATCCATTTATCCCCAGGTGAATTTCATAAAGAAGTAGAAAAGTTTCTGTCTCAGGCAAATCAAGAAGAAAGTGATACTATCCTATTGGACTGCAGAAACTTCTATGAAAGCAAAATAGTAAGTAAGAAAACCACAACTGAGTTCCCACAGCACAGCATGTTTCTGAAGGGGACACTGTGTGCCCACCTGTGGCCCAGTCAGTGGCTCTTCTCCCGCTGCTAGCAGAGAAAACCCGAACCTTTGAACCCAGAATCTGGTGAGAAAGGCTAAGAAAATACGGATTAAAGACATCTTGCACAAAATGAACTGCCTCCCATATGCCTACCCCTAGACACATGTCAGGATCTTGTCAAGTTTGCCTTGGGCAACCTCTCCAGTTCCCCAAGGTCTCTGAATGGGTAACACACAGCCCACCCAGCCTTGTTTCTGTTTTAGCTCTTGAGGTTTGAAAGGTCAGAGTATGGGATGAAAATGGCAGCGAGCAAGTGCTTCCTTGCCAAGGCAGGGCTGAGGAGTGGTGGTTGACACAGAAAGAATCTTTGTTCTTACCAGGTATGTTTTTCTGATAATTTTATTTCTGCTGCTTCTATATTGTAGGGACGATTCCAGGGCTGCTTAGCCCCAGACATCAGGAAATTCAGTTATTTCCCTAGCACGTTGATGAAAATCTAGAACTTTTCAAAGAGAAGAGGGTGCTGATGTACTGCACTGGGGGCATCCGTTGTGAGCGGGGTTCAGCCTACCTGAAAACCAAGGTGAGTTTGCAACCTCAGGGCACTGCAGGCATGGAGGCGAAAGAAGCTCCCACCCCCAGCCAGCAGGATTTATTGTCCCCTTGTATGGTTCCAGCATAGAGTTTCTAAGTATAAAGTCTGAAGTTCTTAAATCTCAAGATGTGAAAAGCACTCATCAGTCTTAGAGACTCATCAAGTACAAAAGGGAAAGATTAGTTGACATCTCCCTTTTCCTAATCCTTTTGCTTGATCCTGAGAAGAGCAAATTCAGTAACATTACATGTCCCAACAGGTGTCTACCTATATTTAGGGAGCCACAAAAATAGTTGGGCTTCCCAGGCTCTCAAGAGTGAAGGCCCTGACTGCTGTCCCCAGCCATCCCCCTAGCGGGCAAGGTCTGGCCAGTTGGTTCCTCGCCCCCCTTGGTCAGCAGTTCTTCACTGTTCCACAAGGGAACCAGGACCCCCATTTTGGCATTCCTACCACATGTTGCTTCTCTGTGGACTTCCTACTGATCTCTGCTAGTCTCAAATTTCCTCTTGTGTTTCCACACACAGGGAGTGTGCAAGGAAGTGTTCCAGCTCAAGGGTGGCATCCACAAGTACCTGGAAGAGTTTCCTGATGGTTTTTACAAAGGGAAGTTGTTTGTTTTCGATGAGCGTTACGCCTTATCCTTCAACAGTGACATAGTGTCAGGTAGGTCAGCACTGGCTCAGAACTGCAACTCCTGAGCAGGCACAGCCTCTGATTAACCTTCTGGAAGGCAGGCCAGTACTGATTACTTGATGAATAAAGCAAGGGAAAAGGACTGCCCAGCACCACCGTTTGCCACCAGAGCTGGGGGTGCAGTGGTGGGGCAGACAGAACCCTGGCTGTTAGGAGGCCTGGGCTGGGATTGACTCTATTGTTTACTAGTTAAACAAGTCCTTTAAAATGGGAATACCTTACTCACTCTGTCCACCTGCTAAGAGTTGAACTAATAGGCTAAATCTAGGGTCTTAACCTGGAGTTCGGAGAAGGCAATGGCACCCCACTCCAGTACTTTTGCCTGGAAAATCCCATGGGCGGAGGAGCCTGCTAGGCTGCAGTCCATGGGGTCGCTAAGAGTCGGACATGACTGAGCGACTTCACTTTTACTTCTCACTTTCATGCATTGGAGAAGGAAATGGCAACCCACTCCAGTGTTCTTGCCTGGAGAATCCCAGGGATGGGGGAGCCTGGTGGGCTACCGTCTATGGGGTCGCACAGAGTCGGACACGACTGAAGCGACTTAGCAGCAGCAGCAGCAACCTGGAGTTGGTAATATTGTACTAAAGGGGCCTATGAATTTGGACTGGAAAATAATTTCATCTTTGGTTTCATAACCCCTCACTAAATATAGCACTTCAATTATGAATGTAAGAAGCAAATCAGGTGTATTGGATGTCCTTGTGACTTTGTCATCAATAGAAATCACAGTATTTTCATTATTACAGCTGCTGTGAATATTTCAAAATAGAATTTATGTGCATCATTGCTTCAAAATGGAAAGTTATTAGGCCCATCACTAAATCTTATTATTTTATGTGTTAAATACCATACTATATCCCAGACTTTGAAGAATATTATTTTGTATTTCTGTATAGTTGGTTTCCTTTGTGATCTTATGTATTTTATTTTCTGCGTTTTAAAAACATTTTTCCAAGAATAGTCTTCACTAGGCTGTAAATTCATGGCACAAATGAAAGAACCGCTACTTAGATGGTGTGTGGACACATGTGTTATGCATGTTTAGAGTGGTGGGTGGGGCATTCCAGGATGGGAGCTGAGCCCAGGGCCAGAGGCGGAGTGGCTGCAGGAAGCCTGTGGTGAGACTAGTTTGGAGTCCACAATAACGTGGTACCAGATGAAAGCAGTCAGGAGGAGGAAGATGAAATTAATCTTTAAGAAAATGGATCTTCGTTCTGGATGCCACTGTTCTGATTGGAAAGGTCATAAGCAGACAACCCTAGTGACTGTCAGAATTTTTTAGAGCTTCTTTGACCAGGGACTGAGATTGAATTAACACCTGGATAATAAGATGGGAGTTTGATTTCCTCTCCCCTTTCTTCTTGATCTTTTTATTCATTTTAATGGTCTTATTTTGTCTCTCTTATTGGAAGCAACTTCAGATCTCTAATGGCGCTAGAGGGAGAAAAAAGGGGGGAGAGAGGGCCCAAAGGTAGCTTAGATAAGCTGGGTAAGGAGACTTGAAGAATGATGTTATCAGCGGTAATAGGAAGTCAGCAGGGAAGAGGGGCTGAGAAAGTAGGTACATGAACTTTAGGACTTGTGTGGCTGAGTGTGCCCTGGCAAGAGCAGATCCACAGGCCTGGGGAGACGGGTGTGGACTGCAGAATTTCGATGTGCAGTCAACCTGTATTCAGGTGTGTTGTGTCTCGGTGCAAAAGGGAATGGTGCTAAGGAAAAAAGCCAACAAAGGGTGTTGGCCAGTTAATGAAACAGAAAAACGTTACTACCTGTTTTCTAAATGGGGAAAAGAAAAATGGGTCCATGAATGCTAGAATCAAAAAATCCCAGAAGCAACCTAACCCAAAAAAGTGGGGATGGGTGGGGGAACCTTGTTGGTTAGAAGACAAGAGATTTACACTGTTTAGAAACCTTCCCCAGGCCCGAAAGGATACATTAGATGCTGATGAGCAAAGGGCTAGGTTTAGGAACTGGAGAAGTGCCTGTCTACATGGTGTGTGCACACGCATGTATGCTTATGTTCTTATAACAAGGCTTTTCTTTCTTCCCAGAATGTTCCTACTGTGGGGTCCCGTGGGACCACTATAAACTCTGCTCCACTCCCCAGTGCCGCCAGCTCGTCCTGACCTGCCCTGCCTGCCAAGAACGAGGATTCACAGCCTGTTGTGCCACGTGTCAAGACAAAGGGAACAGACAGGCTGCAAGCCCAGCCCAGAGCAGCTTTAAAGAGGAATGCGAGTGTACAGCCCGACGTCCAGTGTACCGAGGGAGCTCTCACAGCGGGGGCCTCTCACAGCAGGAGCCTCTTCCCTCGAGCCCGAGGCCCAGGCTGGATGTTGATGGGAGCGGCCCCTCTGTGTTCCCCCAGGCCTTCACACGGCTAGGTCTGGGGCCTCCGTGTATTGGAGAACGTTAGGGCTGCACTAACAGAGAAACAGGGAACTTCAGAGCTGCCAGAGCCACCATGGTGAGCTGGTCACCATGTTAGCACCTGTCCTCCGCAAGAGAAGGGAAGAGGAATTTGGGTGCCGACCTCTTACCAGAGACATTCTGGCTCAGAAGGTGCTACAGCACAGAAAAAGGTGAGCTTTGTGGGATCCCAAAGTTCCTAAGGGAGAGAGCCTTGAACCCGGTGACCTGACCTGCCCCTTCTGCACAGGGCTGGCAGTAGTCATTTTATCAGCAAACCTGTCTGTCCTGATGGCAAAAAATGAAAGCTGTGTGGCCCTAGAAGCGGACTTCTCAGAACCAGGTGTCTTAGGTCAATCCACCATCCACCCCTACCCTCCTCTTTTCTCTGCTAGCCCCAGAGCACTGGACCAGGATCTGCCAACTACAGCATGTGGCCACCTCTTTCTGTAAATAAAGTTTTATTGGACTAGCCACAGCCATTCACTTACATATGATCTTTGACAGAATTAAGCATTTACAAGAAAGACATGGCCTGCAAAGCCTACAGTATTTACAGGTGTACCTCAGAGATGCAGATGCAGTTCCAAACCACCACATCAAAATGAGTTACACGAACTTTTTAGTTTCTTATTATATATAAAAGGTATGCTTACATTATGCTGTAGACTATTAAGTGTACAATAGCATTGTGTCTAAAGAAACAATGTATATCACCCAATTAAAATTTTGTATTGCTAAAAAGTGCTGTCATCTGACAATGTGGGGTTGTCACAAACCTTTAATTTGTAAAAACCAAAATATCTGTGAAGCACAGCAAAGCAAGGTATGCCTGAACTATCTGGCCCTTTACAGAAAAAAATAAAAACCTGCCACCTCTAGTCCAGACGAACAGCTCATCTGGTGGAGGAGACAGTCTTAAAAATGTGGCTATCTTCACTTTTTATGGATTTGTTTTCTGAGAGATTTCCCTGTAATAGTTTCTGCTTCCCTCAACACCCACACTACTAGCTCTTAAGCATCTTTGAGAGTACCACATTATGAGCTCGATGACACTGACATTTGGGCAGTAGTTTTTAGGTAAACACCTGAGAACATAAGACATCCTGTGTGAGGTTACTGAGCACTGCTGTGGTGGTTTCTCAGCCTCTGGCCAACACGTCAGGTGCAAGTCCCAAGAAACACATGAACAGCCATCCATAGACCAACAGATTTAATACTATATTGCAGTTTCCAGTGATGCAGAATACAGCTGCAGTTGTGTTTCAAGGAGAAGCCGAGTGGGGCTGGCTGTCCCTGCAGCACGGAGCCACTCCTGGGCCCATCTGCAGCCTCAGCAGACACTCCTCTATGGTGGTGAGCCCTGGCTCCGTCTCTGGTTCCCCTGTACTGTCCACATCATTACAGTCCAGTGTGCAAGACTTTTCTCATCAAAAGCCTCTCTGCTCAATGCTCCGCAGCTTCATCTATGTTCGTCTGCTCTTTGGCCTGTCCTTTGTTCTAAGATTTGCTGAATCACTCATGAAAATAACTCCCCAAGCAACAGAAATAATAGTTTAACTGGCACTGTGGTATATTAAAAGGCACAAGGGCAGTGTGGCTTAACATTTTTGCTGGATCCCAGGAGATGCATGTGATGTTAAAAAGGGATCTGGCAGAGATGCCAAAATTACACTTTCAGAATTCACCATCTTGGGTGGTTTGGCCATGTTTCCTAATTCTTAAATATCTAGATTTTCTTCACCATTGCCCTTGAGAGGCTTCATTGACAGGCGAGGTCAGTGGTGACTTGTCTAATAAGTGATGTGACAGGGTGGCTGAAGTCTGTAAGCATAAGCCATGATGGACTGGAAATTCATCTCAATAGTGATTTACCTCACATAAGGCACTGGCCACTACTGACTGCAATTATGAGTGTTTTCAAGTATTTGGCCATAGGTTTTCACATCCATTGTAAGGTTGGCGTTCAGTAAGGAAACAATTCTTTCTGACTCCAGTACTGTAAATAAACCCCAGATGTTGATAAAGAACACCTAGGGAAATGCTTGTTGCCTGGAATTGGTTTTTTTTTTTTTTTTTAAGGATTTTTTAAATGAATTTTCATTACTGGCTTTTTCTGTCATTCCCTGGTAACCAGCAAAAGGATCATTCTTTGATTGCTGGCAAAGCTCTGCACGCTTGTCTTTCTTGAGGTAAAAAACAAAAACAAAAACTGTTCTTGATCAGAAATCAATTTACCAACTTTAATCTTGAGGTTCTTAAAAGGAGGATTAATAAAGAATGATGATCTGTTTGTTAAAGAGCTAAGATCAAATTTGTAATAAACTATTTTATAATGCTTTTCAACCATGTGGAAGAGGGTGCTGTTTGTTCATGTTACACATTTTAAATATGCTGGAAACACCACATACCAAGGTCACTGAAACTGGACTTCTGGGGTTAAGTCACTGCTGTTCTAACATCGTCTTCAGTAAGATCTGCCGGTTCAGGGGCTTCTTAGTTTTTAAATAATAAACAGACTGAATTTCTGTGACTAAAGAAAAACTTCACATTAACCATAGTTTATAAAATTTTCAGCTACAACCACTAGCTAACCTAAAACCTTAGTGCATGAAGAACTGAACCACAACAGGGTTTGTGCTGGCATTCTGCCTTCTGGCTCCCAGTGCAGAGCACAGCCTATCAGTAGAACACGTCCAGTTCAAAGGCGTGGTCGGCGCCCGCACACGCTAGACACCGCTCCGGCACTTGGGGATGATGGGCCCGGTCAAGTCCGCCAGCCTCCTCTTCCTCACTGGAAAGGAATGGAGATGAGACGTGAGCAGCTGTCCCTGGGCCCCAGAACCACCACCAAGGCTTGGAGAGCGCCGGGAAGCTTCTTGACAACTTTGCTGAGCACGCTCTGAAGTCTGTTTTAAAGGTCAGCTTGTGAGCCTTCACTGAGGGGAGGGCCTGCAGTGGTGTAGATGCGTTCAAAGAGTACTTGTGAAGCGCTGGCCACACAAGCGTAAAACCCACTTTATCCAACTCTACTGTCAGCTTTTGTGTACAGAGGGCCCATGGTTGAAGATCCTTACTCCAGGTCAGATAGAGGTTAAGTTCAGTCCATCTTAATGAAATCTTAACCTGCTGGTAAGGTTTCCCTCGGCCCTTCCTCAGAGTTCTTGGCCTGCCTGTGTAAACAACAGCATCTGCCCTGAAGATTACTCTGCATTATCTGTATCTCCTTATGGTTAACCTTGACATTTTCCCAGAGGCAAGACAATATCAAGTCCAAACACTGTTCACATAGCAAGGGAGTTAAATGTTGCAAAGAGGAAAGCATTAGCCAGGAGGTTGCAGGCGGAGTCCTTAGCTTATGAGATGGCGGCGATGGTAGGGGGCAGGAGGAAGGGTCCCCTTTGTTGTAATAAGGGAGAGTGTTTGAAACAAAACAGTGTCTGCAGATGAAAACCAAGCAGCAAGTCACATCAGCTACAAGAGAAAGGCAGGTCAAAGGCTGTGGAGCCAGTGGGTAGCAGTCAAGGGGGCTGCAGGTGTGGCAGAGACAGGATGCTATTGTGAGAGGGAAAAAGTCTGTCTATACTTAGACACCCAGTTCCTGAGCTAAACAAATTTAGATCTCACATGGATGCTTACAAGCTGTAACAAGAACCAAATCGGCCTGTGTGTGACACTGAGCGTATAAAGCAGAACCACCCAGGAAGGTGTGTTACTCTGGTTGTAGCTAGGAGCTGGTGGGGAGACACACAGTTTGCCCCATTTGGGACCTAGAGTTTAGCCTTTTTCTGGGCTGCTCCTCTCCCCTGCACCTCCCTGGAAAGAGCAATGAACGCAAATCAGCGGGCTGTCTCCTGGAGAGAAGACTGTGTGTCTGGCCAGATTCCTGGAGACCATCAGAATGTGTAACAGCTTGCGGGGAGACGTAGGGGGAACACCACCAAAGCCCAAAGAGCAGAAGAGGTTTGCCCAGAGTGATGAGAGGGTTTACACAAACCAGGCTTGGCAGCATCTCCATGTTAGCTGAGTAAGCATTAGACCCCATTTACACTCAAGCCCTCACTGGAGCCCCTCCAACAATTCCAGAGTGTCAGTGTAGTCACCACTGCCAGGCCATGGATGAGGGAATTATGGCAGGGAACAAAACAACAGAGCTGGTACCAGACGGAACCAAGGCTGTGACTCATCCTGAGCCTCAGTCCAGCGCCTCCCTTGGTACAATCAGGCCCTTCTATGCAGGCTGTACACATACACGTCTCATCTGGGTCTCACAAGGGAACAGCTCCTTTCCCCTGGAGAAGAGAAGGGAGCCAGGGTTCCTGAGGGCAAGGCGCAGAGCCAGGACTGGAACCTGAGGCCCCAGTCTGTGGCTTGAGGTAAGAAAGGGACCCCAAGGGGTCTCCCCCAACATGCCCTCAGCAAGTATGCTGGGCTGCATCCGCACAGGGTTCCCCAGGCACTGGCTTCTATAGGAACTGGATGAGGAGAGAAGAAAGGCACCACTTTGGTATTATTTTCCCCCATTTTAATAATGAAGAAAATTGAGGCCAAGAGAGGAAAAGTATCTTGCCTCAAGTCATAGTGAATAAGAGACACAACTGGGAGCAGATGCCAGGTCTTCCAGGTTCCTTCAAATCAACCTGCTTTTTACTTCCATTAAAGCAGGCTCCTCTACATTGCTTATCATTACAACTGCCAGAGACTCTTTCACTGTCAGAGTCTTCCATCATCTCAAGTCATCGGGACTACTCCCCATCAGCATCTTACACTCCCTCCACGACTTGCCAGGCTTTATACCTCCATCATGCCTTTGGGGCATGTCTTATATACATTTATATGCAGCAGCATTGACAGAGTGCTGTGATGTGTCAAGCACAAGGATCAGAAATAAAGATTAACAGGGGACTAAGATAAATCTACAAGAAATTAGATAAAATATTACAAGTATGCTGGTAGATTCATCAAATATGAGAGGCCCAGTGAACAAAGTAGTCAGATCTTCCAAGGATGGTGGGTAAGTTGTCCACTGAATCTTAAACAATAAAGGGGTAGATGGTGGGACTGTGCAGGGAGCATTAGGAGGAATAGTTCTCGAAAGGGCCGCTTTTGCCTAGGTCACTGGGAGACACCCAGCCTTCCCGGACTGATTGATACCAATATGGCAAGGTGATGGCTTGTTGGGGTGTCAGGAGATGAATCTGGCAGGGCCTCACCTGGAGTGGAGGCGGACAGCATAGGTTCTTGGGCCAGAACGACTACCAGATCCGGTCCCACTTCCGCCCACTGACAGCAGGTAACTTTACTATTTTTCTAGGCCCCATCTTCTTACCATAAGATGGGGATGACAACAGTACCCGCCTCACCTGGTTTTTGGAAATGTTACATGAGTTAGTAAGATTGACGTGTTTAGGGCAGTGCCTGGCACACAGTAATGGCCGTGTAAGTATCAGCTATGATTGCAAAGGGACTTGTAAGCCACGTCAAGGAGTTTAACCTGAGAGCAGTGGGAACACAAGAAGGGTTCTAAGCAGAGTGGTGGGATAAGCTTTGGGATGAGCACTGTGAGAGATGCCGGCCCTAGAGGAGCTGCAGGGGCCCGAGGACACTGCAGAATGCTGGGTAAGGGTGATGAGGGGTAGACCAGGGCCCACGGGACGTGGATGGTGAGGAGGTGGCTGGCCAGGTTGGGGAAGCACAGACAGAGGGGCCAATTTCTGGCTTGAAATGGTGAGCAAAGTAGTGCTCTTTCCCAAGATGATGAAACTGATTTGGGGGGTATGTGTGTGTGCTGTGTCTTGGGTGCCTGTTAGGTCTACCTTGAGAAAACAGTAAAGAAGTGACTTTCCCAGAAATGGATGCTTTCTTCTTTTAAACGTGTTACTCTCTCCCCACCCAACCCCCCAAAAAACATACAACTGTCTTAACCTGGAGGCTGCAATTCAGATTTCATTAAGGGACGAGAGCGTCAGTGGCAGAGTTAAGGACCCTGAGCAGCAGCCTGGCTGTCAGCTATAAATAGTGCAGAGGCAGGAGTCATCTGAGGTACCACCTTGGGAAAGCAGAGATGGGGATCCTCGGATCCTTCCTGACGCCTTGCTCTCTCCCATGGAACACTGCTAAGAGCCCAGGGCGGGAAGGACCAAAGACACGCCAGTCAGGATGGGTCCTGGGCAGGCTGCCTGTCTGCAGAGCCACTGGCTGACCCATGGCCTTGGGGACTACATGTCTCCCGAGGAGCCCACCTGCCTTGCAGGCAAGCAAAGCCAGGCCCTGCAGACCTGGCCCATGGCCAGGAGCTCAGAGGTTGGTCAGAGAGAGAAGGAAGCCGGAGAGGCCTGTTCCCTTCCATCTAGAGCTTGCCCCCTGCCACCGGACTGCAGCAGCAGACGAGTCACAACCGCTGTGGCTGGGCTCTAATGACAAATGGGTTCAGCTGGGAAATGCGGAAGCCTGTTGGCTTCATCAGAGCATCAGGAGCAGGATGAAAAAATCATGTTGCAAAGACAGAATTTCTTTTAAAGGACGACACTGATGCACCATCAGAATTGGAAGTGTTTCTTTCACAAAAAGTTAGCAGACAGGCACAATTTGCTTTTAAAGCTAAAAATCCTACTTCACCAACTGGTACTCTGTTGTGTGTAGTCACCTAGATCATTCTGCTCTAATTCCTTCTGTGGGAAAACCCAGAGGAACTGTGGCACAGGTCTCGGGGGGAACCCATTTTAATACCCTGTCATTCCCGCCTAGGAAACCGCCACTGTCCCACTACCCACCTGCTTTCCTCACCAAAGTCCTGAGCTCAGCACTAAAGGCCTTTGGCTCACAGCCTCCCATACCTACCCCCTCAACCCCATTCCCATGAACACCCCATGTGCCTGGTCATCGTCCCTGTCCTTGCCCATGCTGTTCCCTCTGCTTGCAATGCCCTTCCCTCCCTTCTCTGTGGGCTCCTGCTTCTCCTATTACAGTTCCTCCCTCCTTTCAGAACTTCCTGTCTCTCCTTCCTGCATACTGGGTCCTATCACCCTGCCTTTGCCAGCAACCCCACCAGGAACTCCTGCCAACCTCCCTCTTCTTCACAAGGCTGACTCAGGCCCACCCCCACCAGGAGGCATGGCTTAACTGGCCTCTGTCCTCACAAATTATTTGCTTGTTTTGTCTGCATACAGTTTGTAGGCCTTCCTGAATCTAGGGGTCTGACTTTGAGTCTTTTTCTCCACTGAGAGGTTGTAAAGGGTTTTGAGTCAGGGAACTGGCTTTCTGCTACTGCTTTTGTCACCTCGCACAGCCCTGGGGACCCAAAAGGTGCTAACAAAGTACTCACTGTAACTAAGGTGTGACACTGTAACTAAAAAAGGTGTGACTTGACCGAGCCACTGCCTAGAAGTGCAGTCCCTCCCAGGCCTCAGTTCCTCCAGAAGAGACCAGAAGGAGGAGCCTGAGGTCCCGTCCGGCAATGGCAGGCAAGGCTCCTGCCACGACCTCACCAAGTCCCTGGTGATAGGAAGTGGGCCTGGATTTTGGAACACAGACTCTCAGGACATACTGTCCTTAAGGGCCATTTCTTCTAGCCTTCAGCTGATACCGGGGTCCCCCCCTACAGCACTCCTGACTCATCTGGAAACTTCTAATCCTAGAAAGAAGTCCTCCAAGCCATCTTGCTACTGGAAGACCAAAGCTCAATTAGCCCTGAGACAGGCACTGAGGAACACATAAGACGTTTAATCTGGGATTAAAAAAAAAAAAAAGTGAGGTTATTGCATATCAGAATAGAACTCAAGGCTTTTTAGTGCTGGTTCTGCAGCCAGATAGCAACTGAGCCAGCAGAGTCTAGGTTATGGGCCATCCTCAACAATTCAGTGTAGCTATCACTGAGAAGGGGGTGACAGAGGGTGAGATAGTTGAATCAACTCAACGGACATGAGTTTGAGCAAACTCCAGAAGATAGTGAAAGACATGGAAGCCTGGCATGCTGCAGTCCATGGGGTCGCAAAGGGTCAGACACAACTAAGCGATTTAATAACTTTGTTACACCATGATAATTATAATTCTTAGTGGTTTGTGTTTGCTCATGTTTTATTTCAAATAAGGACACTTCACAAACCAGGACACTTGGTGTGGGTTTTTGTTTGATGGACTTTTCTAGATCTGCAGCTCTAGAAAAAAGTAACAGCTGGGGTAAGAAATGAATAAACAGCTTCTTAGGAACATGAACCTATACCTTCAACACCCAGTGCACTATAGGTCTTTGACAAATGTTTGTTGAACTGAGTGGCTCTGCGGCTATCTATGCACAGGTTCTGTGAGTACCTGCCTCGTGCATACACACCTACACTCTCACCCCCATTCTTCTAGGCCTTCCGTGTATTAACCTAGCTTCGGATTCATCACCAGGAAGTGACACACCTGAACACACCTGAACTCTGAGATGTGCTTTAGTGTTAAGCTCCTCGCATTTTACTGAGTGTCAGAAACAAAAACGAAACAAAAAGAAGCATATTTAGAGCAGGTTCAAATTTGATGAAAAGCTCACTGAACACATCATCCTTTAAAAACACAGTTAGCTCATAATTCAATCTCAGAAAGAAGCTTTCTTGTTTTTAAAAAATTCATTGTTTCCTTCTAAGAATAGTATAACTTGCTTTGTCTTCCTCCTGCCTTTGAGTCTAGGTAACTCATAGTTGAATATAATGATCAATTAAGTTAACAGGCTCACTCCTTTTCTTTTTTTTTTTTCCTCCCTCTTATTTTCCTATAGCCTCATCAAACATACTCTTCTTTGGACACTATCAAGTTCTTCAAGCAGGCAGCAGGAAAACACAGGAGAAAAAACTACCCACAGAGCTTGAGAACAATTAGCATCTGGAACTAAGTCGATGATTGGTCTTTTTGTTCAACTGACTTGTATTTCTATTCAGTATTTGCTAAAAAAGATTGTGACATTTTCTTTTTATTTTTTTAGGGAAAAATACAAACTATGCCTGTACTGAGATTAAATGAATGTAACCTGTTATTCTTTACTATGAAGTCAACATTTTCAACCTTTCTTTAAAAGCAATATAAAGTCCCCAGGCTTCAGGTGTGGGTAGTAGGGCTGATTGATGGCTTTGGGATCTGGGGCTTGGGCCAGACTGTATGCTTTGGAGAGGATCCTGGGCTCGGACACGACTGAGCAACTGAACTGAACTGGGCTCCAAAAAAGGTATCAGAAGAGGAAGAGACTCAGTGTTGGCTTTGTGCCGCCTACGTTTCACTCACTAGGCTAACAGGCTGAGGGTGCGCTCTGGGCCCAGTCCTGTGCTGAGCTACCTTTGGGGAGGAGGGCCTGGCCTCGGGGTCTGCAGGCAGGGCTCTGGCAGTCTGGGGAACATTCTGGGGAGAAGCAAGATGCAAACTCCGAAAACAAAGAGTATGGGATTAGTATGAAAACCGAGAGTCAGGCCCAGGAAGAGGCCTGCCTTGGGTAAAGCGGCAGTGGAGTTTTCCCTGCCATATCTCCTCCGACAGGTACGAAGAATGACAGGCGGCGCTAGGGGGCTTAGGTCCACTCACCAAGGTCGTTGTTGTTCATCATGGCGTTGGACGCTCGCAGCCGGGGTCCCTGCTGGGTGAAGTGGTAGCCGAATTTGAGGAGCGTAGCATTTTTTTCCAACATGCTCACAATCTCCATTTCCACTTTGTTGCCCAGAGGCTGGCTCTTTGAATTAAAAAAGAAAGAAAAAACAAACAAACAGTCACTTCTTGCTCACTTGTGCAGCACCTAAATCTTCTCTACCCGCAGAAACCCTCAGCGCTGGGCTGGGATTTTAGTATTTCCCTGCCCCAGCCCACTCCAAGAGCAGGGCAACCAGAAGCCGGAAGTGTGGAGAAGTTGAAAGGTCAGGCAGCCAGGAGCCAAAGAGCTGGGATTCAAACCTAGGGTTGCTGAATGCCAAGAAGAGATCTTTCTGCTGCCCCGCAGCAGTCTTCTTGGACTATCTGAGCAGGAAGGACTTTCATATCGTTTAGTCTCAAGGAGATTTAAAAATCCCACAACCCAGGCTATCCCTCATACTAATTAAATCACTGCTGCGGTACTCAGGTGTCCATGATTTTTAAAACTCCCCAGGTGATTTCAAGGCAAAGTCAGGTTGGCTAACCAGTCTTTTAGACTAGAGATTTGTAAATCTCTTCCATTTACAAATGAAGGAACAGGCCCAAGGAGGGAAGACGATTTGTCTGAGGTCACACAGAAAGTTGGGACTACCAGAGTTAGCGTCCTAAAGCCTCCCTCTGATTACGCTAGTTCTCTAACCCCAGATCCATAGTGATCATCTGACAAAGATGAAAAGGAAAGGAAAACATGACAATACACAGTGCTGGCAAGGATATGATGTGGATATTCATCCTTGTTTATAATAGTGGGAAGAAAAGGGAAACAAACATTCATCAAGAGGCAGTTTCTCAAATAAAAGATGGTTAAGTGTTACAGTAGAAAATGGGCAGCTGTACAATAACAATGCAACTCTTTGGGCCCAAGCCTGGAAAGATGCTGTGACACAATATTGAATAGACGAAGCCTAGTGACAAGATGAGTTGTACTTATTACGAAAAGTTAACTATACTTCCCACACATATACATATGCATATGTATGGTGATAAGCTTGGGAAGTTTTTCTTTTTGTATTGAGTTTTCTGTTACCATGTATAATAAGATATTAAAGAGTAAACATAATCTTAAAAAGGTTTGAAAAGACACAGAAGGAAAGCTAACATAGTATTATTTAATGATTAAAGACATTTCCCCCTCATAACAAGAACAAACCAAAAAATGTCCACTTTCACCAACATTGTCTGGAGGACAATTAAGTAAGAAAAAGAAAGAAAAGTCACCGTATAGAGAAGGAAGAAGCAAAACTATTTCTATTTACAGGTGACACAGTACTGTATCTAGAAAACCCTAAGGAATCCACAAAATGCAATTATTAGAGCTGATCACCACATTCAGCAAGCTTGCAGGGTGTTTAAGATCAGTATTCAAAACCCATCTGTGTTTCTACACACCAGCAATGAACCACCACCTCAAAGTGAAATTAAGGCAAAAATAGTTTATTTACAATAACATTAAAACACTTTGGGATAAATTCAATAAAGAAACAAAGACTTGCATGCTGACAACTATAAAATAGCATTGTACATTAAGGAGGACCTGAATAAAGGTAAAAACATCCTACATCCATGGATCAGAAGACTTAATACTGCTAAGCGGGCAATGCTCCCAAATTGACCTAGAGAAGCAGCAAACAAACACAGAAGCACCACCAATGACTCCCCACGGCTGATAACTGCTGCCATTTATTGAGAGTTTACTATGTTCCCAATGCCCTGTGCCCAACCTGTAGGGTCTCGGTTCACTCAATAACCATACAGGATAAGCCCTGCCTTCTCTGCAGCCTGGCACTCAGGCCCTGCACAGTTCTGTCCTCGCCTTCCTTTCCTCTCTCAATCTGTCCTCAGGCTGGTTACCCCAGGGGTGGAGAATCTGGGACCTGATGCCTGATGCAGGCAGAGGTCCATTCTAAAGGTTTGTGTGTCCTCTTGCCTCCGTGTGGAATGCTCCTACTCCCCTCACTCTCCTGTTGATGTGTCGCAGTGCTTTAATTTGTTGTTGTTCAGTTGCTCATATGTGTCCAACTCTTTGCAACCCCATAGACTGCAGCACACCAGGCTTCCCTGTCCTTCACCATCTCCCAGAGTTTGTTCAAACTTATTTCCATTGAGTCGGTGATGCTATCCAACTATCTCATCCTCTGTCATCTCCTTCTCCTCCTGCCTTCTTCTTTCCCAGCATCAATGTTTTAATAGCTACCGGAAATGCCCCATCCCTGACGAGGCCTTCCTGATCTTTACCTCGGGAAACCATCTTCCCTACTTGACACTCAAGCATTGTTATGTCCCGCTCTACTCCCAGCCCAGTCAATCTGCATCATTGGGTCACCTGCCTCCATAACTGTCTCTCCCACTAGACCTGTGTTGTTCAGTAGAGCAGTCACCAGCTGCATGGGGCTCTTTAAATCTTTTTTTAATGACATAACCTTAGTTTCAGACATATAGTATAATGATATTTACATACCTGTGAAATGATTACTACACTAAGTCTAGTTAACATCCATCCGCATACATAGTTACATACATAGTTCCTTATTATGAGACCTTTTAAGATTTAGTCTTGGGAGTTCCCTGGTGGCCCAGTGATTAGGATTCTGGATTTTCACTGCTATGGCCCAGGTTCAGTCCCTGATCAGGGAACTGAGATCCCACAAGCCACACAACCAAAAAAAAAAAAGTACTCTCTTAGAAAATTTAAAATGTGCAATATAGTATTATTAACTATAATCATCATACATTACACCTCCTTGTGTTATTTTTTTAAAAATTAATTAATTTATTTATTTTACTTTACAATATTGTATTGGTTTTGCCATACATTGACTTGAATCCGCCATGGGTGTACATGTGTTCCTCCATCCTGAACCCCCCTCCCACCTTATTAATGGAAGTTTGTACCTCTTGACATCTTTCACCCATTTCACCCACCCCTTACCCACTGCCTCTAGCAACCCCCAATCTGTTCTGTTATCTTTTTTTTTAGATTCCACAAATGAGAGGATATGGTATATCTATATTTCTCTGAATTCACTTTACACAATATCCTCTAGGTCCATCCACACTGTCACTAATGGCAAAAATTCATTCTTTTTATGACTAAATAATATCCTCTTAGAAATACCACATTTACTTTATCTATTCACCCAACAATGCACACTTTGGTTGTTTCCATGTTTTGGCTATTGTAAATACTGGTGTAATGAATAGGGATACATATCTTTTCAAATTAGTGTTTTCATTTTCTTTGGATAAACACCCAGAAGTGAAATTGCTGGATTGTATGATGGTTCTACTTTTAATTTTTTGAGGAATAGCCATACTATTTTCCGTAGTGGCTGCACCAATTGTAATTGCCACCAATGGTGCCCAAGGGTTCCCTTTCTCCATATCCTCTCCAAAACTTGTTAATTCTTATCTTTTTGATAATAGCCATTCTAACAGGTGTGAGGTGATAGCTCATTGTGGTTTGATTTGTATTTCCCTGATATTAGTGATTTTGTGCAACTTTTTATGTACCTGTTGGTCATCTGTATGTCTTCCATGGGAAACTATCCAGATTCTCTGCCCATTTTTGATTGACTTTTTAAAAATTTAAATAGATAAAATTTATATGGAATCTAAAAAAATACAAATGAATATATATAGTAAAATAGAAACAGGCTCACAGATATAGGAAACAAACTAGTTACCAGAGGGGATAGAGAAGTGGGGAGTGGCAGTATACAGATAGGGGATTAAGAGCTACAAACCACCACATATAAAATAGATAAGCAACAAGGACATCTTGTAGAGCATAGGGAATTATAGACATTATTTTATAATAACATAATGGAGTATGTGTGTGTGAAGTTGCTCAGTTGTGTCCGACTCTTTGCGACCCTGTGGACTATAGCCTGCCAGGCTCCTCTGTCCATGGGATTCTCCAGGCAAGAATACTGGAGTGGGTTGCCATTTCCTTCTCCAGGGGATCTTCCCAACCCAGGGCTCAAACCCAGGTCTCCTGCTTTGCAGGCAGATGCTTTATCCTCTGAGCCACCAAGGATGCCTTCATAATGGAGTATAATCTGTAAAAATTCTGAATCACAGTACATCTGAAACTATAATATTGTAAAGCAACTATGCTAAGTCACTTCAGTCGTGTCCGACTCTGCGTGACCCCAGAGATGGCAGCCTATCAGGCTCCTCCAACCCTGGGATTCTCCAGGCAAGAACACTGGAGTGGGTTGTCACTTCCTTCTCCAATGCATGAGAGTGAAAAGTGAAAGTGAAAGTCGCTCAGTCATGCCCGACCCTTAGCGACCCCATGGACTGCAGCCCAGCAGGCTCCTCCGTCCATGGGAGTTTCCAGGCAAGAGTACTGGAGTGGGGTGCCATTGCATTCTCCAGGGGATCTTCCCAACCCAGGGATCAAACCCAGGTCTCCTGCTTTGCAGGCAGATGCTTTATCCTCTGAGCCACCAAGGATGCCTTCATAATGGAGTATAATCTGTAAAAATTCTGAATCACAGACATCTGAAACTATAATATTGTAAAGCAACTATGCTAAGTCACTTCAGTCGTGTCCGACTCTGCGTGACCCCAGAGATGGCAGCCTATCAGGCTCCTCCAACCCTGGGATTCTCCAGGCAAGAACACTGGAGTGGGTTGTCACTTCCTTCTCCAATGCATGAGAGTGAAAAGTGAAAGTGAAAGTCGCTCAGTCATGCCCGACCCTTAGCGACCCCATGGACTGCAGCCCAGCAGGCTCCTCCGTCCATGGGAGTTTCCAGGCAAGAGTACTGGAGTGGGGTGCCATTGCATTCTCCAGGGGATCTTCCCAACCCAGGGATCAAACCCAGGTCTCCTGCTTTGCAGGCAGATGCTTTATCCTCTGAGCCACCAAGGATGCCTTCATAATGGAGTATAATCTGTAAAAATTCTGAATCACAGTACATCTGAAACTATAATATTGTAAAGCAACTATGCTAAGTCACTTCAGTCGTGTCCGACTCTGCGTGACCCCAGAGATGGCAGCCTATCAGGCTCCTCCAACCCTGGGATTCTCCAGGCAAGAACACTGGAGTGGGTTGTCACTTCCTTCTCCAATGCATGAGAGTGAAAAGTGAAAGTGAAAGTCGCTCAGTCATGCCCGACCCTTAGCGACCCCATGGACTGCAGCCCAGCAGGCTCCTCCGTCCATGGGAGTTTCCAGGCAAGAGTACTGGAGTGGGGTGCCATTGCATTCTCCAGGGGATCTTCCCAACCCAGGGATCAAACCCAGGTCTCCTGCTTTGCAGGCAGATGCTTTATCCTCTGAGCCACCAAGGATGCCTTCATAATGGAGTATAATCTGTAAAAATTCTGAATCACAGTACATCTGAAACTATAATATTGTAAAGCAACTATACATCAATTAAAAGTTAAATAAAATTTAAAATTCAGTTCCTCAGTTGCATTCAAGGGTGCAAGAGCCACTGGCTAGTGGTTGCCATATTGGTGCAGATACAGAACACTTCCATCAACACAAAATTCTGTTGGATGGTTGCTAACCAGACCATGAGCCCTAAGAGAGCACATAGTATCCTATGTCTCTAGGGCAAGGTCAAGGCATTGAACTGAATGGAAAAAATTAGAACATGATCAGTGCACAGCAACTTGGGGAGACTGAGAAGATACATCAGCCCAATATCCAAAAGGACAAGTGTGGAACTGCAGTTGAGACTCTCGATAGAGAACTCCTCCCAGGTATCCTGAGTTCACTGGAGCCTGTGTGGGTTCAGACAGAGCCGGAACTGCTGACTAGGGCAGGCAGAGGGAGGATAGTAAGATTCCACCAGCCCATCTGGCAAGGCTTCTGATAGTGCTGGGAAGAGCTAAGGCCTGTCCTCGAAGGACCCAGCACAGTCCTGGGCTCTGGCTGGCTTGGTCTGGCAGATGATACAGACTGTCTGAGACCCCAGTAAGGAACTGGCATGTCCCCCGCCCACCCCACTAGAAGCAGGAAGCCTGGTCTCTCCTTGCTGTCACTTGTTAGGCAAGCTCTGCTAGAAAGCAAGATGGGCTAGTCTTTAAAGCACCAATACAGTATACTAACACATATATATGGAATTTAGAAAGATGGTAATGATAACCCTGTATGCGAGACAGCAAGAGAGACACAGATGTATAGAACGGACTTTTGGACTCTGAGGGAGAGGGAGAGAGTGGGATGATTTGGGAGAATGGCACTGAAACAGGTATACTATCATGTAAGAAATGAATCGCCAGTCTAGGTTCGATACAGGATACAGCATGCTTGGGGCTGGTGCACAGCGACGATCCAGAGATGATACGGGGCAGGAGGTGGGAGGGGGTTCAGGATTGGGAACTCATGTACACCCGTGGTGGATTCATGTCAATGTATGGCAAAACCAATACAGTATTGTAAAGTAAAATAAAGTAAAATTAAAAAAAAAAAAAAAAAAAAAACCACCAGTGTTCCGAGTGGGGGGACTGCCAATGACCGCAGGGGCCACTTCAGCAAAGCTGACACATCGTACTGCCTGGTCGAGAGCACAAAGCACTCAGATGCAACCGCCCCATTCGACTGCCCTCCTTCCCTGGGAGGTCAGCAACCCCGGACTTGGGGATGAGTAAACTGAGCCCGTGTGTATATGGAAACCAGGCTGGGCTTCCTCTGCTTAAATGAGAGCCAAGGCTAGAGCTGAAGCTGGAGCTGGAAGGACTTCAGAGGATGCTCCAGCACCACCTTCTCTGACAGCCCTGGAATACATGCAGACGTGTCAGGTGTGTGCCAGAGGGTACATTAGATAACACAGCCTGTCTGCCTGGAGTGTTAATCTCTGACCCAAACCACATTTTTACATTAAAATAGAAAATGTGCATACATCTTAAGAAGCTTCCTACTTACTACCTTTCTCAAACCTTTCCTTTCTCCAGAGACTCAGACTAGAAGAACGTCAATCACTTCATAGATGAGAGAGGGGGCCTTGTGGACAGAGTCAGGACTAAGACTCTGGTCTCTTATTATCTAGTGATCATTATGTCCTAGGCATGGCATAATCACTTTACATAAGCTAAGTCAATTTCTCTTCCCTATAAACCAATGGAATATGTAGTATTCTTATAACTTTCATCTTATAAACAAGAGACATGATAAGCAGAAATATTAAGAAATTTCCTTCCAATCACAGAGCTAGTCAGTTGCAGAAAGGATTTACACAGTTTACCCCAGAGCCTGGCTAGTTCCCACTTCAGCTGAGTGCCTCTGAAAGAGCTCAGAAGGTAGACTTGGCTCGGCGTGCAGATTGCCATCTAACCATCAACAGTGGCTGGCAAGGTAGTGGTCTGCTCGTCCCTGGAAGTGTGTGAAGAGATGGCAGACTGTATCCCGTAAGGGTCTCCTAGATGTTGCTGGGCGAGGCTTAGGCTCCGTGACCTTTAAGGCCTCCAGAGCCTGCATTGAGTCTATCACTAGCTTGCTCAGGATGGCATAACAAATTAAGAGGTGACCTTGGCAGTGTGTATAAGACACTTAGGAGCTTCTTGTGGGAATACTGAAGTGGAGCAGCGGATGCTGGCAGTAGGGCCAGGGAAGGGCATCAGGAAGAACTCTTGCCCCACTTCAGACATGCTTGAAAACTTGTGAGTAACTATAATGTCATTATTAACAATTCTAATGATACTAAAGCAGATGAAGTAAATTAAAAGTCTCCCTTCACATCATTTATCCTCATTCCTACCCACTTTCCACAGAAGAAACCACCATGGCCAACAGGATGTGTTCCTATGGATTTTTTTTTTTCTATGCAATATGTAACAAAAATATACAGATTTTTCTTATTTTTCATTTTTTCCCTTAATGAATTCATACTGTACTTATTGTTCTATAACTTATCTTTTTCATTTAATGTTTTCTGGAATCTTTCCAGGTCAGCACATGGAGAACTACCTCATTCCTTCTAACTGCTTCATGGATGCCCTAGTAGAGACAGATAATTTCATTTGCTTCCAGTTTTCCCTGTCATATACAATGCAGGAGTGCGCTTTGCTGGAGAGGAAGGAGTATTCTTCAGGCTGGATGTGGAGATATAGTATTGGTGGGTTAAAAAACGATAGGCATATTTTGAATTAAATGTGTGACTGCCCTGCCCAAAGGACACAAACACTGATGTGCCCTTCAGGAGTGTATGACACCTCTTGCTCCCTCAGCCTTTACTCTGACCATGTATTATCAATCTGAGGAGAAGATGATCAGATTTACTACTTAATGAAACAAGCATCCAACAATTCAGGTGCAACTGAGCTGTGACCTGGAGCTGGACAGAGGTGCCATGGACACCGAGAAGCTCACTTGATACATTTCATGGGGCCAGTTGTGGCCTTTTCTTTAATCCAGAAAATATGGACAACTGAGAACACTTGAAAAAACAATAGAAAGGAGCCTTGGGAATTATCTAATCCAACTTCAGAGTCCCAGATCCTGGCTGGTATTAACATTCCCTCCTTTATTACAGCTGCCAGATTGTTCTGTTCCACTTACACACCCCCCTGGGGATGGGAGTACACCACCCTTTGAGTTGTCTATTCCATCCTTGGGTTGCTCTACTGGTTAGAAGGCCTTTTTGGTCAAACTGCAGCAATGAAAAAATGATAGAAGTGATTCCCACTCTGCCAATTAAAACATGCCTGCAGGACTGCCCTGGTGGTCCAGTGGTTAAGAACTAGCCCACCAATGCAGGGGACATGGGTTTGATCCCTGGCCTGGGAAGATCCCACATGCTGCAGAGCAACAAAGCCCATGCGCTGCAACTACTGAGCCAGGGCTCTCTGAAGCCCGTGCTCCACAAGAAGAGAAGACACTGCAATGAGAAGCCCACACACCACAATAAAGAGTAGCCCGAGCACAGCCACAAAGACCCGATGCAGCCAGGAAAAAAAAAAGCCTGCAAGTTCTTTGACACTTCTCCCTTCAAAAGGTAAAGCCTAATTCCTCTCCCCTTGAGGGTGGCTTTGCTTAATGACTCATTTCTAACAGACAGAACATGGCAGAAGTGACTGTGTAACTTCCAAGGTTGGCTCGTAAAAGGCATTTTTGGCTTGGCTTGCTTCTTTCTCTGCCTTGGATCGGTAGCTCAGGGAGAAGTTAGCTGCCATACCATGGGGACACTCAAGCAGCCCTATGGAGAGGTCCACATGGCAAGTAGCTGAGGCTTCCTGTCAACAGCCATGGAAGAAGCCACTTGGAAGCAGTTCTTCCAGCATTGGTCAACCCTTCAGACTTGGTCAAGCCTTGACTGTAATCTCATTAGAGATTGGGCTAGATCTATGCAGTCAAATTGCTTTTGGATTCCTGACTCAGAAACGGTGAGCTAAATGCGTGTTCATCTTGTTTTAAGTGGCTAAGTTTTTTTGGGGAAAGGGAGCATACTTTGTTACACAGCTGTAGATAACTGATAGACTCACAGACAATGTTGACCAAAAAAAGCCAGACACGGAAAGATTCCATTTATATGAAGTTTAAGAAGAGGCAAAACTCATCTCTGATGACAGGAATTAAAATATTCATGCATTTGCAGGGTGCTGATTGGCAAAGGGGCTGAGGGAGGCTGCTGGGGTGCTGAAGTGTTCCACATCTTGACTGGGTGGTGACCACACAGCTACACATAAACTCGTAAATCCACTGAACTGTCTACTCAAGATGCATTTGCTTCAGTATATATAAGTTAACTTCAATAAAAAATAAACTCAAATAGGAAAGGAAGAGAGGGAATAAGAGGAAAAGAAAGTGGTTAAAAGCTGTTCCTTGCATAAGCTAGACTCTCTCGGATGTCGGTCCTCCCCACCCAACCCTTCCACCACTGACTGGGCCTAATTAACAATAAAAACATCTCCCCCTCTTGACTGAGAAAAGACTATATGTCAGGTATATGAGGCATAGCCTTATTAGGCAAGTATTATTCCCATTTTACACATAAAGAAACTGAGGCATGGATACAATAAGTGACTACCCTCCATTACACAGAAAGAACATGACACAGCTGGGGCTTAGCCAGGACTTGATCCCTTCTTTGGCTTCAAATGTCAGAGATTTGAAGCCAAGGAGCCCCTGAGCCAGTCTGTCTCCTGCCTAGCTTTTCCAAACACAGCCTGCAGTGGGGACCTGACATGGTGCGAGATGGTCACTGTCACAAATCTTTAATCTGGTTTATTCTGATCTGCACAGGAAAAGAGTTTTCTCTATCATTTCCATTGACTTCATCTCATCTTTCCCTTAGAGTGAGGTTAGTAAAAGAACATAATTGACATTTAGAGGAAGGGACAGTGACACATGCCTGTCCTCTCAAGGAGGCTGAATACTTCCAGACTGAATTACTTCAATACAAAATGAGACTACAGACTCAAAAACTATGCACAGACGGAGAGCTGCTGCTTAGAAGCTAAAACTATAAGGAACAAAACAAAACACAGTTGGTCTTGCTCTCTTGGTTTTCAAGAGTGTGTTTTCCTTATATCTTGCAAAACCAAAAGCTATATTCAGCCTCATTTAAAAAGCTGCCCTGAGTGTGGAATCTAAAATTAATGGGTATCACCACGTGTGAAAACCTTCAGGATCCTATTCTAGCATAGCTTTTGTTTTCTAAATTTATTTCCACTAGGAAACAATCCAATCTGGAAAAACAAGAAAACATGATCCACTCCCTTTAGCTTTTTTTTTTTTTTCAAAATATTAAGCACATTCTCACTGTCAAATATTGGAATGAAATGTGAGACACCCAGTGAAATCCCCCTAGACTTTGCACATGTCTTCATATGGAGAGGGAGCCTATTTTCAGGCCTCATCTCTGCTGAGGGGCAGGGAGAGTGTCCCATGCCCAAGTGTCCTAGGAAGAGCCTGCTGGAGGGAGCTCTGTGGGAGAGGAGAGTGGATCAAGAGGGGCTTGCCGCTTGGGACATGATTGGCTTGGGACTGATGGGCCTGCAGGCACCCCATGTGTCCTGCCTGCCTCCTGTGCACTGGAGGAGGGTCTCTCCTGTCTGTTCATTAACACAGCCTGTTTGGAAGCTGGGTGCTTCAGTTCCAGCCCAGTTCTGAGCCTAACCTGATTCGTGACATTGGGCATGTCCCATCCCTTCTCAAATCCTTGGTTTCCCCATCTGCAAAAGGGGGGCTGGACTAGGCATGTCTCAGCACCCTCAGCTGCAGCCAGCCCCCTGCCCCTCCTGCTGCCCCAGGGTGACTCTAGGCAGCAAGAGCATGGAAGTAAAAGAGAGCCTGGCTGAGTCAACAAGCAGCCTCAGAGCCCTATCCTGAGTGTGTGTTCTGAACCAGCCTGCGAGACTCTGTTTCACCCTGGGCACAACTCTCCGAGTCCCTCTCCTTGGCCGTATAAGGAGAAGGGAGGACTCTGACACAGGTTACAGGCGCAGGGCTGAGGAGAGAGCTGTGGCCTCTGGGGACCTTGGTGACTAACAAGAGCGAGGAATAAATCCAGCACCACTCATCACCTCCTCTTGGCCACACTCCCCCAGAGCCCATGCCTCCCGGGGCACTGAGAGAAGCATGGGTGGCCTTCCCCTAGCCTGAGCCAGCAGAGCCCCCTCCTCGAGTCCTGTTTCAGCCCCCCAGCTCCCCGACCAGGTCTCAGTCCAGTCTCTAGACTCAGGCTCCCAGGAGTACCTCTCACAGGCCCGCTGCATGTGGGTGGTCAAAGCCCCCTCTGGTCTCCAAGCTCTGATGCCCTCTTCCTGCCCCCAACCCTCTCCCATCCAGCCGGGAGCCGTCTTTGCAGAGCATGACTGTGACGGGTGCTGATGACAGCCCACAGGCCACTTCTCCTTGAACTACCCACTCCCAGCCCTTCGGGCTTCCCCCAGTTCCCTTTCTGGCTTTCCTCAGGCGGTCCCATTAGTCGATTCTGAACTGACTCTACAGCTGTCCTCTCTCCTTCTCTTTGTTCACGTGGTTCCCTACACCGGGGATGCCGTGGCCTCCACTTTACCCTCTGACATACTGTCCACCCTAGGGTTTATCTCAAACTCCACCTCCTCCAAGAAGCCCTCCCTGATGCCTGCTCCTGACTGAAAATTTTCCCCACAGTACCCCACTGTGTGTGGCTTGCTAGAGCACCTGGCTGGATGATCAACTGTACACTTGTCTGTCATCTCATCCAGTTTGGAATCTCGAGAGGACAGAGCCAGTATTCACACACAGAGCCCAGCACAACCCTGGGTACAGCAGGCACTTACTAAACCCTGAGATAAAACAAAGGGAGACACTCCTAGGATGGGGTGGGAGCAGGTGGTGACCAGTGCTCTGGCCTGACACCAAGGGAAAGGGACAGCTGAGAAGAACCAAGACCTGCACAAAACTACAGTAGATTCAAGAACCCAGACAGGCACAGTTCATGGACTTTAGAGTCACATAGACCTGGATTCTAACCTTACCTCTCTTACTTCCTGTATGACCTCAGGCAGGTTACATAGCCTGCCTGGGCCTCAGTTTCCTCATCCACAGTCCTAGGGTAGGCTGTGACATCCACCCAGAGAATCTTTGCCAGCATTAAATGAGGTAATGGATACATGGTACCTGCTCAGTACATTAACCCTTAGAAGAATGTGGAAACTCCCTACGTCACCTTCAGAGTAAATATAAAAGTGAACAACTTCATAGTATTCACCTCTTAGCTCCTTAGAAGTAGAGATCTTATTATCCCCATTTTACAGACGAGGAAACTGAGGCTCAGGGAAGTGGATGTCCCTGCACGGATATTTAGCCGAGGTGAGGGTGATGGTCGGCACGGGCTCTGTCTCCGGGCGGAAGCACTGGGAGGGGAAGTGAGCAGCTTGCTCCCTGTAAGCTGCCACCACAATGACCTGAAGCCGGTGCTCTGGGTCATCTTTGGCCGACATTCTGCCCCAGGAATCAGGTTTCAGCTGACGCTGGGTAGATCCTGACTGCCTGCCCGGGTAGGCCTGGTGTCACATGAGTAGCCAATCCCAGGGCTTGGCCTAAGGCTACTGCCAGGCATGTTACATGCCTTTGTTCCATCTGATCTGCCCCCTCTGCCTGCAATAGAGCAGGGTCAGCAATGGAAGAAAGGATGGAAGCAATGGGGGCTGGGAACGGGTGCTATAGCAGCAGGCTACTGGCATGTGAGAGATGGAAAGAATTTAATGCAGCAAATTCACATGACACGGCTGCTGCAGGCTCATATGGCCTCTCTTTATGAATTAGAGAAAAGTGCCTTCTTTGGATGAATAAAGTCCTATACAGAGTTTTAAAGAGTAGATTATGAGTTGGGTTTTGTCCCCCATCTCCTCATTGTACAGTGAACAACATATACAACCATCCAGGGCAGCCCTGTTTATCAAGTGCCATTGCAGGACCAAGTTCTAAACTGGGTATTGGGATATGGAGATGACTTAGACACAGCCCCTGCTTCTGAGAAGCTCACAAGGAAGCCAAGGTGCTAGGAGAACCAGGGAAGGAGCTCTTAACTTAAACTGTCTCTGCGGGGAGGTTCAGAGGCCCTGGGGCAGGCTGAAGGGAGAAAGCAGTTAAATGCTGGCTCCTGGCAGGGGGAAACAAAGGTTGGATTTGTAGTGTTTGCCAATATCCACAGCGTAAATACTCTCGCTGGGAGTAACTTCAAGGTACCAGTGTGCCATCACTCAAGTGGAGTTGGGAAGGGATATATACAGTTAGCTCCAGCAAGGTGGTTCAGCTGGCTCTAGAACCACTGGGAGAAGGAACGACTACAACCAAATTCAGAAGGAAGAGGATTTCTCTAGGCAGAGAAGGGGTCATGGGAGGGGGAGGATGTTCCTGGGGAGAGAAAAGTATAGCTCTAAGTCATGGAGCCATGAAAGTAAGTAGGGAGCAAACCATGAAGAGTTGTGAAGGTTTAAGATTGGGAGAAGTGTTAGTCACTCAGTCATGTCTGAACTGTAGTTCACCGAGCTCCTCTGTCCATGGAATTCTCCAGGCTAGAATACTGGAATGGGTAGCCATTCTCTTCGCCAGGGGATCTTCCTAATCCAGGGATCAAACCTGGGTATCCCACATTGCAGGCAGATTCTTTACCATCTGAGCCACTAGGGAAGGGACCACCAAAGTCTTCCGGAAGCTGGTGATGCTTAACCTCTTGACACAGGTTACCTACCTATATGAGTCGTTAAGCTGTGGATTTAACTTGTATGCACTTTTTTATATATTTGTAGTATTTTTTTAATGAGGACAAAAATTAGAGATAATCTGATTCAGGGACAACCACTGTATACAAATTTGTTCTATTTCACCTAATCTTTTTCCTATACACACATTTATATGACCACTCAGCAAACATTTTCATGTAGGGAAAAAAAGCAGGTTCTCTATCAAACCATAAAGAAGAAAGCATTTTAGCACTAGAAGCAACATGGTGTACTGGAAAAGATTGGGCTTCAGATTCAGAGACCTGCATTCAAATCCTGCTTCTGAAAGTGCTCACTTGGCAGCCCTGAGAAAGCTGCTCTCAGCTTCTCTGAGCCGTTTCCTTTTCTGAAAACTGAGACTGATAACAGTCACATCCTGCAGGGCAGTTGGGAAGATCAGAGATGATGTGCATAAGATGCACAGCACATGGCCTGGCCCACAGGGAACCCTCAACACGTGCAACAGACATGACACTGTTATTAGTATCATCTTAGAACTGAAATGGTTGCCCTGAAAGTAAATGACTGAACTACAGAAGTTATAGAGAAATGAAACCCTGTAAGGAAAAAGGCAAACTAGAATTTTCCCAGGGAATAACCTTGTGGTATTCAAAAGCCCACTGAGTGGTGTGGGAGGGGGGTGGCGGGTGATAGATAAAAATGGTGTTGTTTTGCCTAGTGAGGAAGGCTCCAGTGGTTTATAAGATCTGTGCATCAGATATACCCTGTATGCAGCAGAGGACAGAATTAAACTCAACAAACAGGACTTACAGGGAGCTGACTTCTACTGGATATAAGGAAGGATATTCTCACTAAAAATGAAAGGGGTGATCTCAATAAAGAGTGAGCCTCCCATCATTAGGGGTACCCAAGCAGAAGCTGGCGGAGCACTTGGTGGGAATGACGAAGAAGGAACTGTGAGCAGGTAGAAGGTATAGACCAGATGACCTTGGAGGTCTCTTTAAAGCTGGGCTCTGGAGCTTTCATAAGCAGCAGCATCTGCTCTGTCCAGTCCATACAGCAGCAAATGAAAATGTGCAGAACTGCAAGCATCAAGTGAAGGACACAAGGAGGCCCTTGCCCATCTCACCTGGTTATCGATCTTCAGTTCCACCAGAGAAGTGTTGTACGGAAGTGCTTCCACTAAGCGCAGGATCCCGGCTCCGGAAATGAAGTTGGATTCCACGTTCAGCGTCTTCAACACCTTGTTCACCTTGAGCATCTCGGCAAGGGCCTTGGACCATAGGAGAAAAGGTAGGGTACCATAAATTACCTGATCAAGGCTGGAACCCCTGTGGGTAGAACCTAAAATACTGAGGGAGCCTTGCTGGGAGTGAGAGTCCCTCACACACAGTCAGGGACCAGCTGTGTGTGGTCCCAGAAGATCTCCTCAACTTCCTTCACCAAGCACCATTCTGTGTCTCTCCTCCCCTCTGGCTTGCTGTGGCTCCAGACCCCAGCTGGAGAGTTTCAGCTCCTTCACCTGCACCCAAATCTTCTATTCCTGGTTCCCCCGCCCTGATCAGCCTCAACCCCAGCTGCCCCTCTTGGTGGTGCTACTCTCAGTTCCCCCCTCACCCAGAGCTCTTCCTCTGCTCTGCCTTTCCTCATCCTTCCCTACCACCTAGAATGCCCTTCCTTTCTGCTTCACTCGTCCAAACCCTGTCCATCCTTCAGGCCATTCTCAATGCCCCTTTCTCTAAGAGTCTTTCCCCCCCTAGCTTGCTGTGCCTGCCCTGTTGAACTTCACAGACTTTATCCATAACCTCCCTCATGGAACTTGTGTTCCTGTATTTAGAGTTGTTTTTATAGAGGTTTTGTCTCCTCCATTAGCCTATATACTCTTGGTGGGCTGTTGGTGCACCTCATTCACCCCAAGGGAGCCTCCCACCCATACAGTGCTCAGCACATAGTAGGTCCTCAGTCACTGGACTAGTGGAGTCCCAAGTTCCCTATATGCTTTCAACTTGTCTTTTCTGTGTCCCTGTTGGAATTCCATGGAGTTGTCACTCTCTTTGAACAGCAGAGAGGGGAGCCTGGGAAGCCATCCCACTGGGCAAGTGACCAGGGCAAATCGGAAGACAGGAGCCTGGGTGGCCCCAGCACACTGGAGGACTTCAGCCAGGGGGTGTAGATGACAATCAGAGCCTCTGGAGGAAATGAAGTAATTAGCAGGTGGTGGAAACGATGTGTCATGGAGGAAAGGAGACACCAGCAGCTGATGAGCCAGGATGTAAGATCAGTGGGTCCTGGTTGTCTGAAATGACGATCTGGTCCAGGAATGCCCTTCCCTCTGGCCCTGCCTGCTGAAGCCTTCACAAGGCTCAGCTCCTAGGATGCCTTCAGAGCCCAAATCCTCAGCTCCCCTGCTTTCGTGTGCCTCGGGATGACATGTCAGCTTCCTCTCCAAGCCTGCATATGTTGGACCCTCCTGAGGGGATGGACCCAGTCTGTGCCCACCCATAACATCCCTCTTGCTCCCCAGGAAAGGTGTGGCCTGATAATCAAATACTTGACAGCTAGTATGTAAGTATAGCAGGCTGATCCAAGTAGACATGCTAGTGACTGAGCTGGTCCTATAGGTAGTGTCATACCAGTGTCAACTCTGTCTGCTGGACCAGAGTAAAGAAATGGGAAGGAGAAGAGCTGGGGCAGGCGGACACTAATGGAGCTCCGGTAGCTTGTTACCAATTGTCCCAGAAGTATTTTCATCTTCAACAATGGGTATCCTGGTGTGAAGGGTATGACATCAGCTGTTGACCTGGCACAGGGTCAATTCCCCGTAAATATTTGTGGAGCCGAGCTGACTGCCAGCACAGATGGGCTTGGTTTCTGATCCAGTGACAGCAGTGGAAAGAGCATGTGACTGCCAGCTGTGTCTCTGTGGGCACACTCAGGATCCACTGGAGATATCCTGAGGTCAGAGAACATCTAACCAGAGGTTCTCCACTGGCAGCAGTGAGAGACTATGAGCTATTTCTATCATTTCAAAAGCAACCAAGGAAATGTCCTATGTATTTTAAAAATGAGAAAATAATTGATTGCTATGAATGGACTTCAAAGTAAGGAAATTTATCAGGATAAAGAAGAATAGTATAGGGTCAATTATCCAAGAAGACATACAATCCTTAATGAGAATGTGCCTAATAACAGAGCATCAAACTATATGAGGCAAAAAACTAATAGAATTGCAAAGAGGGAGAGAGATGAATCCACTGTCATAGCTGGAGACTTCCATACACCTCTATGGATATGGACAGCTCTAGCAGGTCAAAGACAAGGAAAGATATAACTGAACACACCACCACCATCAATCACCTAGATATAATTGACATCTATAGACTATTTCATCCAACAATAGCAGAATACACATTCTTCTCATGCACATTGGAACATTCACCAAAATAGACCACATTCTGGGCCACAAAACACACTATAACAAATTTAAAAGAACAGAAATCATACAATGTCTGTTCTCAGACCATAATGGAATCAAACTAGAAATTCAATAACAAAAAGATAAGTAGAAAACTCCCCTAATACATGGAGATTAAGCAACACACTTCTAAATAACACATGGATCAAAGAAGAAATCTCAACATAAATTAAAAAATATTTTAATTATGACTAAGTGGGATATTCCATCACATCAACAAGCTAAAAGAGAAAAATCAGTCATTTCAATAGATGCAAACAAGCATTTGACAAAATCCAACATCCATGCATGATAAAAAGTCTCAGTAAACTAGGAACAGAGAGTAATTTCCTCAAATTGATAAAGATTATCTACCAAAAAAACCCCCTACAGTTAGCTTCATACTTAGTGGTAAGAAATTTGAAACTATTTCTAAGATTAGGTACAAGGCAAAGATGCTCCCTCTGAGCCCTCTTTTTCAACATTGTAACAGAAGTTCTGTCCAATGCACTAAGGCAAGAAAAGGAAATAAAAAGCATATAAATTGGGAAGATGAAATAAAACTGTCTTTGTTTGCAAAGATGAGATGGTTGGATGGGATCACCAATTCGATGGACATGAGTTTGAGCAGGCTCCAGGAGTTGGTGATGGATGGGGAAGCCTGGCGTGCTATAGTCCATGGGGTTGCAAAGAGTCGGACACAACTGAGCAACTGAACTGCACTTGTTTGCAAATGACATTATTGGTTACACAGAAAATACAAAATAACTGACAAAGAAAACTCCTGGAACTAATAAGCAATTATAGCAAGGTTGTAGGATATGGTTAATAAAGAAAAGTCAGCTGCTTTTCCATAGATAGCAATGAACAAGTGGAATTTAAAATTTAAAGTACAATACCATTTATGTTAGCACCCCACACAATGAAACACTTAGGTATAATGCTAAAAAAATATGTATAAGATCAATATGAGCTAAACTACAAAACTCTGTTGTATGAAATCAAAGAAGAACTAAATAAATGGAGATATATTCCATGTACAAGAAAATTCAATATTGTCAAGATATCAGTTCTTTCCATTTTGATATAGATTCAGTGCAATCCCAGTTGAAATCCCAGCAAGTTATTTTGTGGATATCAACAAAACTGATTGCTAGTGAATGGTTAATTGCCATGGTTGGTAGGCTAATTCATGTACCTTTTAACCCGCTATGAGTATTGTAGTATCATACTGTACTGTCATTCTTTATCTGTCTACATGGACCATTACATTCACGAAAGCGGGAGCTGTGACTATCTTGGCCACAGTTGTATTCTCAGAGCCTAATTCAGTGCTGGACATAAACACTCCATAAATATGTATTGAATATTTTAAAAAGAGGAGTTGATGGCTACTTTATAATAAATACAATTTAATCTAATCAGAGATCAAATTTCCAACATTGGTTGGATCTTAGAAAAAGCAAGAGAATTCCATAAAAACATCTACTTATGCTTTACTGATTGCGCTAAGGCCTTTGATCGTATGGATCACAACAAACTGGAAAATTCTTCAAGAGATGGGAATACCAGACCACCTTACCTGCCTCCCGAGAAATCTGTATGCAGGTCAAGAAGCAACAGTTAGAACCAGATATGGGACAACTGACAGTTCTAAATTAGGAACAGAGATCATCAAGGCTGTATATTGTCACCCTGCTTAGTTAACTTAATGCAGAGTACATCATGAGAAATGCTGGGCTAGATGAAGCACAAGCTGGAGTCAAGATTACAGGGAGAAATATCAATAACCTCAGATATCCAGATGACACCATTCTTATGGCAGAAAGTGAAGAAGAACTAAAGAGCTCTTGATGAAAGTGAAAGAGAAGAGTGAAAAAGCTGGCTTAAAACTCAACATTCAGAAAATGAAGATCATGGCATTCAGTCTCATCAGTTCAGTTCAGTTCAGTCGCTCAGTCGTGTCCGACTCTTTGCAACCCCATGAACCACAGCACGCCAGACCTCCCTGTCCATCACCAACTCCCGGAGTTCACCCAAACCCATGTCAATTGAGTCGGTGATGCCATCCAACCACCTCATCCTCTGTCGTCCCCTTCTCTTCCTGCCTTCAATCTTTCCCAGCATCAGGGTCTTTTCCAATGAGTCAGCTTTTTGCATCAAGTGACCAAAGTACTGGAGTTTCAGCTTTAGCATCAGTCCTTCCAATGAACACCCAGGACTGATTTCCTTTAGGATGAACTGGTTGATCTCCTTGTAGTCCAAGGGACTCTCAAGAGTCTTCTCTAACACCCCAGTTCAAAAGTACCAATTCTTCGGCGCTCAACCTTCTTTATAGTCCAACTCCCACATCCATACATGACTACTGGAAACACCATATCCTTGACTAGATGGACCTTTGTCGGCAAAGTAATGTCTGCTTTTTAATATGCTGTCTAGGTTGGTCATAACTTTCCTTCCAAGGAGTAAGTGTCTTTTAATTTCATGGTTGCAATCACCATCTGCAGTGATTTTGGAGTTCAGAAAAATAAAGTCAGCCACTGTTTTCACTGTTTCCAGTCCCATCACGTCATGGCAAATAGATAGGGAAACAGTGGAAACAGTGACAGGCTTTATTTTTAGGGGCTCCAAAATTACTGCAGATGGTGACTGCAACCATGAAATTAAAAGACACTTGCTCCTTGGAAGAAAAGCTATGACCAACCTAGAGAGCATATTAAAAAGCAGAGACATTACTTTGCTGACAAAGATCCGTCTAGTCAAAGTTATGGTTTCTCCAGTGGTCATGTATGGATGTGAGAGTTGGACTATAAAGAAAGCTGAGTGCAGAAGAATTGATGCTTTTGAACTGTGGTGTTGGAGAAGACTCTTGAGAGTCCCTTGGACAGCAAGGAGATCAAACCAGTCAATCCTAAAGGAAATCAGTCCTGAATATTTATTGGAAAGACTGATGCTGAAGTTGAAACTCCAATATGTTTGCCATCTGATACGAAGAACTGACTGTAATGGAAAAGACCCTGATGCTGGGAAAGATTGAAGGCAGGAAGAGAAGGGGACGACAGAGGATGAGATGGTTGGATGGCATCACTGACTTGATGGACATAAGCTTGAGCAGGCTCCAGGAGGTGGTGATGAACAGGGAAGTCTGGCGTGCTGCAGTCCAAGGGGTCACAAAGAGTCAGACATGACTGAGCGACTGAACTGAAGTGAATCTAATCAGAATTATTTTTAAGACACAGGAAAGAACAAATAAAATTGATCACTGGGAACAGCAATGAAGACCATAGTTTTAAATATGGAGAAACTGAGGACCAGGGAGGGCCAGGCCCTTGTCTACACACTGAGTGGAGACAGATCCAACTTTAAAGTCCATGTGACTTGCATTTAAATCTCAACTCCACTTCTCACTTGCTGTGAAACTTTGGACAAAGCAAGTTGTCTGAGTTCCCTCTACCCCACGTTCTTCATCTGTAAAGTGGGGAGCCCTGCACTTCTGGGATCTGGGATGATTGTGGAGATTAACTAGGATAACGTACAGATGGTGCCTGGGTAATGGCTCTTCTGTCCACATTCCCTCCTGGCTCCTAGCCCTGTGTCTTTCACCACATCACAGCTCACCACAAGGGTTCTTCGTCAGTGGCACATGGCCAGTCCTGAGGCCACAAATGTTAACTTTCCTGTTTCTATGCCTCCCACTCTCAGCGCAACAGAACAGAAAGGTACATACAAATGCCACAGGGTCATTGCTCCGTGTTCCCACGATGCTGAACTTCTTCACATATGAGTTCTCTTTGAGGGCTTCTGCATACGCCTTGAGAGTAGGTATGGGGATATTCTGCAGAGAGAAAGTCAAGCAGTGACCAACAGTCCTGCCAGGGGCAGGCAGGGCAGAGAGATGGTGCAGTAATTCTCTCACAACTGATGCAACCTGATGCCCCGCACGTCTCTGACCAAAGAGCTGAATGAGTAAAGGGTTCCTGCTTTGCCCCAGACGGCTGAGATTTGGGGAGAACTTTCTGGTAAACAGATTGAGAAAGTCCTCCCTGAACATTTCAGATAGCACTTGTAGTTTTCTCTTTGTACATGCAGAGACCAAAGGAGCAGGAAAACATCAAGGCAAACGTGCAGGAGAGTGTTGTGCTGAGAGCTCAGGCCTGTGGGTGTGTGCAACAGGCAATGTTGCTGACTTGCTGTGTCACTCTGAGGGATTCTCTGCCCCTCTCTGAGTTTGTTTCCATAAACTAAGGTGGGGCATTGCCCTAGATAATCTTTAAGAGACATCTGTCCCAAAGGTCTCAGCCCTAGCACACATTGGAGGGATTAGGGAACTTTCATAAAATGCTGAGGCTCAGGCCTGCCCTGGGCCAATAAAATCACACTCTCTGTGGGGAGAGGGCATTGGCATTTATTATTTTTTTAATCTCAAGTGAATACCACTGACCTAGTCCAACTGCCTCACATGCAAAGAGGAAAAGGGCCTGGAAAGGGTGAGCCCTTGCCTGAGGCCCCACAGTGAAGGCACAGGGCCTTGGCCAGGTCCCCCATCCCACACTTCTCTGAGCGCATAGATGTTGATAGGGTGCATAGTTCTGAATGGGGCCAGTGTCTCCCATGGCGCACATGGCAGAGAGTGGAGGCACCCAAATGGATCTCGCATTTCAGAGCGTCACTTTAGCCCCCATGGGAGCAAAGCACAGGGAGGCCAGGTGGAGGAGACATCGCAGTCACAGGTTTCCAATCTGATTATGCCATGAGGCTGGCAGCTACTTAAAAGAAAGCGGAGAAGAAAGGAGAAGGGAGCTGGGAAGTGAGGGGCCCACTTCTTAGCTTACATCCACACCCCCTGAGAACTAATCTCTCTGGCTCCGGGGCTGAGCAGGTGAGCAGGCAGCTGGGCCTGCTTCTGCATTCTTCCCACAGCCTGTCCTTCCGTCCCCGCTTTGCCTGGTGGTCACACAGGAAGGGTCCAAAGAGATGTGGGCCAACAGCCTAGAGTATGACTTTGGACACTGAGCCAATGGTTCCCATCTAGGGTTGCAGAATGAGGCTGAATACGTGCATGAGATGCAGGTTCAGGGTTAGGCCCCTCCCCAGGCTTGGGTTACCCCATGAACCTGGTGGGCACCAGGCTTTTCCAGCCTTGAGATCCCTGTAGCCATATGTGTCTGACTCATGATTTATCTCTGAGAAACTCAGTGTTGTGGATAAGGTGGTGGGTTTCCAGAGTCGAAGCTGGGTTGGCTGTGGTGAACACCTGAGTCTGATGTCAGGTCCCGAAGGAAACCAAGATGATGGGCTGTGCTGGTTTATACTGCCTCCTTCCCAAAAGTTTTGCCTCTATTCCTGATCCAGAAGCACCCAGAGTCCAAGCAGGACACTGCTGTCTGTGTGCAGTCTGGTCTGGGCTATCTGGGTCTGAGTGGACTCGGCTTCCCCCACACTTCCACAACAGGGGAAGTAGAGTGAAGGGGGCCTCACCCGGATGTTGTTGAGGTTGACCTCTTCAAGTTTCGGGTCATTGTTCTTTATCCTCTCCAGTGTTTCTTCCACGTCGGTGGCATTTGGTTCTTCGTCAGGCACAGGCTTGTACTGTGTAGGTTTGATCACACCTAGAGTGACCGACAACAGGGAGATGGCTCACAGAGATGGGGCGTCATTTCCCCTCAACACAGGACATCAGAAGGAAGTGGTGGTCGAGCTCAGGGACATGGAAGGCTGGGCCTCTCGGGGGCTGCTGAGGGGAGGGGTTGGAGGAGGATGGTGATGGATCGGGCCAGGAGTCTGGGCACTACTTAGATAATGCCTTTGCCAATTTGCAAGAACTAGGGGAATTCACTAAACTGTCTGAAGCTCGGTGTCCTTACGGTAGAGCGTGAACTTACCCAGTGGGTTCCTGTGAGGATAAAATGAAGACTGGATGGGAAAGAAACATGTAGGCCTTCCAGAGGAAAGGCTAATTGTACTTTGGGCACCTTTATTTCTCTTTGGGGTCAAATTGCCAGCTTGGAACAATGTATTGGAGCAATTCAGACAATGCAATGTTGGCACAGGAAAGGACAAAGAGACTTGTGGAGCAAGAGAGGCACCCAGAGACAGACCCATGTGGACACATGGACATTTATGATCCGGGTGGAGCCCCAAGCCTGAGGCGAAAGGACGGACTTCGCAAGGAGTGGTGCTGGGACAATGGAATATTGATATATGAAAATGAAAGCTTGATCTCATTTCACACCGCACACAAACATGAACTCCAGGAGGATTAAGAAGTGGAGTATAAGAAGTAGATCTCTAAAACTTGCAGAAGAAAATAAAGGAGGATGTTCTGATAATATTGGGAGGGGAAGCCCTTTGTAATCAAGTTACAAGGATCACAGGAGAGTAAAAAGAAGAGGTGGGCAGTTTTAGCTAGTAGAATTTGAATTCTGCAAAGAGATTGCAGAGAGTGGGTGGAGGTACAAGACTCTGGAGGATCCCTCACTTCCGAGATGCCCTCGCGGTGGGGCAGGGAGCGGGGCCAGTACTCACTGTTGAGTCCCTCCTTGTTCACGATGGAGCTGCTGCCCAAGGCCTGGTAGTACTGCTGGTTGCTCATGAGCGTGTGCATGCCGAGGATAGCTGCGGGGACACAAGGGCCCATGACGCACCTCTCAGACAGACAGCTTCCCAGGCACAGACATTCCATGCCCCAGGAAGTTTTGCTCACAGAAATGGCAAGAAACACTTTGGTTTTTATTCTTGCCTCTATTGATGTGACTGTCCAGTCTCTATCCCCAGCGTAGGTGTCTCTAGTCCCTGGCCTCAGATTCCTAGGTGTCCCCTTGACACGTCCAACCCAACTTGGCCAAAACAGAACTCCTCTTTCTCATCTTCTCATCCTGCCTGTCCCTTGGGGTAGAACCTCAGTCACATGGCACCCTTCCCCCGAAATCCTCACCCTCCTGTACAGGATCTCTCATTTGTCCCATCTCCCACTCCATCACCTCTGTCCTGGTCGGGGCCCTATCAATTCTCACCAGTGATTCCAGCTGCGGATTCACTGGTATACTGGCTCCGGTCTCTTCCGACCCTCCCCCAGCAGCGTACAGCACAGAGCAGTCAGAAAGATCTCTCTGGAAATGCAAACCTGACTGTACCCCTCTCCTGATCAGTCATTCTTTCATCCATTCACTTGTTCGGCATTTACTGAGTGCCAGCATCATGTGTCCAGCTCCAGGCTGGGGTGGGGGTGGGGATAGCGAGGAATAAGAAAGACAGGGCCTCTGCCATGTAGCATACCATCTGCAGGGAACTAGAGACTAAGCAAGTCACAACTGAAAACTTAAGTGCAGAGTATGCTGAGTGTTGTAAAGAGAAGGTTCATGTGTTCTGGGAGAAGAGGACGGAGGGATGGGAGAGATGAGATGGTGGCCAAGTGAAAAGAAAGAAGGTAGAATATTTTGGACAGAGGGATGGTGGGCAGGAAGCCACGGGCCAGGGAGAGAGAGGGGAACTGAAGACGGACGGAGGTGAAGCTGGACTCGTGGCAGAGGGCACCATGCCCTCACCAGCTGCTTCTGTGGGACTAGAGAACACACCATCCAGGAGTGACCTTCAATCACTGTGCACCCGAGTCACTAGGAATCTTCTGAAACTCCTGATGCCCAGACTACCCCAGACCAAGGAAACCACAATCCCCAGGGCTGGAGCCAAGCATCTGCCTTTTTAAAAGCTCCCCATACTAACACAGCATTGTAAATCAATCAAAACTATACTCCAATAAAAAGTAAAAAGCTCTCCAAGTGGTTTCAGTGGGCAGCCAAGGTTGAGAACACTGCCTGACGTCACCCCCCTGAATCTTTACAACAATGCTTTGGAGTAGATTTGATTCAAATAGGCCAGGTCACACCCTACAGGGCCTTCTAGGTCGAGATAAGAAGTTCAGATATCTTTTTCCAGGTGTGGCCTGAGCAGGGAGTGAGATGGTCTGACTCAGGTTCCTGTTACTCAGGCTGAATGCGGAGCATTGACCACAGAGGGCAGGGACAGGCTTGTGGGACTGTGAGGCTGGTGCAGTGTTCACTTGGGAGGACGACGTCTTGTGACCCCAAAGCCTGGCTTCACCCATCCTCCCTGGGCTGGCCCTGCTTCAGTAGCCTTGTCCCTCGCCCAGGCCCTTTCTGCTCTGGCAACACCAATGGTCACTGCTCAGTGGCTGCTCCTGCTTCTGCCAATGCCACCCATTTGCTGGCGAGCCTCTTTCCATCTACACTACCCACCACTGAAATGCAGCCCACTCCCGCACCGGAGAGTTTTGAGATTTAGCAAATAAAATTACAGGATACCCAGTTAAGCTGTAATTTCAGATAAACAATTAATAATGTTCTGATATGAGTGAGCCTCATCAGCATTTGAGAACTTTTTCTATGAGAAACTTGTTTATCTGAAATTCAAGTCCAACTGAACATCCAGTATCTGATCTAACAGCTCTACCTCCCCATCCTTTAAGTCTGGAATAGTGCTTCCTTCCCAGAAGTCCTCCTGGATTCCACCTTCCCTCTAGCTCCCTCACAGCACCTGGTGTCCCTGTCACAGTCATAGTCAACAGTGTTAGAGCTATCTGGGTATATGTGTTCCTCCCCTACTGGACTGTGGGCTTCCAGAGATCAGGGAAGAGTATTCTCTGTCTTGGACCTCTTTCAGAAAATGATATTTGGTAAACATTTGTTCATTAAAAAGAAAAAAAAATTCCCCCTGGCCATTTCATTAGACGCAATTTCTAGTTAGACAGACAACATGGGAAGCTTTAGCGAAGAGTCAAAAGACCCAAGTTCCAGTCCTGACTCTGTCTCTGATGCTGCTGTGTTCTTGGATAAGTCCACTCCCCTTTCTGGGTTTCAGCTTCTTCTGTACAATGAGGAGTAAGACTAGACCACTGGTTCTCAGTCATGGTTACACATACAAATGACCCAGGAACTTTACAACGATACCAGTGGTCCTCCTGGACAAACTAATCTAATCTCTGGAGATGTATTTTTAATCTCCTTGGATGATTTTTGATGCTCAGTGGGAGCTAAGAACCACAAGACAAGATGATCTGAAAGTCCCTTCTGCTTCTCACATTCTATGAGTCTTCTCTGCTAAAATTAGACCTGCCTGCTCATCGTTAAGAACTGGTAAGGAGAGAGGCTTCTGCACTGTTTTGAGCTCTTTGGGCCTTAATTTAGGCTGCACCTCTGTGGGCAGAGGGAGCTGAGGCTTGATTCAGCAGATCACCTGGAGTCACCTTCTGGGGTGGGCTCTTCCAGCTCCACCCAGACAGCAGCTCTGATGGTGGTTCTGGGCGGCTGCTGGGTTTTAGGGTTGGGAAAGCAGTTAGTAAAGGTTGCTGGGAATCATAGGAAAGATGTAACCTCAGATGGCTTCCTTGCTTAGAGTGTATAGAGTGGTGGGAAAATGGAAAATGCATTTTGTGCTTGAATGATAGCTCCTCACAGTGGTCCAGAAAGAGGGGGCCAAGGCAGGAAGGTTGCAGGGAAGTGCTGCGGGACAGAGGAAGGAGATTTACTGAGCACTCAGCACTAATTTACTGAGTAACCCTGTCCAGACGACTTCCACTTTTTGCGCCTCAGTGTATTCACCTCTAAAATGGATCATGTTTGAGGGACGATTTCTTACCTTTTCATGGGCCTTAATAGCCACATGACAATTTCTCACCGTCTCATAGTGTTTGATTTTTATGAGCAGCATCCAGGACAACCCCCATTTTCCTAGCAGGCTCAAGAGGGTAATGGTTGGTCAAAGACCATTTGGTGAAGATGCTCCTGGCTTCTAAGTTAATGTCCTCACCCACACCTCCACATACTAGGTCATCAACTGGTCTAAAGTTCTAAAATTTCCCCTCGACCTCAGAATTCTAAAGACAGACGACATATATTCTAGGAGGTAATGTATATCAATAGCAGCCAGAAGAAGAAATGAAACAACTTCGCAATTCAGAGGAGATGAAAGTTCCAAGAAGGTGAGAGGGAGGAGGACTGGACGGGGAGGGGCCAAGTAAAATCTCCACCACTGAGCAGACTGCCCGGTGGCTCCGAAGCTGGTATTCCCTTCTCCTGACCCAAGGACCAAACCATGACTTTCTCCTTGCTGGGTTTTGCACACTCCATGTCACCAGGAGTGAGTGACAGAAGAACAGCACATCAACATTGCCTGCTGCTTCTTTCTTTGTAGATACTGGCAGGGCTGAATTTAGCACAGGGGAATGTGATTTCTTACAAAAAAAAAAAAAAAAAAAGTCTAGATCTTCCTCAAAACTCAAAAAGGCCTATTTTTGAACTCTGAAAAAGAACATCGAGTTCTCTTTCTTCACTCTGCCTTGGCAGGGTTCACTCAGTTGGTGATTTGACTCAGGACACAGAGAGACAGCGGCACACATCCTTGGCTCCCAGCTGCCAAGTGCGCGGGCTGACTCAGGCAGAAGGCCGGAAGGTATTTCCTGCACCCTAGCAGCAGGTGAGGGAAGCTGGCTCCAGCCCAGGACCTCAGAGCAGTTAAACCGACTACTGAATAAGCCACACTCTGACCCTTGTAGCATCGGGGGAAGAGAGATGCCTAAGGACATCAAAGTACAGCAGAAGCTGGGTGGTCTGACTAAGACTGCCTCTGATCGTCACGGGAGCTGAGGGTACCAACTGCCCAGGGGTGGCCTGGGGGTTCTGAAGGGTAAGTTTGCTGCTAAGTCACTTCAGTCGTGTCCGACTCTGTGCGATCCCATAGACGGCAGCCCACCAGGCTCTGCTGACCCTGGGGTTCTCCAGGCAAGAGTACTGGAGTGGGTTGCCGTTTCTTTCTCCAATGCATGAAAGTGAAAAGTGAAAGTGAAGTTGCTCAGTCGTGTCCGACTCTTAGTGACCCCACAGACTGCAGCCCACCAGGCTCCTCCACCCAAGGGATTTTCCAGGCAAGAGTACTGGAGTGGGGTGCCACTGCCCTACCCTCAATTCCTTCTTGGGTCCTGCCCTGCCTGAAAGTTCCCCAAAGGTGAGTCAAGGTCATGCCCCTGACTGAGGAGGGGAGGCCGTGATCATGCACTTGCTTGCAGCGGACTGCCAGTGGCCTCGGAGCTACAACTCAAGGCCACGTGCCAAGGAGTTAGCACGGCCGGGGGCCAGCACACTGCTCATCACCTATGATGACACTGCATGTTGATATTTGTATGCCTCTGTTCCATCCTCTTCATCACATCCTGGGCCCCCCAGGTCAGGGACTGGATCTGATTCATCCCAGCAGTATATGCTGACTCGTGAGTGAATGCACAGACGAGACGAGAAAGCAAAGAGTGAGAGTTCACAGGTCCGGCTCATGTGACACACCTACTGGGTGTCCCCCTACACATTCCTATCACACCCAGGTATCAAGCCTGTCGCACGTGCAGCTGTAAAGCAACGGCTCAGAGGGGCTGCCTCATCCCAGCTCAGAGCCTCTTTCCCACTGGGACCCATCTCCTGGCCTAGCTCACCTCTACTCTTCCTCCTTTTGGTTCAGCTTTGGTCCCTACCTCATCTTACGGCCCCACCACTTGATGAGTCCTCTCCCGCACTTGGCCCTTTCTCCCTAGGACACTTGCTCCCACCTGTCCCTGAATGTTGGCCTCAGGGTTTATTTAACCTCAGCTCTGCACGGGCAGGAACCAGGCTGCTTTCTTACGGTTAGTCCAGAGCAATTGGAAGCTTAGTTAACAGAAATGCTCTGCCCGAGAGTCGAGTCGCAGGGTGCAGAGAGGACCTGCAGACCCTGTGCCCAGCACACCCTCCTCTTCGTTCCCTAACGCATCATCCACTCAGGGCTCGAGCTGCCACCAGCAATACCTCTAGCACTCCAACAAGATGTCCCACTTCTAGCAACTTCATCTCTTAAACTGACTCCTGGCTGGGCAGCTCTCCTCAGTCCTTGCAGGCACTCAGCTCTGTTTTCTGGAGCCTCAGGCCAAAAGCCCGAACTCATCTCATCATCTCAGCCTCTCGTCCTGTGATCCAGCTCTAGGAGGAGCTGGTCTTTCAGAAACACATCTCAGACACAGGCCACCTTGGCCCTTGGCCTCACCTGGGGCCTGTCCCCTCTATCCCCTCCTCCTCCCAACACCACCACCTCCCTACCCAAACCCCTGCTTTCATCTGGCCTCTCCCAACACTCCCCAGCCCAGGCTTCAATGCTTTAGTGTGACATCTAGAGCCTTTCTTAACTCCTATCCTCGCCCCGGCTGACTCTGAGATTCAGCCATGCACCCCTCTCCCCACTCTGTGTCCACCTCCCTACCCTGGAAGGCTTTATCCAGGATGAACTGGGTGGTGATGTTGTGAGTAGACCCTAGAACCAAGCTTCCAGAGTTCAAACCCATGGGCAAGGTTAACCTTACTATGCTGACTTTCTCTATCTATAAAATGGAGACTTCAATAAAACTCACTTCATAGGATCGCTGTGGTCAATAAAACAGCAAAGTGTGGAAAACAATGCCCATAGGAGTGAGGACATAGTTGGTGGTCAACAAATGTTCCACACCTTTTTCCACGGCCACCTTTCAAAAATAGCTGACATGCAACAATAGGCGGCCAAGGCTAGCCAGTTAACGCTGGTGTCATCCTGCAGCTCCCGCTCTCATTTCTGGGCATTGGAAGTGTATGGTATCATGAACAGATACTAGTAATTAGCCATGCCAGCAAAAATAAAGAGGAATAGTTTCAAGAAATCAAGACAGAAACTTAGCATGATATTGCAGTTCTATTTCAGCATAGGAACTGGCGGTTCTGACAGTGGAGTCATTTGATAATCCCTCTAAACTGCCTAATGAGGAGTGTGACGTCATGAGGGTGATCAGAGGAGAAGGACCAGGACAAAAACAGTCACTGGGGTGAGCCGTGTGGAGATGCTGGACAACTGTGCCCCCCACCCACTGCCCAGGTGCACAGATGAACCGGAACGCAAGCAAACTCTGAGTCGGGAAGACAGTTTGGTCCTAATACCAGAGCCTAATGTGGGATCTAATGTGACAGGTGTGGGTTTTGATGAGCAAAGCAGCTGAGTATCCTGACCTAAGTGCTGCATTTCCAGGGTCACAGCCTCACGGCTGTGTACTTCATAGCGAAAGTGAACACCTTTCTCTCTCAGCCCTGACACCCTTCAAGCCACTGCCCTTTGCCTTTTCCCAAATATTCTGCCTCCCCACGAAAGGCTAACTAGGTTGAGGGTCTACACATTGGCTCCCCTTGTTCGCTCCTCAGGTTGCTGCAACCTGGCTCTGGTTTCCTGTGCCCCTCTCCCCTAAGAATGTCATCATACTGATATACGACACGCACAAAAAGCTGGAGGATGCGAAAAGCGTAAGACACCGCAGGCCCCTGAGTCCCCTGGCAACAGCAGCCTCGCTGGCCTCTGGCCTCGCCTCTGAGTCTCCCGGCAGGCCCTGAACCTCACCCTGTCTTGCTAGCTCTTGTATTAGGCTCTGCCCATCTTGATCGGCCTTGGGTTCCCAGCCCATTCATGGTATCCACGGTGGTTACCTTCATCCTATTTCTACTCTTCTCCCAAAGACTTCTACCCCAGCCAGGGCCCTAGCCTTCAGAGCCGCACACCCCACTCCCACCAGGCCCTCCACCCTAGAGCTTGACGATACTGATGATACTCACCTCCCTATCTCCAGTGTGGACCCTGGAAGAACTCAAGGACTTTCATATACACCTGCCCCCTGTGGGTGGCCATTGGCCTTATTTCTCCTACAGTTGTCCCTCCTTCACTGTTACAGCTGAATTTTGTCCCTCCAAAATTGTTGATTGTGTCCTGCTTTGTCCCTCTACTATGTTGAATAAGGTAATTTCTAGCCCCTTAGAATTTGTAACTGTTTTCAGAGATAAGGTCTCTAAAGAAGTGATTAAATGACAATGAGGCTGTTAAGGCGGGTCCTAATGCAATCTGCCTGGTGTACTTACAAGAAGGAGATTAGGACACACAAAGGGACGCCAGGGGACACATGCAGAGAGTGACAGAGAGATACAGTCATCTGCAAGCACCGGAGAGAGGGCTCAGAGGGAACCAACGCTATGGACACCTTGATCTTGGACAGCTAACCTCCAGAATTACTGAGAAAACACAGTTCTGTTGTTTAAATCACCAGCCTGTGGTATCTCGTTAGGGCAGCCTGGGCAGACTAGGGCACCCACCTTCACTAATGATACCAACTTAGTCTCCGGAGACCTGGACTCCTCCCCTGACCTCACAGTTGACCCCATCTTTCCTCTCCCCTTCCCACTTGCCTTGAGTCTCTCCCTATCCCATCCACCCTCTTGTCATCATCTGGGTGAGGGTTAGTAGCCCCCCAAGACTGCTGAATAAAAAGACCAGCTACCCCCCTGGGCCAGGGAGCACAGCATGATGGTGGGCACGCTACAGCCAGAGCCTGGCCCCCCGTGACAAAGGGGCACCAACAAGTGGGGCAGGGACCAGACAGTAACAAGGCAGCAAGAGCAGGTGGCGAAGGGCTTGGCTCCAGGCCACCTTCTGGAGTTTCCGGGGCTGTTTATGAAGAGCACATGGAAACACGCGTGAAGATGGAGGGTGCTGCATGAATACGAGATGTGGGGTGATCGGCTCCAAGCCCAGCTCTCTGAACTGTGCAAAGTGGTAAAATCAGATGACCTGTTCCAGGCATCTGTGAGCCCCCTGGGCCCGAGATGCCGGCCGTCCTGTCTCCTCCCCTCTCTTCTTCCTTCCCAGGAGGCTTGGGCAGGGTTTGATGCAATGGCTGGTGATGGGCTTAGGTTGCCTCCCACCTTCTTCTGGGATGGGCTCCGAGGTGGAAAGGGTTTGGGTGTTTTTATCTCTATTTCAGTTCTTGATAATAGGTTTCCATCTCTAGTCCTTTTTAGAAACAGAGAGGGTATTTACGTTGAAATACCTCACTCAAGGCTCCCCTGATGATGCAGGTCAAATGCTTTAGAGGACGTGGGGAAGCGTCAGGAATGCCTCCTACCTGCGATGTCACAGAGTTCCGCATCCGAGGCATTTGCCAGGGCCTCCTCCAGCTCTGGCTCCAGCGTCACACTTTCCAGCACGGGGTCCATTGGCTTCTGCTTGGGGACCCAGACCTTTCCTGAAAACACACGAGATGCCTGTTACACGGGGCGCCACTGCACTGGGGCAGCCTCTGGTGATGACCCCAGGTGGCCCGTCCAGAGTCCTGTGGATCCCTCCATGCCAAGATACCCTTAAAGCTTCTCTCTCTGGGGACCCAGTGCCAAACTGGCTCAGAGAGAGGGAATCAGAGATCTCCAACAAAGCACCCCTTATGTTTAAAAAGAACTTTAGAACTTAGAGGAGACTGCTCACTATTGAAAATGCTGGTCATAAATTTTAACAATCAGTAAGTAGAAAAAAATGCAAAAGAAAAATATAATCGAACGCCAGGGTCTGGAATGCTCTAAACAAGGGTTCTGGTATGAGAGAAAAACTTAGAAACATTTCTAAAACAAATACATACACTCAGATTAGTAAAAGAGGAATAGGAGAAACTTGGGACACTATATTTTTAAAGTGTTAGACTCATAACTGAATGAGAGAGCAAAGAGGCACACACGGGGATGGTTGGCAGCTGCAGAGTGCACCAAGATGGCCTTTTGAAGAAATTATGGGCCATCCACACAATGGTGATCCTGCAAAAGGATGATGGAGAGCTCTACTCACTAAGAAAGGAAAACGCCCAAGACAACATGTATGAAAAAGTGAGAGGTTAACAGGCAGGAAGGCCAGGAGTCTCCGAATGGAGGAAATAGGCTGCAAGTGTCTCTTAAAATTCTGTGTTGCTATGATGACACCTGGTTCCACTCGAACTTAACTTTTCTCAAACCTTGAGCTAACCAATGCGTTTTTCTTCTGGAAATGTTTTCCTTAAGCTATGTTAATGAAAACTATGTATTTGCTTTGGAATTTGCCTTTCTTCGAAATGGTTCCACCTAAGACTAACTTTTGGCTGACAATAGCTCAAAAAAACCCGTATTCATATCAATTGTTTTATGGCTGGGGGATGACTCACCTCATGCCATCCTATCTCAAAAATGCACCTTGTGGGAGAGGGGCCTGGTGAAACTCCGTCAGCCTTGAGGTGTCTTTCTTATCTGATTAATAACTTTCTAACAGACACAAAACAGCTTACTAAAACTAGCAGGGGGGGCACTCTCTGTCCCCCTTCTGATGTCTGTGTCAGAAGGTTTCTCTGTCCCTTTTCATACTTTAATAAAACTCTGCTACACAAAAGTTCTTGAGTGATCAAGCCTGGTCCCTGGTCCTGAAGCTAAATCTTCTTCTTCGGAGATCAATAATCCAACATCGTTCACTGTAAGCTATCAAAAGCAAGCTTACAAAATAGCATAAATTATTTAATTCTGGTTATGAAAAACTGCACGCGTGCATGCTAAGTTGCTCAGTTGTGTCTGACTTGTGTGACCTTATGTATCCACCAGGCTCCTCCGTCCATGGGATTCTGCATGCAGGTTCTTTACCACGAGTGCCACTGACTCAATGGACGTGAGTTGAGCAAACTCCGGGAGATAGTGAAGGACAGGGAAGCCTGGCGTGCTGCAGTTCATGGGCTTGCAAAGAGTCGGACGCAACTTAGTGACTGAACAACAATTAACAATTTATTGAGTCCTTCCTATGTTCTAGGTACCTTTCTTGGCACTAGGTGGACAGTAGGGAACAGATTACAGTTTAGTGAAAGAGGACAGGTAACAAGCAAATGTAAAGATAGCAGATAGCACTAAGCATCACAAAGGAAAATAAAGCCAAGCAAAAGATTAGGAAGTTCCAGGCTGGGGTGTGGGTGAGGTGGACTCTGCTCTTTGGGGTTGGATGGTCAGGGAAGATGATCTGTGAGCTGGAATCTGACAGAGTGGGGAAATGAGACCCTCAGATCAGTGATAAGATGAGGATGCCCATTTTCACTGCTCCTACCCAACTGTGTACATAAAGTTCTAGTCAGACTGAATGGACAAGAAATAAATGGTACCCAGACTGGAAAGGCAATGGGACCCACTCCAGTACTCTTGCCTAGAAAATCCCATGGACAGAGGAGCCTGGTAGGCTGCAGTCCATGGTGTCGCTAAGAGTCGGACACAACTGAGCGACTTCACTTTCCCTTTTCACTTTCATGCATTGGAGAAGGAAATAGCAACCCACTCCAGTGTTCTTGCCTGGAGAATCCCAGGGATGGGGGAGCCTGGTGGGCTGCTGTCTATGGGGTCACACAGAGTCGGACATGACTGAAGCGACTTAGCAGACTGGAAAGGAAAAAGTAAAATTATCTCTGTTCTCAGATGATATGATCTTATATGTAGAAAACCCTAAAGATTCCACACACAAAAAAAACAGGGTACAAGATTAACATACAAAACTAAGTGGTATTTCTATAAACCAGCAATGAAAAATCTTAAAGGGAAATTAGAAAAATAATTTCACCTACAATAGCATCCTAAAGAACAAAGTACTTAGGAATAAATTTAACCAAGGAGGTGAAGGATTTGTACAATCTCCTGCATTGGCAGGCAGATTCTTTATTGAGCTACTTGGAAAGCCCACAAAACACTGCTGAAAACAATTTAAAAAGACCTCAACAAGCAAAAAGGAATCCTAATTTTAAAGATTGGAAGGCAATATTAAAATGGTAATACTTCCCAAAACAACCCACAGATTCAAAGCCATCCTTATCAAAATTTCAATGGTCTCTCTTTTTTTTTTTTTTGCAGAAATAGAAAAGCCAAAGCTCAAATTCGTATGATTGTAAGGGACTCCAATCAGTCAAAAAATCTTGATAAAAACAAAGTTGGAGGATTCAGATGATCTGATTTCAAAACTTACTATAAGATTAAGCAATGTGGGACTAACATAAGGATAGACATACAACACAATGAGGTAGAATTGAGAGTCTAGAAATAAACCCATACATCTTAAGCAAATTGACTTTTGATGAACTTGTCAAATCCATTAAATGGGGAAAAATAGTTTCTTCAAGAAATGGTTCTGGGACAACTGGATATCGATAGGCAAAAAGATAAAGCTGGATCTCTATCTCATACCATACACAAAAAACCAACTGGAAACAAATCAATGACTGAAGTATAATAGTTAAAACTATAAAATTCTTAGAAGAACACATAAACATAAATCTTCATGACCTTAGATCTGGCAAAGTATTCCTAGATATGATAAAAAAAGAATAAGCAAGTAGAGAAAAATTGATCAATTGAATTTAAAATTTAAAACTTTGTGCATCAAAGGACATCATCAAGAAAGTAGAAAGACAACATATAGAAGAAGAAAAAATATTCAAAAATCATGTACTTTTATAGGGTCTAGTATTTAGAATATATAAAGAACTTTAACAACTCAACTACCAAAAGACAAACAACCTATTTAAAAATGAGCAAAGGGCTTATAGACATTTCTCCAAAGAGGATATACAGTTGCCTCTCGGTATCTGAGGGGGATTGGGTGCTCGAGTCACTTATATAAAATGGCATAATATTTGCATATAACCTACACACATCCTCCTGTATACTTTAAATCATCTCTAGATTATTATACCTTTGCTAAGTCACTTCAGTCGTGTCCGACTCTGTGCGACCCCATAGACGGCAGCCCACCAGGCTCCCCCGTCCCTGGGATTCTCCAGGCAAGAACACTGGAGTGGGTTGCCATTTCCTTCTCCAATGCATGAAAGCGAAAGGTGAAAGTGAAGTCGCTAAGTCAGGTCCGACTACAATGTAAATACTATGTAAATAGTTGCCAGTGTGAGACAAATTCAAGTTTTGCTTTTTTAAAATTTGTGGAATTAAAAAAAAAAATTCTGATTCATGGTTAGTTGAATCCACGAATACAGAACCTACAGATATGAAGGGTCAGTTGTACAGATGGGCAATAAGCACATGACAAGATGCTCAACAACATTGGTCATTAGGGAAATGCAAATCAGAATTAGAATGAGAGACCTCTTCACAATCGTGATAATGACTATAACAAAAATTAAAAGTTAAAATGGAAACTAACAAGTGTTGGCAAGGATGTGGAGAAACTGACCCTCATATATTGCTGGTGGGAATGTGAAACTATTGGAAAATAGTTCGGTAGTTCTTCAAAAAATTAAATGTAGAATTACATATGATCTAGCAATTTCACTCCTAGATATATACCTCAAAGAACTGAAAACAGTTACCCAAGCAAATACTTATACGGGAAGGCTCATAGCAGCACTAATCACAATAGCCAAAACTACCAAAATGTTTATCAATGGATAAATGGACAGACTGTGGAATATCATTCAGAAATAAAAGGGAATGAATGAGTCTTGAAAACAATATTCTAAGTGAAAGAAGCCACACTCACAAAGTCACATATTATATGATATAATTTAGAGGAGATATCCAGAATAGGTAAATCTATAGAAACAGATTGGTGATTGCCAGGGGTGAGGGAGAGGGGGCATGGAGAATAACTGCTTATTGGGTACAGGGTTTTATTTTGGGTGAAAATGTTTTAGATCTAGATAGAGATGGTAGCCCCACTCCAGTACTCTTGCCTGGAAAATCCCATGGATGGAGGAGCTGGAAGGCTGCAGTCCATGGGGTCGCTGAGGGTCGGACACAACTGAGTGACTTTACTTTCATTTTTCACTTTCATGCATTGGAGAAGGAAACGGCAACCCACTCCAGTGTTCTTGCCTGGAGAATCCCAGGGACGGGGGAACCTGGTGGGCTTCCGTCTATGGGGTCGCACAGAGTCGGACACGACTGAAGTGACTTAGCAGCAGCAGAGATGGTAGCCGCACAACATTGTGTATATACTAAATGCTACTGAATTGTTCACTTTAAAATAGTTAATCTTAATGTTATGTGAATTTAATAATAATTAAAAAAAACCTGCTCACTTTGGCTATTGACTGAGAATACCCCGAAATAGGGCCAGGATGGAAGCCAAGAGATGGCTGATGGTTAGGAGTCTCCTGCAAAAATCTAGATGACAGATGATAGTGACTTGGACCACAGATGAAGAGGGATGGGAAGTGCAAAGAGAAATGTCCACAAGGATATTCACTAAACTAGGACCAGGGGACCATCTCTCAGTGGAAAGAATTACTTTATTACTTAAAATGTTTACAGCAAAGACCAGTTACCTATATAAGCAGAACAGGCAAAAAATCATCTGGGAGAAGATGTATAATAACTTTCACCAGAGGTGGATCTGGAAAAGGGCAAAAATGGTGAAAAAGAAAACAAACTATGAAAACGGCTGATGTAGTGACTAGGATGAACATTCAGTAAATATCTAAGACTTCTAGTTTATTATCCTACTGTAGCAGGTGCCTCCACAGAGGTGGTGACTCAGATATCACAAGACTCAGACTTCTTCCCTTCCTTCACCTTACTAGTTGGGATATAGCTATGATGACTGGAGCTTCAGCAGCCAAAAGAACCATGAGGACAAAGATGTATTGCAAGGATGGCAGAATGAAAAACTGGAAAAGCTCTTGATTCCTAACCCCAAGAAAGATGTCTTACCAACCTTGGAATGCCTAACCCTGCAGCTCTACTATGGAGAAGGCAATGGCACCCCACTCCAGTACTCTGCCTGGAAACTCCCATGGACGGAGGAGCCTGGTGGGCTGCAGTCCATGGGGTCGCTGAGAGTTGGATACGACTCAGTGACTTCACTTTCACGTTTCACTTTCATGCATTGGAGAAGGAAATGGCAACCCACTCCAGTGTTCTTGCCTGGAGAATCCCAGGGACGGTGGAGCCTGGTGGGCTGCCGTCTATGGGGTCGCACAGAGTCGGACACGACTGAAGCGACTTAGCAGCAGCAGCAGCAGCAGCTCTACTAAGTAAAAGAAAACTAAATCTTTATCTTAAGTCTCTTTCATTCTACTTGTTTCTCTAGCACATGGAGCCAAATCTGCATAATGAAAATAACCTGCTTGGAACTTTGTTCTGATTCCCCCACTTGAATGAGAGTGAAGGAAAATCCAAATTCCTCAAGATTTTGCACCAGTTTATGGCCCCTACTACATCCTGCCAGATCTTGTAGTGACTGATATGCTATTTCCCCTCAGCCTGGGCTCCCTCTAGGCCCGGTGTGGGGCAGGTGCTCAGCAGGGCTGGGCTGAATGGCCCTGAGTCTGCCTTTTACAGCTGGGATGTCTCCTTCCACGCTCTCTCTGTTGAGACCCGCACTTAGTCAATATACATGGACTCCAATAATCATCATGGAAATATTTAATGATGATGATGCTGGTGGCGATGATGTTAGTGATGATAAACCTTTTAGGCTTGTCATTATTGTGAAAATAGAATGAATTATAGCTACCCTCCTTGGGTCAGCCTGGCCTTTGATGAAGGCACTCAGGCCCTGGGAATCTAGAGAGCTGTTCCCGGCTCAGGGCCAGGTCAGCATTCTGTGAAGGGGCAGCAAGATTGGTTGGTGTGCAGCCCAGATTCCCTCCCCATCCCCCATCTCATCTCCAGCTCCTCCCCTGGGAGGGGGAGGGCTACACAAGGGAGCAGATGGCAGTAATGACTCACCAACTGTCCACCCAGGCCTGTTCTTGACTCTCACAGCCTTGCTTTCCCCAGTTTTCAGATGTGTAGGTGGCTAGTGGGAGTTTTAAGACCCCTCGAGATCCAGAGATTTTTTTAATCTTTACCTGCTGCACCTGAAATCACTCCTCAAGGCACAAGTACCTTGCTTAAAACCAGCTTGCACCCATACTCTCAGCCATGCACACCTAGGCTTTACGGTCCAGGCTCCCTTCCTCTGCCTCCCACTCCAGGATGCCTCAGATCACACAATTTTTCCAAAGCTCTGTGATCCAGATGTCTCCTGGGCTTCCCTGACCTTCCAAGTTTTTGGTAAAATCTGGACTGAGCTCCAACTGCGAGCGCTGGATGGCTTGACACCCTCCCTGCAATGTCCACCCCTCCCTGCTCTTTCATTTTATTATTTATCAGGCAGTTGCTCTGTGTACTGGATTGTGCTAACACAACAGGGCATGCCTGCTCAGTTGACACAGGAACAAAGCCACAGACAGGGACTCTTGGCTCACCATGCTGACATCCTTGGGGGAATGACAATGGAAGAGGCAGAAAATAAAGAATTACCCAATTAATTAATTAGAATTAATGCTTTCATTCAACAACTATTTACTGGGTGCCTACAATGTGCTAGGGTTTATGAGGTACAGGAATATAACAATGAACTAGACAGATGTGGTACTGGTACCCATGCAGTTTATATTCTAAGGAAAAAGTCTACAAGATCCATTATGCATGTAATCATTTTGAATGCATTACTTTTCACTTTCATGCGTTGGAGAAGGAAATGGCAACCCACTCCAGTGTTCTTGCCTGGAGAACCCAGGAACAGAGGAGCCTAGTGGGCTGCTGTCTATGGGGTCGCACAGAGTCGGACACGACTGAAGTGACTTAGCAGCAGCAGCAGCAGCATTCATTCAGCACCTCTCTCTTGAGCCCTGCTGGGTGCTGTGGTAACTGTGTGAGCAAAAGTGTCTGAGTGTCTGCCTCATGGAGCTTACAGGCCGGTGTGAATAAACTGTTTTGAAGAACACACAAAGGCTACTGAGATGGAGACTAACAGAGGGGGAGTTGAATGGATGGATGTGCTAACTAGTGGGGACAGGAAAGGCTTTCCTGAAAGAGGAGACAGTACAGTTGAGACCAAGAGGGTAATAATAGCTGATACTGATATTGCATTCATGATGGGCCAGGTGCTGTGCTAAGTGCTTTATACATATATATATATATATATATATAAACTCAATCTTCAGGACACCCTCAGGGGGCTGGTAATAATATTCTTTTCATCACCCCTTTTCACAAATGAGGGAATGGAGACACAGCAGGTTTAAAAATGTACTTGAGGGAATTCCCTGGCAGTCCAGTGGTTAAGACTCTGAGCTTCCACCACAGGGGGTGCGGGTTCCACCCCTGGTCAAGGACTAATAAGATCCCACAAGCCTTGCAGTGCGGCCAACAAACAAATGTACTCAAGTTCACACAGCTAGTAAAGTGTAGTGCCAAGATTGCAGCCAGAGTAGACCCAGCTCCAGTCTGTGCTTCTAACCATCACATCTCTTACAGAAGAGGGGAGCCAGCCCTGAAGACAGCATGGAGCCTGACAGAGGACCTGCATTCCAGGCAGAAGGCATCTGTGCAAAGGTCCTAAGGTGGAAAAGAGCTGGGAGTGTCTGGGGAACAGAAAGAGGCCTGTGGGGGCAGCAGGGCAAAGAGCGAGGATGAGCATGATCCCAGAGGACAGGAGGAGGGTTTGGAGTGTAGGGGAAGGGTTGGGTAGTCAGGGTGCCTCTCTGTTCCCCGATTCTAGATGGTGTGCCTTAGGCTTGGGCAGAGAGTCATGGGGGGACAGATGAAGGAAGGGGAGCTGCAGCTGGCAGAGAGAGGGGCTGTGGGGAAAGAGCAGGGACAGATAGGGTAGGGAGAGGGTATCTCTTGTTTCTGGTTGGAGGGCACAGACTTTGTCTGGGCCTCATGTCCTGATATTATTTTAATAGTTCCTTCTTTCCCTTTCAACTGTATCAGGTTTGGATGAAGAGTAATCAGGACACCCTAGTTAGAGGGGACTTACAGGGAAGTGTTGCAGGCCTGGTTGAGCTCCAAACTCACTAAATCTACCTCACGCGTGGATGCTTTTGGAGCTGGGCTGTAACTCTGGGCCAGGCAGGGATGAAGGCAAGGTGGCCCAGTCACATCTGGCCCAACACAGGGCCTGGCTTAGAGCTGGCACTCAGTGATGCATGGAGGGGTGACGTACTCAAAAGCACAACATCGTCCAGTACCTCGCTTCTCCCCTGTGTAGGGGACCAGATCTTCTCGGTCCTTAAACTCCTTTGCTTGCTTTTCCAAGTGATCCAAGAGCTCCTCCCTTCTAAAGGGGCCTGTGGGCGCCTTGGTGGTCTGATCCTTCTGCCTCAGGCCCGCGGGCAGCAGTGCATTCTACAGTGGCGGTTGCGGGGCGGGTGCAGAGAGAGAGAGAGAGGGAGAGAAAGAGAGAGAGCGGTCAGCTGCCGAAGACTCGCATTTCTCCAGAAACTCCTCACTGAACCATGGGAGCTCCATCTAAGTTGCTCATTCATGGGTAAGGAAACTAACACCCTGGGAGGGGCAGGGACTCGCCGAGGTCACGGAGAGATACACGAGGTCACGGCAGACAGGGGCCGAGCTCGGCTAGGACTCAGGTCTCTTAACCAAACCCGTTCCCAGTCTGGAACATTTTATAAAGGCATGAGGGTGAGGGTCAGCTGACCAGGGGCCAGGCACAGCAGGGGGCTGCCAGAGCATCTGCTGAGGGGGAAATAGGATGACATTAGGGTTTGGATGCATGAGGGTATTTCCAGCCGCTGTGTAGAAAGTAGTTGGGGAGAGAAGCAGCCTGGAGGGGGCAGACTGAGTTAGGGCCTTGGATGCAGAATCAGGCAGGAAGAGGCAGGCCCCCAAAAACAAGCAGAGAAAGCCGGGCAGGATGGCAGCAAGGGCCAGGCAGGCTGTCAGGCTGCAGGCCCCAGTTGGCCCTACCCGCTGTTTCCTACCCTCCTGACCATTGTGCTCCTGCACGCTGGCTGTTAAATATTTTGAACGTTGCCCTTGGAGATGGGTCTCTCAAGAAAGATATCGTCAACCAATCCCGTGATTTCTTCTTCAAACATGGGCAGGCTTCTAGGTGTGGGCTCACTACAAAAGCAGGCTCCTAATCAGGGTGGATTTGAATCACACGAGTTTCACTTTAACTCAGTAATGCAGAGATTCAAAGACACTCATGGCTGGAAAGGATGCTCAGAGATCAGCCAGTGCACACGCACTCCCTTCAGGAGGAAACTGAGGCCAAGGGCAGAGAAAGACTTGCGCAAATCTAGAACTCAAATCAGCCTCCTTCTTCCGACTTGAGGGAAGAGGGAAATCTTGTGGTCAGATCAGTGCTCTCCCCCACCCCCTTTCATTCAGGGAGGTCGGGAGGATCCCAGGAAGGGTGATGTGAGCAGAGTCTCACCTCACTTCTTGCTGCCCTCCCACACTGGACAAATCAGAAAGCCATTCAATCTCCCATCTCTGCACCATTCAATAAGAACATGCATCTCTTCAGTCACCCACTCACACTCCAAACCCTTTCCTAAATGCCCCCTCTGACAGGAGAATGCTGTCAGGCACATGAAGAGAGCTCTGGGCCTGGCACATGGGGGGATAAAGCTTGGGAGGCAAATACTACTGTTTGGCTGCAGACTGATATTTTTTTTTACAGCATAGTTTACCACTGTGCCATTTTCATAAGAGCAGTGGGTGCGAGATCAGGACACTGTGAGCCCAACTCTGGGAGAGTTGAGGTGAGCAGGGCCTGGCACAGACATCAGTATCAGTATATACCGGGGCTCAGAGAGTGGGGTGGTGTCCACGCAAATGGACTTAGGCCACAAGTCAGGAGGGACTTCTGGGAATTGGAGAGGACATTATAAGAGAATGGCTAGTAGGTGGAGAAGGCAATGGCACCCCACTGCAGTACTCTTGCCTGGAAAATCCCATGGATGGAGGAGCCTGGTAGGCTGCAGTCCATGGGGTCACTGAGATTTGGACACGACTCAGTGACTTCACTTTCACTTTTCACTTTCATGCACTGGAGAAGGCAATGGCAACCCACTCCAGTGTTCTTGCCTGAGAATCCCAGGGACGAGGGAGCCTGGTAGGCTGCCGTCTATGGGGTCGCACAGAGTCGGACACGACTGAAGCGACTTAGCAGCAGCAGCAGCAGGCTAGTAGGTAGAAAACTGAGCCTTGATTGGTTTGTGGGTGACCACCAAGAACGTAAGTGGTGCCACAGCTACCCCAGTTTTCCCTAAGCAGCAGTCCTTAGACACTTTCCGTGTGATGATGGTACACGGATGAGCCATGTCCCAGGTGAGATGAGACTTCCTGTGGCTACCTGCGTGTGCCCACTCAGAGTAACTACATCTGCTAAAGCTCAGCTGAGTGAGGGGACAGCGTATCTGTCCTGCAAACGTCCCTCTGTGATTACCCGTGATGAGCAATCAAATTCTTTGTGACATGCTGGCACCTCACCGTTGACCCCACCCCAGGCTTAAGCCCTCACTTGGAGTAACGATATCTCCAGCACTGTGATCTTGGGCAAGTCAACTAACCTCATTGTTCCTCCATTTCCACAGTTGTAAAACGTGAATAATGATAGTCACTCCCTCAGAACTGTTGAGAACACTCAATCAGCTAATGCAGAAGAGTGCTTCGCACACAGTGCCTGACTCAGTGAGCGCACAAGTGATTGCTGATCATTGCCGCTGCTCTATGATCAGATAAAACACATTTTGCCAGGAGGTAGGCTACCCAAATACGTAGGCTGGACAGGGGATGTGTTATCCAAATACGTCTTAGAATTCAAAAAATGAATATATACAAATATAAAATGAATCCCCACAAAGGAAGACCTGACAGATTCTTGTTACCATGAAGGATTTTGATGGTGGTGAGGTGCTGGGGTGCATTCTAGCTTCCGAAAGGATCAGTACTATGGTGGTAAAAACCCACGAGGCTGTAACTGAGGGGAAAGGGGTTTGCAAACTTACATCTCTTTTTGAATATATCTGATAGAGGCCAGTGATTTGAAGTAGAGTTTTTTCAAAATTTCGGTTTTTGGTATCTGCATGAGAAAATGGATGCTCACTAAATTGTGGTCATCATTTCATGCTGTATGTAAGTCAAGTCATTATGCTGTACACCTTAAGCTTCTATACTGCTGTATGTCAATTATATCTCAATAAAACTGGGATGGGGAAAGTAGGGTTTTCAACCTCGGCAAAAGAGAGATTTGGGGCTGGATGATTCCTTGTCGGGGGAGCTGTTCTGTGCTTTCTTGGCTGTTTAGCAGCATCTCTGTCCTCTACCTAACAGATGCCACTAGCATGGCTCCAGGTTGTGACGACCACAATATCTCCACACATCCCCAGATGTCTCCTGAGGGGTGCAAAATCACCCCTGATTAAGAACCACTCTGTTAAAACTGAAACCCATATCATTGTGATACGGGACTAAAAGTGTTTTTCATGTGTTTTAAAAATATCACTTATGTGGCATGTTAAAATGTAGTTTTATTTATCTTCATTGAAAGCAGTTGATTTTTAAAAAACAAAAACATGACAGGCTTTTTCTAACAATTCTCTGCTTATTGAATCTTTAAAGTAAATGCTGAGAGTATTAGCCTTGTTAGTTTATTTTCATTCCATTAAATGGTATGTTTAGTGAAATATAACATGATTTTCAACTAAAACCATAGCCAGTTGCTTATTTTTAAACTCTTGATTATTTATCATTTTAACTTGTTTTCAAAAACAGCATATGATAGAAAAACAGCATGTGAACTCACCTGATATACAAAAATTAACTCAAAATAAATCAAAGACCTAAATGTAAGAGCTAAAACTATAAAACTTTTGAAAGAAAACAGGCATAAATCTCTGTGACCTGGATTAAGCAATGGTTTCTTAGATATGATTCTGAAACAATAAGCAACAAAAGAAAAAATAAATTTGACTTCACCAAAATTGAACATGTTTGTGCTTCAAAGGAAGCTAAGAAGTAAAAAAACAATCCACTGTTTGGTAGAAAGTTATTACAAATCATCTATCTGAGAATGATCTAGTATGTAGAATACATAAAGATCTCATAACTTAAAATATAAGACAAATAACAGATTTAAAAGTGGGCAACAGATTTGAATAGATGTTTCTTCAAAGAAGATATAAAAAATAAGCACATGAAAAGCTTCTCAACATCATTAACTAACAAGAAAACACAAATCAAACCCAGAATGAGCTATTACACTTCACACCCTTTTACCCATAAAAAAGATGGGTAAAAACAAGTGTTGGTGAGACTGTGAAGACACTGAAACATCCATACACTGTGGTTCAGTTCAGTCGCACAGTTGTGTCCGACTCTTTGCGACCCCATGAATCGCAGCGCGCCAGGCCTCCCTGTCCATCACCAACTCCCGGATTTCACTCAAACTCATGTCTACCGAGTTGGTGATGCCATCCAGCCATCTCATCCTCAGTCGTCGCCTTCTCCTCCTGCCCCCAATCCCTCCCAGCATCAGAGTCTTTTCCAATGAGTAAACTATTCGCATGAGGTGGCCAAAGTATTGGAGTTTCAGCTTTAGCATCAGTCCTTCCAATGAAGGGAAATGTAAAAAGCGCATCCCCTTTGGAAAACAGTCTGGTAGTTTCTCAACAGATTAAAAACAGAGTTATCGTCTAAGATAGCAATTCCACTTGTAGGAAAACCCAAGAGAAATAAAAGAATATGTTCACACAAAAACTTATACATTAATGTTCATAGTAATCTTAGTTATAATAGCCCCAAAGTAGGAACAACTCAAATCTCTATCAATGATGAGTGGATAAAGAAAATGTGGTATATCCCTACAACAGAATACTGTTTTGCAATAAAGAGAAATGAAATGCTGGTGCATGCTACATCATAGGTGAAACCTTGAAAACATCATACTTAGTGAAAGAAGCCAGTAGTAACAAAGGACTACATAGTGTCTGATTCCACTTATACACAATGTCCAGAACATCAAATCTATAGAGATAGAAAGTAGATTAATGGTTGCCTACAGAGGAGGAAGTGAAGTGAATGTTGTTCAGTTATGTCCAGCTCTTTGCAACTCTATGAACTATACAGTCCATAGTATTCTCCAGGCTAGAATACAGAGTGGGTAGCCTTTCCCTTCTCCAGGGATGGAACTCATGTCTCCCACACTGCAGGCAGATTCTTTACCAGCTGAGCCACAAGAGAAGAATACTCCACAAGAATACTGGAGTGGGTAGCCTATCCCTTCTCCAGCAGATCTTCCCGATCCAGGAATCGAACCTGCATTGCAAGGGTCTTCTGTAATGCAAGCGGATTCTTTACTACCTGAGTTATCGAGGAAGCCCCAGAGCTGAGGAGGGTCGTGAGAAATGCAAAATGACAGCTATCAGGAACAGGATTCTTTCTGAGGTGATGAAAATGTTCTAAAATTGACTATGGTGACTGTTGTTTATCTCTGTGAATGTACTAAGAAACACTGAATTGTACACTTTAAATGAGTGAATTTTATGGCATGAGAATTATATCTCAAAAAAACATGTTTTTTTTTTTATGTTATTGAAGGAAAATTTACCAAAATGGCCAATGCAATACATTAAGTGCCCATAGAATGCTAAGAACACAGGCTCTTTGTGTGTCAATGGCCAAAAATGATGCTGAGACTGGGCAGGCTAGAGCTGGCCAGATTTAATGTGGCGTTTTGTTTTAAACAGTGAGGAGCCACATTATGTAAACTAGTCATGGAGGTGTTACATGGGTTAGAAAATATTGCCTTAGATCTCTTATAACTATTAGAACCTAAAACTGACTCTCAGACCCAGCCATCCAATTGGTAAAGAAAGAGTTACCACAACATTTTGTCATCACCTTTAACCAGGAAAATATTTGCTGAACATGTTTGTGTAGAAATGTATCTTTTTAAATGCCTTACTCATTTTATAAACACTTATAGGGTGAGTATTACAAAGCCAGGTAGTGTGCTAAGACACAGGGCCAGGACCTGACCAAGGACTCCATAATCTGGAGTCACTGAGGAGACAGAGGGAAACAGGGAAAGCAGGGTAAGAGGAGAAACAAGTCTCAATTACTGCATGTATGCAAAACAATGAATTATTTTAGCTTTTAAGGTTAATCAAGATGCTAAGTGGGGTCCACTTTACTGAATAGCAGAGAATAGTTGATAACTAGCCTCTACGTTGCTGTAAAAGTCATATGCGTCCATGGTGCCTGCGGGTAAGTGGAAGCATCTAACCTTTAAGACACTGAAGTCTCGTTTTCCTAATCTTAATGTCTGCACAGCGTAAATTTGCTGGGCGTGTGCTTTCTTTACAGTCAATTCAAAGGGAGGCAACAGTCTGTTTCTCCAGGACAGATGTCACTTCTGCATGAGGGAATCCTTATCTACATGCACACATCACACGTACACACATCTTCACTCCAAACACCAGTGGATTAGGGTGAGATTTGCTTTGGGAAATAACTTTGGGGTATATGACTCTGAGCATGCCTTCAAGGTCCTTACTTACAATTAGAAATTTACTCATGTGAGGAGGGCAGTGGCTAATGTATGGGTGATCTCTTTGTTATATCCAAACAGGAAAGTTGGTGGCGTTTTTTTTTTTTTTTTTTTTTTAATTTGGCCAAGCCATGTGGCATGTGGGATCTTAGCTCCTGGACCAAGGGTCAAACTTGCATCCCTTGAATTGAGAGCAGAGCATCTTAACCACTGGACTGCCCGGGCAGTCCCTAGTGTTGGTTTTAAGGAGGAAGAATTTCTAGGTACTCTTTGATCTTAGCCGAAATATAAAATTATAGCTGCTATACACTTGGGAGCGAGGAGGACTATGGCACACTGGAGATTTCAATGCCTCCACGCTATCCAGCTCTAGCTAAGAATTGCCGTGGGTGGTGTTATTAGATCTGCTGATCTTTAGGTGAAAGCTCTTAATTTTTAAATATTGACACATGATCCAAATATTTAAAAAACAATGTTTAGACCAAATAAAACACAGCTGCAGGCCAGTCTCAGCCCACAGGTTGCCATTTTGCCATGTCTGATCTGAGTTCCTATCAGACTGAAATTCCAGATAGAGAAAGTTAAGATATTCATTTATCCCTCAAATATTTGCTGAATATCTTGTTCATTTCAGGCTCTGGGCTAGAGAAGAAAGAGGTAGATACATCTTTTTTTTTTTTCAATCCAGAGGTTTAAATAATTGTTTTTAATAATCATAAGAGGTAAAACTAAGCAATCTCTTCCTGTAGTTTCCTAGTTGCAGTTTTTTAAATGGTGATTTTCTTTTAAATGTTGTAAATTTAAAAGCTGGATGTACAGCTTGATAGGTTAGTATCTTTGTTTAGTTTTCTCACCCAAGCTCTGGAATCTAGCTGCCCAAAGGATGATGGAAACTTTGACAAATCCTCAACTGTGCCGTTACTGCACCCTGTGAACAGGTGCAGTAAAGGCCAAATATTAAGTATCTGCATAATTATCACTGCTATAGATAGTTGGGGCCACATGAGGAGCCATCTCGGCTAGAACCACTGCAGGGTGGTTAGCAGAGTACATGTGCACAATGCATACACACACACAGGCAACACATATGCACGTGCATGCACACGCACACACAATGTATTAAAAGGATCTCAGGTTGGCAGCTCAGAGCTGCAAAGCCTGGAAGAGAGCCCCTGAGCCAACTCTCTCATCTTCAGTTGGGGAAACTGAGGCATGGGAAGTCACACACCTCGTTAGTCACAGCCAGGAAGGCTGAGCTGATATATAGGTGACAGTGTATATAACTAGCATCTCAAGGATCAGTATGGCTGTCTTCAGACTGGTGGTTCAGCATATATACAACGTCTTTCAACCTGATTCTTCACAGCGTGTCTCATGACACAAGGCAGGGCCAAACCTGTCCCTCCTGGTGTTCTCCCTATCTTCCTTTTCTGCCTCACGTTCAAGGAATATGTTCCATTTCCCTGCTGTTGGGGGACACTGGGCATCCTGAGACAATGAATGAGTGATCACACTCCACAGGGGCTCTCAGATGGGGAGACACACACAAGTGTGAGCAGCTTCCTTCACCTGGGGCTTCCTGCAGGAGGTGGTTCCTGAGCTGAATGAGTCCCAGGGCACAGGCAGGAAACAGCCAGGTGAAGAGGAGAGAGAAGAGGGAGGTTGCCAGGGACAGAAAGCACAGCACAGAGGCTTGGCAGAATGAGAGCACCTGACTTGTCAGGGGAAGGAGCCTGAGGCTACAGGGTTCAGAAACATCTCTGTCCCGTAGGCACCAGCCTAGTTCAAGCCATGGTGTTTACTGCTGAGAGCATCAGGGTAGCCTCAGGCTGGCTTGTGTACCACACCCACTTGTATGCCTGACCAGGTCACTCCTCAACACAGTCACAGATACTCAGCACCTCCACTAACCCACAGAGTCATTATCAAATTCATCAGCCTGGCATGGAGAGCTTTTTCCTGATTTGACCTCAACGAACTCCAGCCTCCCCATCTTCTCGCTTTAAGTATTCCATGTTCCAGCCACTCCAGGCTGCTCCGCATTCCACAGCCTCGCCCCACACCATCACCCTGCCAGGGCATCACTCAAGCTATGCCCTCTGCCTGGAATTCCACCCCTCCTCCCCCACTGCATTCATCCTTCAAAGCCCTTCTCTCATGCACCCTGTCCAGCCTTTGCAGAGCTCCCCACACGGATCTGGTGATTCTCTTTCCAACCACCTGGAGGCATCTTGCCAGTTCTTATATAATGCTCCTTCTAATTTGTCTTGGAGTACATTTATGCCATATCCTTCTTCCCAAAGAGACTGAATGCCCCTCAAAGGCCAGCTGAGATATATCCTAATCTTCTCTGAATCCCCAATCCCAAGTAATAGGTGCTAATGTGTTTTGAATTGTCCAGAATCACACAGCAAAGATGCTCCAGCAGGGAAAAGATGGTATTTCTTAGATGCCCTTCAGGTCAGCATCACACCTGCTACCCTGAGATGTTTGCTGGTCTACCCAACTGCTGCCCCATGCAGGTCTGGGGAAGGAGAAACATTATGAAATATGCTCGAGTTGGGTGCCCACCATGGGGCCAGAATTTACTGATGGAGATTTTGGGAAATGCCAAACAAGAGAGTAAGACCTTTGTAATGTTTCCTTCAGGGATCTGGATTTGGTTAAATTCCTATCAGCTCCTCCCCTTTCCCTCAGAACTTTCGGCAGAGCAGAACATCAGGCCATAAAACTGGCAAACTCACAGCGACAGACTTCAAACAGTCCCCAATATCATGTCTCCCCCTCTCCAGTAATAAAAGCACTCTACACTTAGCTGTGCAATGGCCACTATGATAAAAGACTACATTTCCCAGGCTCCCTGTGGCTGGGTTGGGTCACAGTATGAGAATGTCCAATGGCAATTTCCAGTAACTTTCCTTAAAAGATACTTGAAAAATGGCTTTTTTTCCTTTTCTCCCCACCTCCCACCCTTTCCCTCTATTCTAATGTCTGGACTGCAGTGATTATGGCCACCACTTTGGACCATGAGAATGGGGGCTACACCTTAGCGATGGAAGGAAGATGAGCTGAATGCTCCTTGGGACTCTGGCAAGTTTGGGGAGCTAAGCTCTGTACCTGCCCTAGTCTTCCCACCTCTGGACTTGCTTGAGAGATGAATAAAACACTGCTTGGTGGTGGTTTAGTCTCTTAAGTCGTGTCCAACTCTTGCAAGCCAATGGGTTGTAGCCTACCAGGCTCCTCTGTCCATAGGATTTTCCAGGCAAGAATACTGGAGTGGGTTGCCATTTCCTTCTCCAGGGGATATTCTAGACCCAGGGATCAAATCCAGATCTCCTGCAATGCAAGCCAATTCTTTACTGACTGAGCTACCACTGCTTCAGTTATGTTATTTTGAATCTCTATTACTTATAGACAAACTACATTCTGACAACCTGGGTTCTCATCCCAGGGCTTTGAGGCCACACACAGGGCACTGGTGCTCTTGGACCTTGAATCCCCTTTCTGTAAAATGGTCAAAAATCATCTTTTGAAACTCCAGAATAAAGGTTTGAACTCTACATTAGAAGCGGATTATGGCAATCAGTTTTGTCACCACAGGGCATAACTGTTCACTTCCATTCAACTGAAAAGACACCGCATTATGGGGAAGGCCTGTGAGCGCAGCAGCATCTGACTGTGCGGACCGTGCGTGGCACAGCTGCAAGGGCACTCATGTTCTCTGGTTTGTGTGAACAGTGGTTCCTGGAGCTACGCAGTGCACAACTTGCCCAACTGTACCTGGTGGCCCTGTGTCTGTGGTGGTACAATGTGGCTCTAAATGGCAAAAAACCCTAGATTCCAGTGGGCAAGTCATATATGCATGTTCAATAAACCTGTATTAAGCACGCATTATGTTCCAGACACTGGGCTAGGTACTTTTCCATCTGTCTATCTGTCTAAAAATCTGTGATGTGAACAGTCAAAATTGGAAACTGAGAGGTCTAAAGTCCAGTCAAATGCCAAAACTTGGTTGCTTTTGTCTGTATATTTGAATGAGCTGGCCAACACTTTCAGATAAGAAACTTGCACATAAAAATTCAGATGTCCAGCCTTTCTTGCAAACTTAGATGATGGGACCGTACTGGAGAGCATCTGGTGGAGTGAAATAGCAGGTGCCTTCTAGCCAAACACAAACTTTCCCGTCTGCCTCAGTCCCCACCACTCCCTACTACCTCTGACACAGAGGTCAACGAACAGTTAACAATCATTGGCTCTGTTGTTGCTTTTATTCCTTGAGGGTGAAGTGGTAAATGAAAACTTCCTTATGTCCATCTCTCTTTTCAAGAGCAGAAAAGTAAGAAACGACCCAAGATGGCCATGTGCCTCAAGAAAACTGGCTGAGCTTCTTTCCTTCATTATATTACCTACCTGATGTTGTGGGGGCTTGTCTGCTGCCTCTTGAGTAAAAAGTGAGGGAGTGAGAGAGAGGGTTAAAACTTTACCATGACTTTTATTTAAGGGTGATCTGAATCAAATAAAGCAACATTTTTACATTTGTTAAATTTGGATAATGGGAACATAGGCGTATTCTGTACCCTACTATATGTTTAACATATTTCCTATTAAAAACACCAAAATGAAAAGGGAAATGGCTCAGTGGGGCCCTCTTTGGTGGGGCAGGTGCTTCACTGGGAGCTTAGAGGGGGAGGGTCAGGAAGGGTTCCCAAGGGAGGGGTGGAGAGGTTGGGCCTTGAAAATGGGAGGATTCTGACTTGAGAATAAAGAGTTTCAGATCCAAGAGGTCGCCCAGAAGCAGAAGCGAGGAGGAGGGGGTTCTGGGGAGGCTGGAGGCCTGCCTGGGGGAAGGTAGCGGGGTGCAGAGCAGGGTGGGGAGGTGGTCAGGGTGCCAGAAGACTGATGGTGGGCTGGGGACACACCGACACCTGGCCTCATTCGCCCTCACCCTGCCAGGCCCACCCTTGGCCCGCGCAAGGCCTCGGCCGGCAGTGTTTCTAAGGATGTGTGCCTATTTTTAGAGCAGAGATTTATTTCTTTCCATTTCAACTGTTTACTTCTGTCCTGGGCTTGTGAATCTGCCGGCTTGTGTTACAAGGGAGAACCACAGCTCTGTGGACCAGACATGGCTGCTTCCTGCATGGCCAAGAGTGTCTTCTGGTTTATAGCATAGGATGTGGGCCACGAATAGGGAGGATTTATGATTTTGTGGACTGTGGTTGGAAGTCATGCAGTGTGATCAGAAGTCCCAGGATTCTGTCCTGGTGCAGCGGCTGATTTGCAGTGTGACCCTGAACAAGTCCCTTCCCTTTCCTGGGTTTCAGGCTGCTGTTGTTATATTGATTTCTCATCACCAAAGTGCCGATAATACTCCTAACCTCAGGAGTAATGATTCGATGAGATACAGAAAGCACCAGGTGAATGACATGAGTGCAGGAGAAACTCTGTAAACCAGGGTTTCTTTTACCTGTGCTGTGTTCATACAGGCAGGGATTGAAGTGGGGCTTAGATCATCTCTAAGGGTCCCTCTAATTCTGAGATCCTACAGTTCTAGAGGTTTTCTCCTCCATCATTTCTTCCCTGCAATTCATGGTCCCAGAATTCTTAACACATTATAGGCTGGGGGAGGCAGGTCTGTTGCCTACCGGTTGTGTGATTTTGGGCATCCGTTTCCTTTTCTTAGAGTGGGTTTAACCCCAACCTGCAAGGATCAATCTCACAGAATCCTCGTGGAGATTTTATGAGACAAGGCCCATAAAACCAGGACAGCACCTGACACATAAGATGATCTCAACAGAGAATCATTGTAGTTTTAAAATTATTGTTGCTGGCAGAGGCCTGTTGTTTTCTACTGTTGTTTTTATAATGTGTCACAGAGTCCCAACTGCAGACTTCAGAATCAACTTGAAGGATCCAATTTCTTTATAAGTCTGGGATTATCTCTGCCTTCTTTCATGCAAATATTTTGATCCTTTTACTGAGACACTAAAAAATATTACTCCTTTTCCTCAAAGCCTCATTAACAAGTAACATGTATAGTTAAATTCTTTAGGCTGGTAGTTTTTGTGTGTGTGTGTTTTTTTTTCAAGATTTGTATTTATGTGAAAATAATGTAACAACTTCAAAAGAAAATGAATTAGAAAAAATAATTTGCTGGTAATTCCCAATTTTGTTCTCCAAGTTCCCTTCCAGGCTCATCCCACATACCTTCACTGGAGGTGGTAGTTAACAGCACAGGCTACTGTGTCTGACTGTCTGGGCTGGAGTCCCAATTCCTGGGCAAGCTACTTCATCTCTCTAAGCCTCAGTTTCCCCATCTTTAAAATGTGTGTGTGTGTGTATGTGTGTGTGTTAGTCATTCAGTTGTGTCCAACTCTTTACGACCCCATGGACTGTAGCCTGTCAGGCTCCTCTGTCCATGGAATTTCCCAGCAAGAATACTGGAGTGAGTTGCCATTTCCTCCTCCAGGGGACCTTCCTGACCCAGGGATTGAACCTGGGTCTCCTACATTGCAGGCAGTTTCTTTACTGTGTGAGCCACCAGGAAAATGGGGCTGATAACCAAAACTTTCGGAGAACTAAAGAAGATAATCCATGCAGGGCTCTGTCGCAGTAAATGCTGACTATCTATTGATGCTCTAAGAACTCATACACTGTACCCTGCTCAAGTCATGGTGTGACCTGTCATTCTCAAACATCGCTATACATTGCCCATTTTCCCCGCCGTCTGGTACGGCCGAGCAGCTGGCTCAGCTTCAGAGCGGCATCCACTTAACTCCACCGGACAAGAAAGGGTAGGTCCTCTTGGGGAATCAGTCAACAGCGGATACTTTTAGCACATGGAGCATTCCTCTCCCGTGGGAGTCCAAGTGCAACAATCTCATGATAAGCTCGAGTTTTTCCCGGCCGCAGACTAAGAAAGTTTTGAGGACTTCTTTTTTTTAACTGTGCACAAGTTTGGAATCTTCTGCTGCAAACAAAGCAGCTTTCCAATTCTGCGTACTCTACTGTGTCACATGACACAGAGGCTTAACAATTGCATCACTGCAAACATAACTCCCTGCAACACTACCTGTTAACTGAATTTAGGTCATAAGACTGTGAAGAACTGCGCATAAAATCAGAGATGCTTAGAGCTGAAGGGGGTATCAAAGGACATCTAGGCCAACTGTGTCCATTTTGCAGACTGGGAAACTGAGATCCAGAGAGGGAAAAGCACTTGCCTAAGTTGGGAGCAGAGCCAGGATTGAGTAAGGATCTCTGCATCTCAGGTTGTTTTTAGGAAGAAAAAGGGACAATCTTTCATACTGTACCCTCCCCAACTATAAAGCCAGAGAACATGCATGGCTCAAACTATCTTCCTGAGGACTCCAGTGAAGCCTTTTAGTGTCAGGGCTAAGAGTGAACTCAGAGCTGTGTCATGGTTCTGCCACCGCCTCACTTCAGTTTCTTGGACAAGTTACTTCACCTCTCAGTTTTCTCATCTGCAAAATGGGATGACAACAATGCCTGTACCGCAGGATTAGGATGACAGTTGAATGAATTAATATTTTCAAAATGCAAGAACAGTGTCTGCACATAAAAAGTGCCATCTAAGTGCTTGTTAAACTAGAATTAAAACAGGAGGGGTAGAGCATATAAGAGAGAGGACAGTGGTCCCGGGAACTGGGCTGGTTCTCCTCATATGTGTGACCAATGCAAGTTCCCTCCTCTCTTTGGGCTCGGGTTCTGCTCTGTGAGTTGGAAGGCTGGACACCCGCTGGTCTCTGTGTCTCCTCTAGCCCAGAGGCCTCTTGTGGTCTGCAACCTTTGGCCTCTCCCTGCGCTGTGATTTCAGAACATGGGTGGAGGTCAGGTGAAACTCAAGCTGGAATGTTTGTGCTCTCAGCAAGAATGGGGCCCCACTAGATCTTTTCAAAGCTCCCATCCTGACTTGCAAATCAGGTAACAGAGGCATCTCAGTGAAGGGCCAATTGTGAGGTGGAGACAAAAACCCCACTGGTCTTGGTTATCTCCTATCCTTGCTCTAATTTCTCTTCTCTTTTTCTTGAACTCAGAGTGAAAGCGGTCTTTGAAAATGTCCACTTGAAACCACAATGGTATGAGGGTCACAGGTCTCGGATTGCCAATCCTACTCCAAAATTCAAGTGTACTTGAACCTTCCTCCTGCCAGAGGGGGAGGTGGCACACTTTGGGGCCTGCTTGAAATCTGAGTCTCCACGCCCTGGTCCTGTGATGCGGGGCGAGACAGTCAGTTCTCTGTGCCCCAGGCTCTCCATCCCACCGGTGTTCACAGGCATACCTTCCTGTTAACCACCTGCAAGGAGGGCTCAGGTGTGTAAGGGCACAGAGGCCCTGGGAATTCGCTTCTGGGGCCAGATACTTTGATATAAGGAGTGGAGCCGTTTGCCAGTTTGGAAAATGGAGCTTCAAGCTGAGGCTCAAACAGTTCTCAGGGGCTCTACTCTGTGAGGGTTCCTTTATCTGCCTACTCCAAGGTCTGATGTCTGGCTCTGAACTTTGTCATCATGCATCCAATTTGTAGCCACAGCCTAACCCTAACTCATCTCTGTCCAGGGACTCAGGGCAACTCCAACAGCCTGGAAAGCTAGAGGCAGAAGGCTTTGGGGGCTTCTTGGGGAATCTGTGCTTCATCCTGGGAGCAGCAAAGATTCTTCAAGGTGGTGGAAGGGTTGCAAAGAAGGGCAGGGCCCTTGCTTATCTTCAGGGAAGATCTCTGTCAGCAAACCCACCCACTCTCTGTCCTCGGAACTCCCTGGCCTGCTGCGAGAAGTCCACAGTCTTTAGTTTGCCTTACACCTCCCTCCCCCCCATGTCTAGCCCCCTTCCAGGCTCAGCTAGCCCTCCACCGGAACCCCACCTACACTCCCCACCACCGGCTGCTCTCTGTGCCTGAGCCTCTGCTTGTGGCCTTCACTCAATATAGAATTCTTTGTTTTTAGTCGTGGCTTAGAAGAATCCAGGGCCCAGTTTCAGTATCACCTGCTCTGTAAAGCCTCCTACCGAAAGAATTCATCCTTTCCCTGAGCTCCTTGTGTGCTCCCACTTGGGGTGTGGTTTATTGTGCCCGCTCCCCTCCGGACTGAGCACCTGAAGGTCAACTCCAGTGGCCTCGCCTCGGGGACCATCTCCTCCTGGTTGGGTGTAGGTGTGGGCAAGGGGTTGTGAACAGCGGGCAGAGGATACATTCCTGGAGGAGTTTGTCACTCTGTGGGGCCTAAAACCCAGGACCCCTAGACAAGGAGTCTGGGTTATCTAAAAGAAGACATTTAATCAAATCTGGAGGTAGGACCAGTTTATAAGCTCATGGACACTTAGCCCTGAATGGGGCCAGTGAGGCTCCATCATTCCATGGACTGGGACAATAAGGTCTGAAGGACAGCCACCGGCTCAAGGTGACGTGAATGTGAGACACAGCAGGGCCGCCCCTGGGACATATGACCTCTTGCCTTGCGTCTTCTCTGCCAACCTACACTCCCTGTACACGAGCTGGGGTTACTGGAAGGTTAGCAAAACGGTACAGTAGCATTTACTGTATGGATCACTGTTAAACTAGGTTTGAAGAGTGACAGCGTTTTAAAAAAAGACATGAAACATCCCATTTTTAATAAAAATATATCAAATGGAAAATTTACTTAATTCAGGAATATTCATTCTGTACCTTCTCTGAACAGGTCGTCGACCAGGGTACCGAGGATATACAGATACAACGCTAGTCTAGTAGGCCACCTTGGAGTCCCTCCCTTGGTTCCGTCACAGCTCTGTGGTGACTGGCCAAACCACAGATGTGACCAGTGAGCTTCCTGTCTTGTGATGCCATAACCTGGCGCAGAGGCAAATTCTGAGCTTAAACACATTTATATGTACTACTTATGAAATGCAAAGATAAAGACATCAAACCAGTGGAAGTAGATCTTTGTTTATTAGTTGTTTAGTTGTGTCTGACTCTTTGCGACCCCATGGACTACGGCCTGCTAGGCTCCTCTATCCATGGAATACTCCAGGCAATAATATCAGAGAGGGTTGCCATGCCCTTCTCCAGGTTATCTTCCCAAACCTGGGATCGAAGCTATGTCTCCCACATTGCATGCAGATTCTTAACCATCTGAGCCACCAGGGAAGCCCTTCACTTCTCAGTTAAGTCATTCCATGATAGACATTCCCTACCGTCCTGAAGCAGCTGGCTTGATGGAATGGTGGATAGGGCTTTTGAAAACTCAGTTACAGTGCGGCCAGGTGGTGAAACCCTGCAGGGCTGGGGCAAGGGTCGCTATGAGTCTGTTCATGCTCTGATTCAGTGTCCAGTATATGGTGCTGCTTCTCCCATGACCAGGACTCACGGGTTCAGGAGTCAAGGGTCGGCACAGGGATCCGGAAATTGCCAACATCCTCTGGATCATAGAAAAAGCAAGAGAATTTCAGAAAAAAATCTACTTCTGCTTCACTGACTGCACCAAAGACTTAGACTATGTGGATCAGAAAAAACTGTGGAAAATTCTTAGAGATGGGAATAGCAGACCACTTTACCTGCCTCCTAAGAAACTTGTATGCAGGTCAAGAAGCAACAGTCAGAACCAGACATGGAACAATGGACTGGTTCCAAACTGGGAAAGGAGTACATCAAGGCTGTATATTGTCACCCTGTTTATTTAACTTCCATGCAGAATACATCATGTGAAATGCCAAGCTGGATGAAGCACAAGCTGGGAGAAATATCAATAACATCAGATATGTAGATGACACCACCCTTATGGCAGAAAGTGAAGAAGAACTAAAGAGCCTCTTGATGAATGTGAAAGAGTGAAAAAGCTGGCTTAAAACTCAACATTCAAAAAATGCAGATCATGGCACTGGTCCCATCACTTCATGGCAAATAGATGAGGAAACAATAGACACAGTGACAGACTTTATTTTCTTGGGCTCCAAAATCACTGCAGATGGTGACTGCAGCCATGAAATTAAAAGATGTTTGTTCCTTGGAAGAAAAGCTATGACAAACCTAGACAGCGTATTAAAAAGCAGAGACAGTATTTTGCCAACAAAGGTCCATCTAGTTAAAGCTATGATTTTTCCAGTAGTCATGTATGGATGTGAGAGTTGGACCATAAAGAAGGCTGAGCGCTTTTGGTGCTTTTTAACCGTGGTGTTGGAGAAGACTCTTGAGAGTCCCTTGGACTGCAAGGAGATCATCCTGATTATTCATTAGAAGGACTAATGCTGAAGCTGAAGCTCCAATACTTTGGTCACCTGATGTGAAGAGCCAACTCATTTGAAAAGACACTGATGCTGGGAAAGATTGAAGGCAGGAGGAGAAGGGGATGACAGAGGATGAGATGGTTGGATGGCATCATTGACTCAATGGACATACGTCTGAGCAAGTTCCAAGAGATGGTGAAGCACAGGGAAGCCTAGCACGCTGTAGCTCACGGGGTCACAAAGAGTCATACACTACTGAGACTAAAAACCAACCCACTCACTATCACAACTGGTACCCCTAGTGACCCACTGGCAAAAGTTTTGCTTCCTGTTCCTATGACCTTATGCTCTGCTGGCCTCAAGGTCTTAGTTCCGAAGAGAGGAATACTTCTACCAGGAGACACAGCAATGATTCCGTTGTATTGGAAGTTAAAACTGCCACTTTGGGGGCTTCTTATGCCTCTGAATGAATAGGCAGAAAGGGAATTTCTGTACTGGCTGGGGTGATGTGTGTTGATTACCGAGGGGAAAATTAGGCTGCTGCTCCAGAAGGGTGGTAAAGAAGGGCATCCCCCTGAAATACAAGGGATTCCTTGTATTTCTATAGGGCTTTCTCAGTATTACAAGGCCCTGGGATTAAATTCAATGGAAAACTATAATAACTCAATCCAGGCAGACTACTAATGGTCCAGGCCCTTCAAGAGTAGATTCACTCCATCAGGCAAAGACTCACAGCCAGCTGAGGTGCTTGCTGAAGGCAAAGGGAGCAGAGAATGGGTAGCAGAAGAAGGCAGTTATAAATACCAGCTACGACCATGTGACCAGTTAGACAAACGAGGACAATATTGTTATGAGTATTTCCTCTGTATTTTTTGTGAATATGTTTGTGTATGTGTGAGTCTATGTATATGTGTATGCATTAAGTAAATATCTTTGTTTTCTCCCCTGTATTATTCTCTTAACATGTAACAAAGAATGTACTGATTTTATATGGTGGCATTTAAGTATAATTAATTTTATATCATAGTATTAAGTTTCAGGCTATCAAGGAGAAAAGTAAACATTACTCAAGGACTTTACTTCTTCTTCTGGCAGGTACCCAGGATAGTTGTATCATGTTAGGCAGAATTATGACCTTATTATTGTCCTATACAGAGATAAGTATGGTTTAAAAAGATGTGTATGGGTGCCAAGTTGACCACAAGTGGACAAGTGATGATTAATTTTATGCATCAACTTGACAGGGTCACAGACTGCCCAAACATTTAGCTAATCATTATTCTGAATATGTCTGTGAGGGTATTTCTAGATGACATTAACATCTGAATTGGTTGAGTGAGTAAAGCAGATGGCCCTCCCTAAGGTGGGTGGGCCCCATGCAATCAGTTGAAGGTCTGAATACATGTACAACCAAAAGGCTGAAACTCCTACCAGTAAGAGGGAATTTCTTTCTGCCTGACCTTTTTGAGTTGGGTAATTGCTTTTGTTTTGTTTTCTTGCCTTTGGTCTTGATCTGAAACATTGGCTCTTCCTGGGTCTTGAGCCTGCTAGCTATTGGACTGAAACTATACCATCAGCTCTCCTGGTTCTCAGGCCTTTGGACTCAGGCTAGAACAACACTTTCAGTTGTCCTGGGTCTTCAGGTTGCCAACTGCAGATCCTGGAACTTGTCAGCCTCAATCATCATGGAAGCCAATTCTTATAACAATAAATTTCTTTATATCTAAATCTATATATCGATATATCTATACTATTTGTTCTATTACTTTAGAGAATCATGACTAGCACAACACACATACACGCACACACACACACCCCCACAAAGGCGAGACTACTCTAGGGCTATTGCCATAGAAGGAAAGGCGAAATGGTACTCCAGGCAGTCAGCCTGCCCCTTCCTCAGGTGGTAAGAGTCACCGTCCTGCATGTGTGACAATGTGTCCCCTTTGGTGCCTACTCACATCAGGGTCCAGCTCATCCAGCTCATTTTCCAGGGTCCTTAGCTCCTCTTCTGTTAGGGCTCCAAGGATTTCATCTTCATCCAGGTCACGGTATTTCTCTAGTTCTCGTCTGTACGACATTGTGAAAGAACTTTCTTGGCTGACCTACTGGAAAGAGAAAAATCTTAGAAAGATCCTTCTTGGATTCATTCTCAGAGCAAGTAGATGCTTGTCACTCACAAGGAGGCCTGGGCATGTTTTATGAATTGTCAGGATAATAATTACTCTAATGGAATCCTGAATTAAGTTGGATTAATTCTCTAATAAACTGTGCAAGGTAAAAGTCCTGAGGGCATGCGGCTTAACAAAATGTAATTGTTGTAACTGGCAAGGCCATTAGTTACAAGTAATAGATGATTATAAATGGCCTATGAGTGCCTGAAAACTTTCATTCTTCAAGTAGTTCAAATATTTTCTGTACAACTCTCCACCCTATATATCCTTATGGAAAACATGAATGCTGGACATTCTGCCAAGGCCTATCTTAAAAGCAGGGTGAACATCAGTGGTTCATTGAGCACCTGCTGTATGCAGGCTCTTCTACAACATCTCATTCAATCCTCGCAAAGGAACAGCTGACGCTAATAGCTAACTTTAAAAAAAATTTAAGTGGTAATAGGGAGAAGACTCTTGAGAGTCCCTTGGACTGCAAGGAGAGCCAACCAGTCCATTCTGAAGGAGATCAACCCTGGGATTTCTTTGGAAGGAATGACGCTAAAGTGAAACTCCAGTACTTTGGCCACCTCATGCGAAGAGTTGACTCATTGGAAAAGACTCTGATGCTGGGAGGGATTGGGGGCAGGAGGAGAAGGGGACAACAGAGGATGAGATGGCTAGATGGCATCACTGACTCGATGGACATGAGTCTAAGTGAACTCTGGGAGTTGGTGATGAACAGGGAGGCCTGGCGTGCTGCAATTCATGGGGTCGCAAAGAGTTGGACACGACTGAGTGACTGAACTGAACTGAATAGCTAACTTATACTACCATACACCAAGCTGTGATTAAGTAATTCCCAAGGACATTCTATTAATAATTTAAGCTCTGCAGCAGGCATTCATTCCCATCTTGTAGATGAGGATGTTGAGTTTAGAGAGGTCACACACAAATCACACTACCGAGAGGCAGACGAATCACCATTTGAACCAGATCTGCTGTGTTCCAAGTCTGCACTGTTCCAGCCACTGCATCCGCACCTTTTCACAGACTCTCCTAACTTCATGGCCAGAAGGAGACCTCCTCATCCAGACCTCTCATTTCACCTCTCAGGGAGCTGGCTCAGAGAGGAAGTGACTAACGGGAGGGAGGGGGTCTGGGAAAAGGGGGTCCAGGTCTGCCACTTGCCAGCTGTCCTCCTTGCTAGAGACGCCTACTGCTCATTCCCCATGGCACAGAGGTACCTGACACCCGTGTCTGGATCCCATCTCTGCTACTTCCATAACTAGGACACTTTCACACTTGAGAACTCATTCAGTCCTGGTGCCACACCCTGTAAACTGAGTCTTTTAACTAAAACCATCTGTCAACAAAGAAACTGAGGGATGGCTTAGGCCTTGACTCAGAATCCCTGTCACCGGACCCTGGTGCTTCCATTGCACCACACCGCCTCTCACCTAACATTGAATTGTGTCCCCTCCAAGTTCTTATGTTGAAATTCTAACCTCCCCACCCCACCTCAGTAACCCAATACCATGATCCAAGTAAGAATGTGACAGTACTTGGAAAGAGGGGTGTTGCAGATGAATTAAAGTTCAGTGAGGTCATGCCAGAGAAGGGTGGGCCCCTAACGCAATAGGACTGGTGTCCTTATGAAAAAGGGAAATGGAAACAGACAGGCACACAGGAAGAGCATCATGTGAAGATGAAGGCAGAAACGGAGGTGATGCTTCTACAAGCCGAGCCATATCAAAGATTCCAGCAAGCCACCAGAACCTGGGGACCAATCCTGCCAACACCTTGATCTTGGATGTCTGGCCTCCGGAACTTTAAGACAATAAATCTCTGCTTTTTAAATCAGTCAGTGTGTGGAACTTTATTATGGCAACCATAGCAACTAATACAATCAGCATCACCTTTCTTGCAGCAGTTTGTGGTTTCAGACCCCAGTGCAAACAAATACAAACAAAACCTGTGGCTTATCTGTGAAATGACTGATGGAATTTTCCAGAGTAGAGAAAAACAAAACCTAGGAAAAGAACCAACTTATCAATCAAAAAGCTGGGAGTAATTGTTAATCTAAAACAAAGTAATTAAAAATAAGCAAAAACCAAAGTGGACTCAGCTACCAGAAGCAGCGTCCATTTCAGGAAGAAAGCGGAGATCCATGCTGTTAGTGCAAGTCCGTGCCTGTGTGGGCCTATTTGTAGGAGAAGACCGTGTGTGTGACAGCTGGCTTGGTAAGAAAGGACTTGCTTCCCAAATACAGAAAAGGCCAGTGCTATCCCTTTTTCTAAGCATGGCTTAGCTTGACCTGATGTCTTCCTCTGACCAGACCCCAAGATTGCAGTGTTCAGACCATAAATGGCCCCCCCACCCCTTGATTCATTTCTATTTGTTTCCAAAGAAAGCACAAGCAACTGACAATGCCCTGGTGCAGATGAAAAAGAAAAACAACCCTTCCTGAAGGCTCTCGGAGAATGGCCTAAGTCGGATTTTCCTGAGTAGGGAGCCAGGAGAGGCCCTCTGATTTCCATCTCGGGGCCAAGAGGACCCTAGTGAAGGGCTCAGATGCTTCCCGACCATCACAGAGACATCTCCAAACTAGCTGTCTCAGGTGGGTTGCAAAACACATTGCTGGTGCTCAGACAGATCCTGGGTTGTACACAGTTGCACAGGACTCTGGACTCCCCCTGACTTCTCAAAACTGTCGGTGTGCTTGCTACAACAGAGGTCCGTCACCACGATGGTGAGGCTGCAAGCAGAGCTACCCTGACCTCTGGACCAGGAAACTATATCTCTGAGAAACCTCTCCTGGAATCAGAACCTCACAGAACAAAGTTTGGGAAACACAGCCTTGGAGTCACCTCTGGGTCACATAAGGGACAAGAAGGGACTGGGGGAGAGGACCAGCTGAGACAGGCGCGGGACCCTGGGAGCTGCCCACGCCTGACTTCCTAGCCAACTGACTGATCTTCCTAGATGCTTTGCACTAAAATCCTTAGAAAAAGTTGTGGACAGACCCTGGAGAAGGGACAAACTGGGACAAGTGAACAGACAGGGGAGAGAGGAATCCATGTCAAAGCAGTTGGGGGAGAAAGGAGCTGGGAAGAGGCGAGAAGACATGCAGGTGCCAACTAGGGGCCTGCTAAAGGAGGGGTGGGGCGGGCTGGCAGGCTCCTTCAGAGATGCCCTCCTGAGGGCTGCAGTCATTAAAGTTCCTGGAGAAGTCTCCGTCTTGGTGCACACAGGAAAGTTACTGTTCCACTTACACACTCCGAGGTGCCAATGAATTTAAAAATCATATTTCAAAGGATGTAAAAGGCCCTTTCTAATGTCAAGTGTCCTGTGAACAGAGTGACAAGGCATTTCATTAAATAAGCTGAGAGGAACGGAGAACTCCTAAGGTAAACTATGAAGCTGTCGGCTTCAAGCCACACTCATCCACTTGGCTCCCAGGGGTGGTTTCTCTAAAGTGAGATTCTTCTCCTGTGTTCAGTGACGTGTGGAAACTGGAGGTCAGAGAGACACAGGGTGGGAGGGAGGCGAAAACACCGTGTTAACAAGAGCCCACTGAAAGCTGGGCTTTAAATGATGGCTTGGAAGAGAGGGTATTTTATAGCTGTTAGTAAAGCCTCTATTTCCCAGTAAAAGGTGTCACAGATGGACACAGCCTGAGATTCACAGGACTTTGGCTAGAGTGCCAGCTGAGGAGGTAACTCACTGGGGTGACCCTCGATAAATCCCTCCTCTCCCCTGGGCCTCTGTTTGCTCATTTGCAAAATGAGTATAAATGGACCAGGAAGTTCTGCTTGTAACCTAGCCCCCAGGGGTGGTGTTTACCCTGTGCTCAGGGGAGACCTCAGGTTCCAAGAAGTTTCTCCAGACCCCTGCAAGGGGGTTAAGTGGGAAAGGCTAAGCAAGGGTGCTTTCCCAGTACTGCCTGATTTACTGGGGATTCCATAGAAGATTGCTCTTGACAAAAGGATTCACCTACTGAAATAAAAGGTTGATATCCACTGGACTGAGTTTCTTCATCTGCACAGTGAGAGGATCACAGTACTTAAGCTCTGAGTCAGGGCAGCCCCTGGAGTACCCATAGGTGCTACGACGATGAGCCTGTAGCAAGCAGGTAAGGGGCAAAAGCCTGGGGCTGGGGCGTGGTTAACATGGGCACTGCACCTGTCAGACACATTATTACGAGGCTCCCATGGCTACTGCCACTGCTGGGGCTGCTCCCTTCCCTCCCTGTATCCCCTACACTCTCATCAGATTGCCATGCCCCCAGGTAAGGAGCTGTGTCTTATCCTTATGGTCCTGGTGCCTAACCCTGCACCTGGGGATGGTGTTAGTTGGGCACAAGTACATCTGGGCTTTGATCTAGTGTCTTGGGAACTTCCCTCTCTTCGTGGATCCTCTGCTTCCCCATCTTTAAAGTGGAAAGATCTCGGAGGGCTGGGAACCCACGAGGGGAGGGATGGACAGGAAGGGGTGATGCTGCTGCCTGCCTTACAGATGGGCTCCTGAGTGAGAGCTCGTGAGAAAAAGAAAAGGACAGCTCGACCAATTTAAAACACATTTAAAAATGTTAGTCTTCCAAACCCTGTGTATTTTTACATGAATGGCATGTCTGGCCTCCCAGCTTCTCAATGCAGGAACCTTAAGCTGCTGCTAAATATGCAAAAAAGAGAATTTACCACCTGTGCCAGGGAGTAAAAGTAGGCAGGGTGGACAGTAACAATGAGTGGGTCAAGCACTGAGGCCATCCCTCAGGAAGCTTCAGGAATGGAAGCTCTGGAAGCAGTCCCTGGAGTACCAACAGATCTTTCCAAGGAGGTGGGCACAGTCACATCTGCTGATGGCTCCTCCAGCATCTGCCCCGGGGACACTTGGGCAGGAGGTGCCGGAGCCGCATCTTGATTTACAGACCACATTTCCCCGAGGTCGGGAAGAGCTGAGTCACAAGTTTAAATGAATCTTTTCCAGTTATACCATCTTGTTATTTCAGCCACAGGAAAGGGATTTACAGGAAAGTGGATTTACGAAAACAAAGCTGATTTCTCACAGCCTCTCCCCTCTGTTTTTGTCCCTTCTTCTCTTTGGGAAGACATTTTGGCCACACGGGATTTAAGCCCGTCATCCCTGCGCCTCTCCCTTCCATTGGGTCCCCTATCCCTCCCGCGAGAGCAGTCTCCCGACTGCCCTCCTCCCCAGGGCACCTCTGGGGGCAGCGATCCTTTACATCACACGACCCCCAGCCTCCTCTGATGACTGGACAGAGTAGATGCTGGGTTCAAGGACAGCCAATTCATTGGCTAGTCAATGACCTATGTGGTGGCTTGGATTAAAAAAAAAAAGAGTTGGATGAATGAGCTCCTTCATTTCCTGGCATTTTATACTGGTTCCTGAGACTGCCCCCAACAAATGGAGGGGCCTCAACAGAAGAAATTCACTGTTTCTCAGCTTAGGAGCTGGGTCCAGAATCTAGGTGTGGTGGGGTTGGTTCCTTCTGGAAGCTCTGAGGGAGAATCTAGTGAGTTGAGAGATGGGCAACATGGTGTCCCCAGATGAGCCTGATCCCTGCTCCTTGGGTCTGGATGGCTGCTGCTCATGCTGGATTCCCATCAGACCCTCGTCCCGCCCCTGCCCCTCCTCACGCTCCCTCGCTGCCCTCGGCTGAGTCCCTGCTCCTTGCAGCCTAACAAGTATGTGACTGTCTCCCATCTGCCTCCTTCCTTTCTCCCCACTCCTTCCCAGGCTCCCTGATGACAGGTTCTTCTTGGCCTGCCTGTTTTGCTGGCTACTGCCCTCTGCTTACATCTCACACCCTCCCTGGGGGCTATCTCCGCGGTGGGGGGTCAGTGTCCCTGGTAAGCTGATGGCCTTCGCATGGTCTCTCCAGCCCGGGCTCTGCTGGGCACATCTCCTGGAGCCGCTCTGGTTCCATGAGCTCAGCCCTGAGTGTGGCCACCTTGCCTCCACCACCACCTCACCTTGCTGCCATCAGCCACCCAGGCCAGACACCTGGGGGCCAGCCCCAAACCCTCCCCTCGCTTCCCCCAGCTCTGGTAGGTCCCCGTACCTGTCAACCCTCTCTCTCATTGATTCTTTTGAATGTTACAGTTTTTGTTATTGCTGTCATTTGATTGTAGTAAAATGCACAACAAAAATTAATTTAACCATTTTAAGCGTACAGTAAGTTCTATAGGATTAAATACATTCACGCTGTTGTACAACTGTCACCACCACCCATCTCCAGAACGTTTTCATCTTCCCCAATGGAAACTCTGTCCCCCTTGAAGCCCTAAGCCCCCTCCCCTCCAGCCTCTGAAGCCATCGTGTCTGTCGCTCCTCTCCCTCGTCATGGCGACTGCCCATTTTGCATCCGTGTTATCACAGCGGGCTCCCTGCCTCAGTTCTCCTACCTCCTGTCCACATGTCCCTCAAGCTCCAAACGGTGCTTGTGAAAGTCAGTTCTGACGCTGCTCCTGAGTTGAAGCAGCCTTGAACAGTCCCCATTATGACAGATGGAGGGCCAGCTCCCCAGCCTGGGGCCTGAGGCGCTCGGAGACCCCGTGGGCTCTGCGCCGCCCCAGCTTCCAGTCCCCACAAGGCCCTCCCCTTCCAGCTGCACCCCCCACCCCTCCCTGAGCACCCTGACATTCTGGGTCCCCTCAGCCTGGACGCCTTCTCCCC